>JALMGJ010000002.1:208095053-208520053 GCA_023362775.1 Charina bottae | reverse complement strand
GGATGGTTGAAAAATGCTAAAAAAACAGGACTCTCCTATTCAAAACGGTATGTATGGTCAGCCTATTCATTGCTATAGTCATCTGTTTATATTGTCAACGCTTTTTCTTAAGCCAAGTACCGTCAGCTGATTCCGCAGCTGAGTCCCTCCAACCCTGCACGTCAGATTCTTTTTACCTCAAACTGTTTTTATCAGACCAATCTGATTTTACTTCATTGACCACAGCTAAATATTGCTCTATAATCTGTACAGTACGCCACAATATCTCTTCTAATTTTTCTTAGATTTTTTAGAATTTTAAGTGTTTTTTCTTTTATTCTAACCAGATGTGAATTTTTAGTTTTGTTTGCTAGTCTAAATTGATTTGATCTGAAAATATTTATTATTTATTTTTATTTTATCTTATTTATACCCCGCCTATCCCCTCCCTACTGGAGGGCTCTAGGCGGCTTACAACATCAGTATACATTAATTTATACATCATCAAATTATACATCATATATCATATTACCGCGCGATAGGGAAGAGGACAGGGAACCGGCTCTTCAGCTGCAGGCATCGGACTACATGCCCCAGCATGCCTCGCTTCCGCGCCGGCTGCAGACGTCCAGGAAGCTGTTCTTCGGATCCGTCGTCCTCCGCCGTCATCACCGGGATTCCCAGGTCTTCTTTTGGATCGAGGACGACCCTCCGCTGGACGCCGCAAATTGCCCCACGTGAGTGGTACCCATTCATCTACTTGCTATATTAGCTTTCGAATCGCTGGGTTGGCAGAGTGCTAGGGCTAGTGACGAGAGCTCACCCCGTCACGCGGTTTCGAACTGCCGACCTTGTGGTCGGCAGTCTAACGGCTCAGCGGTTTAACCCGCTGAGCCACCGCGCCCCCTAAAATATAAATATAAGTTAGCATAGCTTTACATTCTCGTAGTGTTATACAAATTCTAGTATTACTTATGCCCTTTTATAGCTATTTGCCTTAGTTATTTATAGTATATAGATTATTCATTGTAAAATTAATTGTAATTTTATAGGATTTTTTTTTGCTTTTTAAATATCTGTACTCTGTAATTTTACCTTAATAATTTTATCCTTATTTTATGCTATCAATATGACTTTTTATATTTATTTTATTTCTATTTTAGCGTAATTGTTATGTTACTAGTTGTATGCTGGTCTATGACCGAAATAAAATTGATTGATTGTTTATATTGTCATTTTGGTCTTGCCTCAGGCAACAAATATCCTAAGCCAACTCTTGCTAGAGGGTTTTAACTCTCTACTGGTAGACTTTGTGGAAAAGTGGCCAGTGTAGAAAAGAGGACTTTGATGATCAGTCAGCATTCTTGTATTCTTAGCTAAACATCTGTAAGAAAACATTTAAAAATTATATACCATATATCCATATCAGATGTTCTTGAAAATTATCCATTCCTCAGAAGTGGCCATGAAAAGACTCTTTCTGTTATGAAAGTGAATTGCAAAGCAATTGTTATTCTACATCAGTATCCTCCCTACCCCCCTGCCAAAGTATTAGTAGATACTTTTTAGTTCATTTTGTCAATTCACAGTTTTTATTTAATCATTGGATATTTTTGCCCCAAAGGATATTTTTTGTGGTGGGTATGCCAGTGTGTCAAGTATGGGTTATACTGAGGTGATAAGGTGATAAGGAGATTTCATTGTAGATCAGAGCTTTCCAAACTGTGTGTCGCGACACAAAAGTGTGTTGCCACACACAGTCTGGTGTGTCGCCACACAACCCGGAAGCGCTGATCATCATCAGCACTTCCGGGTTTTCCCATGGTGACACACCAACGGCAGCGCATAAAAACTCGAAAGCGGCAGCAGCGCTTCCGGGTTTTTGCGCGCTGCTGCAACGGCGGCACTTCCAGGTTTTCCCGTGGCGACACACCAACGGCGGTTGGTGTGTCGCCGCGGGAAAACTTTGGAAAGCCCTGTTGTAGATGATGACTGGTTAGTTCATGGTTCTTAGATCAAATAACTTGTTATTTGTGGAGTCCTTGGTGCTCTCTGAGTCTTGTTGTTTTCTTGTAGATGTTTCATTGCCAGACCAGGCAACATCTTCAGTGCGAGACATCTTTGGTAGCTTGCACTGAAGATGTTGCCTAGTCTGGTAATGAAACGTCTGCAAGAAAACAACAAGGCTCAGAGAGCACTAAGGACTCCAGAGTTCAACCCTGAGCTACAAATATTATCTTCAGTTGGTAACTTGTTATTTGTTACAAATACTTGTTACTTGTTCAAATCTAATCTGATGAATTCCCAATTATGGAATTAATATTTTTGAAATAACCAAGGCACCACTCAATATATTATTTTCAATACATCTAGTTATGTAAAAAGAAAAAAAATATTATAAACATACAAACTAATAACATCCCACTCTCAGCCCCAAATCTGGCACATTTTTTTTTAATCCAGTCCTCCATAAGGTATAATGCTGATCCTCAAAGAGCATGGCAAAACTCTGTTTATACCTTGCTGTGTGAAGCTGAACACATGTTCAAGCATTTAGATCGGGACCTATTATGAGGAATGGCATATCCCCATCTAGTCCTGGTTTTGCTCAGCCAAAATGCTCATGTTCCTTGAACGAATAGACTTAGGAGGGCTCTCAGGACGGTTCCCTTCTCAGGTTACTGTAAGTTCTTATGGGCACACTATGGAGGGGAAAGACAAACAGGACTCTTTTATACTCTTGCAAGCTTCCTATTCCTGTGAATGCCACTTCTTCAGCAGGGCCAGATTGAGCCCAATTAATTAGTGGTAACTCTGCCATTTACTTTCATGAAATATCTATTATATAAAAGAATGACCTAGCACACAGTTTATGTAGTTAGTCAGAAATCACAGTGAAATGTCATTACCTTTCATCAAGGGATTTAAGCGAAGTGAAGTGAGTTAAATGCAAAATTAATTAAGTTGTTAATTAGTTAATTAACTGTTATGCTTTTAAGTGATGCCATTAACAAACTGACATAAATTTCAGTTTAATTTCCTAAACGTAGAAAGTGTTTATGAAGCTGTAAAAGCCTGAGGGCTCCATTTACTCCATAGAATTTTAAAGCAACTGCAAATGTATTTATATTTATATGAAAACTATTAGATTGCTTTTTAAAAAAAAAGTCCAAAGTGAACCTTGCTCTCTTTTTGGAGTAATGGTGGTGATTATATATATATAGTGGTGAGTATGTATGTATGTATGTATGTATGTATGTATGTATGTATGGAACTGATCCTCCACCATTCCAACTTTTTCAAGATGCCTCAGGTGGCTCTGGTCATGATGTTATTTATTCAGCTAATATAATGGTTTGAGTGTTGGACTAGAAGTGGGGCCATCTGGGCTGAAATCCCCACTCAGCCCTGTAGCTTACTGAGTAACCTTGGGCCAGTCATTATCTTCCAGCATAATCTCCCAGAACTGCTGGGAGAATTAAATTGGATGGGTGGAGAACCTTGTAAGCTTGTGAAACTGTGGAATATAAATGCTGCGGCTGTTGCTGCTGTTATTGCTGCTATTCTAACACTTAGTACTGAACATGGAGCACAAACTACATGGAATGTTATTCTTACTGTATATACCACATATACCATATTTTGTATTCTAACACTTTTCTCTCCAATGTCCTGTACTAAATGAGTTAGCTGGTTACATTATCAAAGAGGCACCAATCCAATGGCAGCCAGGCTGAAGCTGACACTATTGCCTGCCCTAGTAACTGGAAAGTTCATATAAGAATGTATAGAGTGTATTTACCTCATCATCAAATAATCAGCCAGAGCTAGCTAGGTTTTGGAGCATGTGGCTTGCAAGTTTAGCAAGTATAACTCATGAGTTGAAGAACTTTGGTATTATCTTTTTTTTTTAATTAATGGCTTGATTTTAAGGGTTCCTTTTCTATAACTAAGGGCGTGGTGGCTCAGCGGGTAAGACGCTAGGCTTGTCGATCAGAAGATTGCAAGTTCGGAGGTTCGAATCCCTAGCCCCGCGTGACAGAGTGAGCTCCCGCACTCGCCCCAGCTCTTCCCAACCTAGCAATTCATAAGCATGCAAATGCAAGTAGATGAATAGGTACCACTTTGGTGGGAAGGTAACAGCGTTCCGCGTGTGTCATGCCGGCCACATGACCGTGGAAGCGTCTTCGGACAGCGCTGGCTCTTCGGCTAACAAACGGAGATGAGCACCGGCCCCTAGAGTCGGACACGACTGCCCAAATGTGCGGGGGGGGGGGACCCTTACCTTTCTATTACTGCATATACAATAGCAGGACCCACCATAAAGCCCATTAAAACCGAGTGGGGAAAACAGGCAGGGCATGGCTCCTGGAATTCTCTTCAACTGCTCATAGTAGGTCTGCTCTGGGAAGGAGGAAGTGGGGCTTAAGATGGAGCAGTTGGCAGCACTCCAAGTCACCGCCCACCTGCCTGTCCCATACATTAGGTTATTTTTTTCTGGATTTCTTTTCTCTGCAGCTCTTGGCCAGATCCAGCCCATTTTCAAATTCAATCTTTCTTTTGCCAGCTTCTTTCCCCTCACCAAATTTGGTCACAATCTGTTCCATATTTGGAAAGTTACCCTCCTGATCAACAGACAGATAGAATCCTAAGCCCCTTTACATAATTTCTTTCCAACATTCTGTTGAGCTTGAAAGGATAAAAACCAATGAACTCATTGGTTTTACTAGGATAAAGCTGATGTTGGAATGTTCATAAATGTGCATCTCTTAGCTATAAAAGGGAAGTTAAGAGTTTAAACTATTTTCTATGAATCACCTTCTCCAATATAATGTTCTTAATGTATTTGGATACAATTCTTGGAATTCCCATAGTCCATGGTGATTAGGAATCCTTGCCATTGGAGTTCCAACACATTGAGAGAGATTTAAAGGAACCAGGTATTGTTTTAAACCAATCCTAAGTAAAGAGATGTATGTGCAAATGTTAATGTTAACTGCCCAGAGTTGCTCTTTGACTGAGATGGGCGGTGACGAAATTCAAAATATAAATAAATAAATATAAAAATAAATATGCTACTTGCCTGGCCTGTGAAATAGTAACTTAGTTCATTGGCTTTTACTCGTAGCCGAGTAAGATTGTCTTCCAAGGGTAAAATTTTAACAGTGGATCAGTAAGTGGCTGTAAAGGCCAATTCTGGATCCGCACAACCTCCCACAATGAGGGCATAGGTTTCCGGGTGGGAGACAGTCATGATGAGGGTTTGCTTGACGTGCCTTCCTTTTAGCTCTTTTCTCCCTTTCACCCTGTACTCGTGCTTCTTCAAAGTCCATAGCGCCTTTAATAAAGGCTGACCTCCAATTGAAACGCTCATGAGTTAGGGCTTCCCAGTTCTCAATGCTGATATTACATTTTTTTAAATTAGCTTTGAGAGTATCTTTGAATCTCTTTTGCTGTCCACCAATATTCCGTTTTCCATTCTTAAGTTGGGAGTAAAGTAGCTGCTTTGGAAGACGATGGTCAGGCATTCGAACAACATGGCTGGTCCAGCGAAGTTGATGTTGGATGATCATTGTTTCAATGCTGGTGGTTTTCGCTTCTTCTAATATGCTAACATTAGTCTGCCTATCTTCCAAAGTAATTTGCAGAATTTTTCGGAGGCAGCGTTGATGGAATCTTTCAAGAAGTTGGAGGTGGCGTTTGTAGAGGGTCCATGTTTCACAGGCGTACAGAAGGGTTGGTAGTACAATGGCTTTGTAAACAAGCATTTTGGTCTCCCTGCGAATGTCCCGATCCTCAAACACTCTACCCTTCATTCGGGAGAAAGCTACACTCGCAGAGCTCAGACGTCCTCAACGGCAGAACAGGCGGAAGATAACAAGGTGTATTGTTACAACGGCTTTGAAGGCAGATGAAGGCTGCAGCAGTAACTTAGTAATGTACTATTGAACATAGCTGCTATTTTCAATACAGCCAGCAGAGGAAGCATTACTTTAAGTTTAAAGCTTTAGTTTTGGAGAACTCTATTCTTAACAAATGAAGGCAATTACTGTTCTCCACTCTTTTAGATTTACTTTAAATTTAATTGAGGCATTGTGAACTATTCCCCTCCCCTAAATATATATGTTTACAAAGGCTGTTTGGGTTTACATTTAATATTTATAGATGACCCAAATCAAGTCTTGCCCAAGAGGGAAGAACTGGCTATATCTCTATATTGGAGAAGGGAAGAGAAAGATTTTTATCTGAAGCTTCAGGGAACTACTCCTATCAATCAGGGCATTGTTAGTTAATTAACTGTTAGTTAACTGTTAATTAGGGATGGAGAGCCTGTGGCCTTTCAGATATATTGGACTGTAACTCCCAGCACCCTTCAACACCTCTTGTGCTCATTGAGGCTGCTGAAATAATTTATGCCTGGTGTTAATATTACTGAGTTAGATGGACCAATCAAATGACTCAAGTTAGAGAACATCCTATTTAAGCCTTGGTACCCAATTTTGTCCATGAGTGACAGTACCATTCAGATGATTACTTTATATGCAATAGTGTTCATGTGAGAGGGAAATGGTTTAGATGGAGATTATGCTAATGATGCCAGTTTGTTGTTGTTTATTCGTTCAGTCGCTTCCGACTCTTCGTGACTTCATGGACCAGCCCACGCCAGAGCTTCCTGTCGGCCGTCACCATCCCCAGCTCCCCCACGGTTGAGTCCGTCACCTCCAGAATATCATCCATCCATCTTGCCCTTGGTCGGCCCCTCTTCCTTTTGCCCTCCACCTTCCCCAGCATCAGCTTCTTCTCCAGGGTATCCTGTCTTCTCATTATGTGGCCAAAGTACTTCAGTTTTGCCTTTAATATCATTCCCTCAAGTGAGCAGTCTGGCTTTATTTCCTGGAGTATGGACTGGTTTGATCTTCTTGCAGTCCAAGGCACTCTCAGAATTTTCCTCCAACACCACAGTTCAAAAGCATCTATCTTCCTTCGCTCAGCCTTCCTTATGGTCCAGCTCTCACAGCCATAGGTTACTACAGGGAATACTATTGCTTTAACTATGCGGACCTTTGTTGTCAGTGTGATGTCTCTGCTCTTAACTATTTTATCAAGATTTGCCATTGCTCTCCTCCCAAGAAGTAGACGTCTTCTGATTTCCTGGCTGCAGTCAGCATCTGCAGTAATCTTTGCGCCTAGAAATACAAAGTCTGTCACTGCCTCCACTTTTTCTCCCTCTATTTGCCAGTTATCAATCAAGCTGGTTGCCATAATCTTGGTTTTTTTGAGGTTTAACTGCAACCCAGCTTTTGCACTTTCTTCTTTCACCTTCGTCATAAGGCTCCTCAACTCCTCCTCGCTTTCAGCCATCAAAGTGGTATCATCTGCATATCTAAGATTGTTAATGTTTCTTCCAGCGATTTTAACTCCAGCCTTGGATTCCTCAAGCCCAGCACGTCGCATGATGTGTTCTGCGTACAGGTTGAATAGGTAGGGTGAGAGTATACAGCCCTGCCGTACTCCTTTCCCAATCTTAAACCAGTCCGTTGTTCCGTGCTCTGTTCTTACCGTTGCTACTTGGTCGTTATACAGATTCCTCAGAAGGCAGACAAGATGACTTGGTATCCCCATACCACCAAGAACTTGCCACAATTTGTTATGATCCACACAGTCAAAGGCTTTTGAATAGTCAATAAAACAAAAATAGATGTTTTTCTGAAACTCCCTGGCTTTCTCCATTATCCAGCGGATATTGGCAATTTGGTCTCTAGTTCCTCTGCCTTTTCTAAACCCAGCTTGTACATCTGGCAATTCTCGCTCCATGAATTGCTGGAGTCTACCTTGCAAGATCTTGAGCATTACCTTACTGGCATGTGAAATAAGTACCACTGTTCGATAGTTTGAACATTCTTTAGTGCTTCCCTTTTTTGGTATGGGGATATAAGTTGATTTTTTCCAATCTGATGGCCATTCTTGTGTTTTCCAAATTTGCTGGCATATGGCATGCATCACCTTGACAGCATCATCTTGCAAGATTTTAAACATTTCAGCTGGGATACCGTCGTCTCCTGCTGCCTTGTTATTAGCAATGCTTCTTAAGGCCCATTCAACCTCACTCTTCAGGATGTCTGGCTCTAACTCACTGACCACACCGTCAAAGCTATCTCCAATATTATTATCCTTCCTATACAGATCTTCCGTATATTCTTGCCACCTTTTCTTGATCTCTTCTGCTTCTGTTAGGTCCTTACCATCTTTGTTTTTGATCATACCCATTTTTGCCTGGAATTTACCTCCGATGTTTCTAATTTTCTGGAAGAGGTCTCTTGTCCTTCCTATTCTATTGTCTTCTTCCACTTCTGCACATTGTTTGTTTAAAAATAATTCCTTATCTGTTCTGGCTAACCTCTGGAATTTTGCATTGAATTGGGCATATCTCCCCCTATCACTGTTACCTTTTGCTTTCCTTCTTTCTTGGGCTACTTCCAGTGTCTCAGCAGACAGCCATCTTGCCTTCTTGGTTTTCTTTTTCTTTGGGACGTTTTTTGTTGCCGCCTCCTGAACAATGTTGCGAACTTCTGTCCATAGTTCTTCCGGGACCCTATCTACTAAATCTAGTCCCTTAAATCTATTCTTCACCTCCACTGCGTATTCCTTAGGAATATTAGTGAGCTCATATCTAACTGATCTGTGGGTCTTCCCTATTCTCTTTAGTCTGATTCTAAATTTTGCAATATGAAGTTTGTGATCTGAACTACAGTCAGCTCCAGGTCTTGTTTTTACCGACTGTATAGATGTCCGCCACCTTTGGCTGCAAAGGATGTAGTCAATCTGATTTCGGTGTCGACCATCTGGTGAAGTCCATGTATAAAGTCGTCTTTTAGGTTGTTGGAAGAGAGTGTTTGTTATGCACAGTGAGTTGTCTTGGCAAAATTCTATCAGCCTATGTCCTGCTTCATTTTGTTCTCCCAGACCATGCTTGCCTGTAATTCCAGGTGTCGTCTGACTACCCACCTTAGCATTCCAGTCTCCTGTAATGAAAATAATCTCTCTTTTTGGTGTATTATCCAGTAGGTGCTGCAGATCCTCATAGAACTGATCTACGTCTGCTTCTTCAGCATCTGTGGTTGGGGCGTATATTTGGATCACTGTGATGTTAAATGGCTTACTCTGAATTCGAATTGAGATCATTCTATCGTTTTTTGGATTGTATCCAAGCACTGCTTTAGCCACTTTATTATTAATTATGAAGGCTACTCCATTTCTTCTGTGGTCCTCTTGTCCACAGTAGTAGATCTGGTGGTCACCTGATGTGAAGTGGCCCATTCCAGTCCATTTCAGTTCACTGACACCTAAAATGTCTATATTTAATCTTGACATCTCACCAATAACCACATCCAATTTGCCCTGGCTCATAGATCTTACATTCCAGGTTCCAATGGTGTGTTGATCTTTAGAACATCGGATTCGTCGTTCACCACCAGCACCGTCGGCCGCTAGCCGTCCTTTCGGCTTTGAGGTAGCTGCGTCATCACATCTGGGGCTAGTTGAACGTATCCTCTGTTCCTCCCCAGTAGCATTTTGACCATCTTCCGACCTGGGAGTCCCATCTTCCGATGGTATACCGACATATCTCTGGTTGTACTGATCCATTTAGTTTTCACGTCAAGAATACTGGGGTGGGTTGCCATTACCTTCCCCAGGGATGCCAGTTTAGTCTAGTGGTTAAGGCTCTGGGCTAGAAACCAGGAGACTGAGAGTTCTAGTCCCGCCTTAGGCATGAAAGCCGGCTGGGTGACCTTGGGCCAGTCACTCTCTCTCAGCCCAACTCACCTCACAGGGTTGTTGTTGTGGGGAAAATAGGAGGAGGAAAGAGTATTAGGTATGTTTGCCGCCTTGAGTTATTTGTAAAAATAATAAAGGCGGGATAGAAAAAAAATGATATAATTAACCAAATAGCATATTTAGAGGGGTCAGTTATAACTTTCTCAAAGCGTTATCTAAATAGCAAAAAATGCTAAGTCTTATCTTGATAAAACAATGAATAAGAAATCTTAATACATAATGAAGTTGGGGATTATGTCCGCTCTGTCTCTACTGTGATTATAGATTAAATTAATGTTCACCTCTATAGTGAACATTAGATTAGATTAATTTAACATTGTATATGCATAAAAACTCATTAAGTGATTTTGTAGGTTCAAAATCTGTGGACCAACAAAGAATAACTTATGGTCTGGGAATTGTCAAATATTTTCTTACCCACAACATTTGGAAAAAAAAGTGAGAAATAATGCAGTGGCTAGTGATCTCCTCATCAAATGGACAACATATGAATCCTTTTCACATGGATTCTTTTTCCAGTGCAGATCTCCAGTGATATACCAGCGGCATGGTGGGGATGGGGGTTTGACCTAAAGGGGGTCCAGAGCTAAAGGGGGTGCCTGGTCTGAGAAGGCTATCCAAATCAGCAGTGAGTGTGGGGTCAGGTTGCTGGTGCCAGTATGCCAATCTGTTTGGCGATCAGTGGTGCAGCTGCAATACAGTAACAGAAATGGAACAGGGTGGACATGTGGTGGTGTCGTTGGGTCGAACTGGATTCTCAGTCCCCAATTTGCTCTGGGTGTCGAATAAGCTAGGTACACCACTGCAGGTCTCTTTCACAACATTTGGTCTGTGTTCACCCAACATGTTTAACCTGGGTACATAATGGGCCTGTTTCTTGGGTTTGCACAGTACTTTCAACCATAAATTAATCAACCAGAAAGTAACCAAAGAAGCTGGCATATTGAGCACATTAAGCCAGAAAAAACTGATCAAGTTAAACATTAATTAAATTTAGCTTGCTAAGTACTGTATATTATGGGCACAAAACCATAGAATTTAAGGCCTCCTTGAAGAATGAAACTGAACAATTGGGTTGCATTCATGTTTTTGTTATTTGATTACTGTAAGTTTATGATATAAAAATGCAACATACCACATAACAATCATGCCCCCCCAAGCTTTATTTTTTCCTTCAACATTAAACTTTTCAGTGGAGGTAACATTTATTTGTTTGTTTGCTTATTTATGTATTCGATTTCTATGGCTGCCTACTTGTCAAGCAACTGTGGGTGGCTGACAACATTAAAAACAACTACAGTAAAAATGCAAATAATAAAAATAATAAAATCACAAGAAAACTACATATAAACACTTGTAGTGCTGGGGTCAAAATTCATCTTACACATAATAATACTGACAGCTTGTGCAGTATCCTGGGTCAATACCCAAGGAAAGAGCCATGTGTTCAGCGCCTTTCTAAAGGCCAGCAGGGTCAGAGCTACTGTATCTGGATCTTGGGATGCTTTCCATGGGGCAGGTGTGGTGACTGAGAAGGCATGCTTCCTGGATCCCACTAGATGGCACTGCTTAATAACTGGACCCAGAGCATGCCAATGCTGTCTGTGACAACCAGAATCTTGAGTTGCACCCTGAAGCCTACTGGTTATCAATGCAGCTCTCACAGTAGTGGTGTTAGAGGTGCATCCATAATGACCCACACTGCAGCATTCTGGGCCAGATGTAATCTTGAAGTACAGCTGCATGTAAAGTGCAATAACCCAAAAGAGAGTTCACCTAGTCATAAGTGACTATGAGCAAGCTTCTTGATCTAGAAACAGGCATAACTGGTATATGGAATAAATCTGTGCAAAAGCCCTCCTAGCCATAGGTGCCACCTGCTCCTGACCCCAGATTGTGCACTAGTTCTGATTGGGACAGTGTAACTCCCTCAAGAACTAATGATGGAAAATCTCCAGGTTCTCATAGTCCCCAAACCGATAGTCACTAGGGTTATACCTGAGCCTTTTCCTCCTCATCTAGATCCCTATAGCCTCCAAACACTGAGATGGAACTTTGATAATATCACTTTCATGACCAGAGGCAGAGATATCAGTGGATGACTTCCACCAATGACTTCATGTCAATGTTAAATAGGAGAGGGGAGACAATAACACCTCATGGTAGCCCACAAAGCAAAAGGCACAAGACCCCACCTGCCCTCTTTCCAGCTGGAGATAGATAGTGTCCTGTCCTGACTAAGACCTGAAGCGGAAGGTGTGGATAAAGTACTTTATTTACAATTAAAACACACAAAATAAATCTAGAGAAACAAGGCGACACAAGGTGCTCACAGAGTTCAGGTGGCCAGTGGTGATCCGTTCCCGGTTGGCGCGCATGCGGGCAACCACCATGTGGCTGGTATGCAAGGTTCTGATGCGGGGTTTGGCACTGCGGTGAGGAACAGCTCCGGTATGAGGCTTGGCGCAGTGGCGGAGCACAACTCTGGCACGACACTTGGCGATGTAGCAGGGAACGGCTCCAGTATGAGGCTTGGCACAGCGGTGGGGGCGTGGCTCCGGCATGAGGCTTGGTCCTGCGATGAGGAATGGCTCCGGTACAAGGCCTGATGCAGCGACTGCAGGGCGAGGTTCCGGCTCGAGGCTGGGAGCGATGGCAAAACAAGGTTCCAGAACGAGACTCGGTGTCACGAACGACCCCCCTTGGGTGTCATTCTGACATGGCGCCAGCCAGAGGAAGGTACAATGAACAAAACCATAAAAGGACTAACGATTAGGTGTAGGAGGAAGAGGGAGTGTTAATTCAGCACCTTGGACTAGTGGAGAGGTGCAAAATGGCTGAAATCACAGACGAGAGGAAATTGGCAGAGGGGAGGGAAACTGAATGTGTTTATACTGACATTTGTAAAACTGAAGTCACTTGAGTCTTTAAAGTGCCATGGGTCACTGAACATGATAAAGATTCCTATCGATTCCAACGCGTTTCGTGTGTGGAGTGCTGATTGCAAACCTAGGACCATCACAGAAAGACTCATGTCAACATGACGAGCCTAAATGAGAGCAACACGCTCTTCGACGACAGCTCGCAGATGGGGAGACTGGAGCCCGAAAACAAAGCTGCAAGCCTGAAGGGAGAGGCCAGCAGAACAGGTACCCAGATCCCCCAACCCCACAGTATCATGGTAACACCAACCACCTGGGGAGGCACACCACAGGGGTGATGGGCGATGGAGTATGATCCCCACTGGGCTCAGCATGTTGGAGGAGACCGAGAATGGGGATCAACTTTCACAACACCCAGCCTGGGAGGAAGCCTCGACTTTGGGAGAGTGGTGGAGAACCGTGAGACGGACGTGAGATTTAAGCAGATGGAGGAACAAGTGGACCGTCTACAAGGGATGTTGGAGAGGGTGCTGCAGAGACTAGAACCGCCAACATTGAACACAGCCAAGGTAACCGCGCAAAGGACACTGGGCGAGGACCCTGGAGGCTCTGAAATGGGAATGGGGCAGCAGGAGGCGGGAAGAGCTTCCAAAAACTACCCTACCCCGAGACCCTCTGCAAGGGGAGCGCGCTACACCAGTGGTATCAACAGACATGCCAGAGCCAGGGAGCTGGAGACGAAATTCGTGGGTGACCTGAAAACATTGTCATGCTTCTTGACCCAGGTGAGGCATTTTATGAGGGAGCATGGGGACTTGTTTTTCTCCAAAGAAGCGAAAATAAACTGTGTCAACCTGTTTAGACGGGGAGGCGGCTGATTGGTTGGTGGCGCTCCACGACGCACACGCTATAGAGCTAAGAAGTTTCGATGAATTTATGGGTGCATTAAGGGAAAGATTTGAAGACCCTTTACTGAATTTAAAAGTTGAGGCAAGCCTGCAATGCCTCAAGCAAGGAGACAGGTCCGTTTCCGAATACTCACTAGAGTTCAGGAAACTGGCTGGAAGACTCACCGTTTGGCCAGAGCCCCTCAAAATACAGTACTTTCAGAAGGGGCTGCAAGCAGAACTTTTACAATGGGCATTAATGTGCAGCAACCCAAAGACGGTGAGAGAGTGGACAACACCCCCACCAACACAGGCAGGACAAGCCAGGGTATATAAACAGAGAGCAAGTCCTACTCCCTTTTCGCACTGAAGATGTTGCCTAGCCTGGCAATGAAACGTCTGCAAGAAAACAACAAGGCTCAGAGAGCACCAAGGACTCCACAGTTCAACCCTGAGCTACAAATATTCTCTTTGATTGAGAGTGGATTTGTCTAGCCGGAGAAATAGAGAGTCTACAAGCTCAAGTCAAAGAGCAACAATGAGATGAGGTGAGGGGCAAACGCTCAACAGTGCACAACCCCCAACCCAAGTACTGCAGGCTTTGCAAGTCATGGGAGGAGAAGAAGGAGCAGAGAACAAGAAAGAGATTATGCTTCAGATGTGGCGGAGAAGGACACTGAATTGCTGAATGCCCTCAAACCACAACACCAGGAGGAGTCAAAAAAGGAGGAGGCAACACAAAGACCCCAGCGGTAAGGAGCAAGGGGCCAGCGGCAGTAGCAAAGGGAGGAAGACCCCACGAATTGTTATCAGAAGAGGGAAATTGATCTGAGGAGGAGTTTCACCAGACAGGAAATGACGGGAGCTTGTTCTGAGCACCGACGAACAGGCTAAGCACCAGAGGTGCATAGATTGGATAGTGAGTGGGGACTGCCCAGCGATGCTGGTAAAATTACACATAGAAGCATCCGGGGGGAGGGGCACTGTAAGGTTTACAGGACTATTGGATTTGGGATCTACTTGCAGTCTCATGAACCCCACTATTGTAACAAAACTGGGGTTAAAAGTGAAAAAATTAAAAGAACTAATAGTCTTTGTTCAACTTGATGGGACTGAGATGAGGGGTGGACCAGCAAAGAATTGCACGGAGCCGGTGCACATGAAAATAGGGGACTACGAAGAGGTTCTGAGATTTATAGTGGCCCCTGTCTCAGACCCACTGGTGGTGCTGGGATTTTCATGGCTACGAGCCTGGAAACCCCAAATAAATTGGACTAAAAGTAGCTTGATGTTTGGGGATGGGAAGGACCAGGGAACCCAACTCCTGGGACAATCAGCAAGGCATTAACTAGTAGGCGAAGCAGTGGAATTAAGAGAAGAGACTAACGGGGAGGGGATAGAAATTGAGAACATCCCCAATCAATATAAGGATTTGAGCGTAGTATTTGGGGAGGAAGAAGCAAACCAGCTTTCCCCCCCACCAGAAAACTGACTGTGCCATACAATTAGAACCTGGGGCGACATTGCCTAAACCGAGACTGTACCCATTGACTCCAAAAGAATTGGAGGCACTAAGGGAGTTTGTGGACAAAAACTTAAAGCGTGGATTCATTCACCCAGCCAAATCCCCGATGGCAGCACCAGTCTTATTCAGAACAAAGAAAGATGTATCCTTAAGAATGTGCACAGACTATCAGGGACTGAATGCAATTTGTATGGCAAACAAATACCCACTGCCATTAATCAAAGACATGTTGGCTCACCTATCGAAAGGGAAAATATTTACCAAATTAGATCTAAGGGAAGCATATTTCAGGGTGAGAATTTGGGAGGGGGATGAATGGAAAACAGCATTTAATTGTCAATTGGACTGTTTTGAATTCTTGGTGCTCCTGATCAGGCTAAAAGGGGGGCCAGGGGTATTTATGCAATTAATCAATGAAATCATGCACGATCTATTATATAAAGGAGTACTGGTGTATCTGGATGATATTTTAATATTCACAGAAACAATGGAAGAACATATGGGGCTGGTGAGGGAGGTACTGAAAATGCTAGCACAAAACCAATTGTACGCCAAACTTTAAAAGTGTGAATTTCACAAGGTACAGTTAGACTTTCTAGGATACAGGATTTCAAGCAAGGGAATTGGAATGGATCCGGGAAAGGTACAGGACATAGTAAGGTGGGAACCACCTAAGACTAGAAAGCAGCTCCAAAGTTTCCTAGGCTTTGCAAACTTCTATCACCAGTTTATCGACCACTTTGCACAAGTAGCATTGCCCCTCACTGATCTCTTAAAGACCAAGGAAAAGGGGGAAGCGGGGAAACCTGCGAAGCCTAGTGCACCCATAAAATGGACAGCAGAGTGCCAAGAGGCGTTTGAGCGATTAAAAACATTGTTCACGTCAGAAACCATATTAAAACACTCAGACCCTGATAAACCTTACATTGTACAAGTGGACACATCAGAAATGGCCACGGGGGGATTATTACTGCAAAGAGACAAAGAAGGAAAACTACGACCCTGTGCTTATCTGTTGCGTAAGTTTAACACCATGGAGCACAGATGGCACATTTGGGAGAAGGAAGCGTATGCAGTTAAATCAGCACTAGCAAATTGGAGGCACCTACTAGAAGGGGCAAAACACCCATTTGAAGTATGGATAGATCATAAAAATCTGGAAGTGCTACAAACTTTGAGGAAACTCAACCCCAAACGTGTCAGGTGGGCTCAATTCTTCAGCCGGTTCAACTTCACATTGAAGTATTTACCGGGGAAAAAAAACTTTTTTGCAGATGCGTTGTTGCGGCTTCCGCAGCACAACAGCAAGAGGGAGGAGGTAATTGACTCCATCATCCTGACCAGACAAAGAGGGGGGGGCAGCAGTAACCCAGAGCAAGACAAATAAGCTTAAAGTGAGCGCAGCTGAGGGGGTGCAGGGGGAACTAAGTGAAGCGTATAAAGCAGATGACTGGCTACAAGCCAACACAGGTAGCCTAATAGAAAAACAAGGGGTGTGGTGGAAGGCAGATAGAATATATGTTCCAGACTCAATGAGAAAGAAAATCCTAGAGAAATGCCATGATGATAAATCAGCAGGACATTTCGGTTTTCTAAAAACCATGCACCTCATAAGGAGACAGTTTTGGTGGCCGAACCTCAGACAGGATGTAGAAAAATACATATCCAGCTGCCAAACATGCGCCATGGTGAAGACAGTGGGGGGAAAACCCAGGGGACTACTGCAAGGAGTAGCCAATCCTACCCAACCTTGGAAGCAAATATCCATGGATTTTATTGTAGACTTACCAGAGAGTCACAAAAAGACAGTAATCTGGGTGATAGCTGATTTATTTTCAAAGCAGGTGCACTTTATACCCTGCGCTGGGATTCCAACAGCAGGGCAGCTTGCAAAACTGTTTGTTCAGCATGTATAATGACTCCACGGGGCTCCTGAGCGAGTAATTTCCGATCATGGAGTCCAGTTCACTTCAAAATTTTGGAGAGCATTCTTAAAATTAATGGGGGTAGAGCAGGGTCTGAGTTTGAGTCACCACCCATCTACAAATGGTGGGTGTGAACGATCTAACCAGGTGCTAGAACAATACCTGAGGTGTTATGTAAATTACCAACAAGCCAACTGGGTAGAACTCCTACCTTTCGCAGAAGTAGCTTTCAACAATTCGGTACATCAAAGTACGGGAGTAACACTGTTTAGGGTGGTAAACGGCCAGGACTTCATAGCATTCCCAGAATTACCTAAGCCAGATGCTATAACGGTACCACTGGATGGATGGGCAAAACACATAGCTGAGGGGTGGCCAGCAATACAGAAAGCATTAAAACATGCTAAGGAAACATATAAGGAATATGCTGATCACAAAAGGGCCCCCGAATGGAAATTGAAGGTAGGGGACAAGGCATACCTATCCACAAAATTTCTAAAGTCTTCACAACCTTCTAAAAAATTAGGTCCAAAATTCATAGGACCCTTCCCAATCACCAAAGTAATCAATGAGGTGGCAATGCAATTGCAACTTCCAAAAAACCTCGAAAGAATTCATCCAGTGTTTCACTGCAGCCTATTGAAACCAGCCAAGGAATCAGAACGATGGCACCCACAACAAAAAGTGCCAGTACCAATAATGGTAGATGGGGAATGTCATTTTGAAGTGCAGGAAATATTAGATTCTAGAGTACATAAGGGGAACTTGCAGTACCTAGTCCAGTGGAAACACTTTACAAAATCACAAAGTGAGTGGGTGGACAGCCGCAATGTAAGAGCACCCCGATTGGTAAGGGACTTTCACAACAAATACCCGGGAAAACCGAAACAAGGGTGGGGTTAATTTTCGGGGGGGCAGAATGTCACGAACAACCCTCTTTGGGTGTCATTCTGACATGGCGCCAGCCAGAGGAAGGTACAACAAACAAAACCATAGAAGGAATAATGATTAGGCGCAGGAGGAAGAGGGAGTGTTAATTCAACACCCTGGACTAGCGGAGCGGTGCGAAACGGCTGAAATCATGGATGAGAGGAAATTGGCAGAGGGGAGGGAAACTGAATGTATTTATACTGACATTTGTAAAACTGAAGTCACTTGAGTCTTTAAAGTGCCATGGGTCACTGAATGCGATAAAGATTCCTATCGATTCCAATGCGTTTCGTGTGTGGAGTGCTGATTGCAAACCTAGGACCATCACACTTGGCGTGACTGCGAAGGACGATTCTGGCACAGGACTGGACGCGACAGCTACAAGGCAAGGTTCCGGCTTGAGGCTGGGTGCGAAGGCAAGACAAGATTCTGGCACGAGGCTTGGTGCAGCTGCGAAGGATGATTCCAGCATGAGACTGGGTGTGGCAGCTGGAAGGTGAGGTTCCAGCTTGAGGCTGGGTGCGAGGGCAAGGCAAGACTCTGGCACGAGGCTGGACATGGAGGCTGGACAGGATTCCTGCGCGGGATGGGGTGCGGCGGCAAGGCTAGGTTCCGGGCCAAAGTGCGGCTGTGGAAGGAACATAACCTTTCGGTAAACTGTTTCATCATATTAGCAGCCATTTATAGAAGTAGCTTCTATGGCACTGTGTTGCTCTGAAAACATTAAGCATTTTATCTAAATATTAAATATTAAAATGCTCTATCAATTTGTAATGAGCCCATTCACTGTTTCAATCTCTTTCCATGCAAATGTATGGATATAATAAGGTAATTTTATGGCCAGGGAACTAAATGCCAGGAAGAGATTAAAAAGATAGAAACTGAGTTTGTCTGAAAACAAAACATATAACTGAATCTGTTCCTGGTGAAGCCAAACCAAGGGATAGTATCACATAAACCTTTCTGCAGTTTAGAACTACTTTGGTATTAATATTTCACTCTTTCAGAATATAAATATTAAATAATATCTTTAATTTTAAGGATATAATATTGCTCAATAAAATTGACAGAGGAAGGGTAAAAAAGATTATCTTAAAAGCCTGCTCCATCTGGATTTTCTCATTCCCTCATAGCGCCATTATTATCAACACCTATGTAAGTAGGATCCCTGAAGAAACAGAAGAAAGAAGTTGTAGGCCACCTAGAATCTTTCTCTGTGACAGCTAGTTCTCATACAATCAAAAATTATCAGCTTGACGCCAGATCTGGTATTGCCAAAAGAAGAGATAGACAGAAACTGGTCTTCCTCCAGAGACAGAGAGGTGGGAGGGGGAGGGAGGGAGAGGGAGGGAGGCAGAGAGAGAGAAACAGAGGGGGAGAGAGAGAGAGAATAATCAAGCCTGTTGCATAGCTTGGACAGGAGAAAGAAGTATAGAAATTTGAACGTTGATTTCAGTATACTGTAAATAGGGCTTACATTTAATACATAACAGTCATTGAAATTCATAATGCTTCTAAGTTTCCATTCATATTGGAAAATAGAGTGAAACAATGGATTCAGATAGAAAATGTACAATACCTAGATAGATACATAAGTCAAATGTGTTTCCCCCCCCCCCCAAATGATCTTATAAAAATAAGCAATAGAAAGAAATATTTACTAAAGCTATACTTCAGGTTTGGAGGAAGAAAAGTCCAGACTTGATAAATAGCATCTCTGCATTAAACTCCTTGATGGTATATCCTGATTTTTATGATACGTCTAGGACAATTCCATTCAGGTTATAGAGACAATATGGTTTATATATAATAAGACATTTTTATAACAATAATTTGTTAGGCATTAAGGAAAAGATAGATACCTGATACACCATCAGGTAACTTGGTTAACATGGCTTTAGTTAAATCTTTTTTGAATGATAAATTGGTCAGGGAATGTAGACAGTAAGGAAGATGACCTTGATGGAGATATGCAGGAACTTTTACCTAGGCAAAAAGGGCTGAAGCATTTTTAAACTCCAGACCAATAAAATACCATTCAAAAGCAGCTCAGGCAGATGCCTCTCTAATTCACTGAAGGAGGAGGACATACAGCACAATCACACTTGTAAGATTCTGTTATAGAATATATATATATATATATATATATATATATATATATATATATATATATATATATATAATCTCAATAAAAGTAGTTTTAGCTTCTTTTAAACTTCATGTGGAGTTAATTTCCTGGTCTACCTAGTGGGGCTGACAGGGAAACAGCAAATCATCCTTTGACCAGTTTTCAGAAATTAATAATTAATTATCACTCACAACCAAAAAATTCCAGAATATACAAGAAACTATTAGAAATAGGCAATCACCCCTACTGCATCACAGAATATAGATTTGGTAAATAAATGGAAGATAGGAACTTGTGAATCTATGGAAATCAGTGGTATAGCCATTGGCCTCTATGCAAGAATTGCAGTCGAAGGTAATGCAGAGATAGCATTTAAGCCCAATACGAATAATGCGTATATCTAGTAATTGCTTAATAAAAGGTTGGAAGGGATGTAAACAGAAGAGTACATTTCTTCATATGTGGTGGACCTGTGAAAAACTTGCATTATTTTGGCAGATAATTTTCTGGGTAGTAAGATCTATAATTCGAAAGCATGCAAATGCAAGTAGATTAATAGGTACCACTTCAGTGGGAAGGTAACAGCGTTCCACGTGCGTCATGCCGGCCACATGACCGTGGAAGCGTCTTCGGACAATGCTGGCTCTTCGGCTAACAAACGGAGATGTGCACCGTCCCCTAGAGTCGGACACGACTGCACAAATGTGCGGAGGGAACCTTTACTTAAGATCTATAATTAAACAAAAATATGATATGTCTCTCAGTTGGGGTTATTACATATATTTGAGGGAGAGAATGCTAAGCTGATTAATAGACAACTTATTATATTCTTACTCTTAGCCATAAAATCTAAAATTATAAATAAAATTTTTAAAACATTAAAACAATAAATTATTTTTACTTTGGCTGTTGTGGGTCTTCCGGGCTGTGTGGCCGTGAAGACCCACACAGCCACACAGCCCGGAAGACCCACAACAGCCATTGAACTCCGGCCGTGAAAGCCTTCGACAATATTTTTACTTTAATTTCTTTTTCTGGACTGTACTAAAAACTTAAAACAGTACATTCTTAATTGCTTCTCTAAGGATCAGATGCAGTGTTTTAGCCATTCCACTTATAAGTGAAATAAAAGAGAAAATCTATATTAAATAAAGCAATGGATTATTTTGCAGCCTATAAAACTAGTTATTGAAACAATTCTTCCTCTTCCTCTTCCTCTTCCTCTTCCTCTTCCTCTTCCTCTTCCTCTTCTTTTTTCCATGGCATAGGATCTGGTAACTTATGGGACTGCCTGTCTCCTATAGTATATGCCTGGCTGATTCGATTTGGCATAGTTGCTACGCTCCAGGTTCCTTTGACTAAACAATGCAATAGGATCCTGAATGTGCACCTTCTCTGTAACAGTACCTGCCCTCTGGAATGAGGATCTTCTAAAGATCCAGAAGGCCCCCACCTGCTGGTGTTTCGAAGGGCCTTGAAGACCTGACACATCACCCAGGCCTTTGGCAAGGGTGAGTGAAGCCCCCTTGGATAGTGTGGGTTTGTTTCTTTTCATTCCTGTCTGGGTTTTTTTTGTTATCCTTGCCATCTTTACTGTTTATTTTTTGTTTACCATTCTTTTTTACTTGTTTTTAATGGTTTTATTTTCAACTGCCTAGAGTCATTGGGAGTCGAGTGGCATATAAATTTTAATAATAATAATAACAATTCATATAATAATAATTATTATTATTCATATAATAATGGTTATTGGCACACTGGGTACCATACCAAAAACCATGGACAGCAGTTAGAAAATCTGTGCATTGACCAAATTTCCATCTGTCAATTACAAAAGGCCACACTGCTTGGATCCACACACATACTATGCTGATACATTATTTATTTATTATTTAAACATATTACCGCCCATCTCCCCCAATCGGGGGACCCTGGGTGGTTCACAATAAAAACAAGGTTAAAAATACAAATATAAAAACATTATGACATCCTATGTTCTTGGGAAGAATTTGATGTGAATGAAGGCCAACACTAGCTTAAGAACTGGCAGCTGTGATTTCACGTTGTTGTGTATATAATAATAATAATTCATAAAAGTAAAGTTTTTAACAACCAACATGTTTTTTCATAGGCTTTCATTTCTGTTTATCTCTTGGGAACCTTTATTTGTCTTCAAATAGCAAATACTGTTATCCTTTCTACAACAGTTGTTGAATCTGAGGGAATAGGAATCAAATAGTAAATTTTTGAGTTTCATAATATAGTATAAATATGTAACATTCATAGTACTATTCGCATGAATATGTAGAGTCTTTGTTTTAAACTGAAGACAAACTTCAAATTGGCATAAACTTGATAGGCTATCTTGTTTTCTGAGATGGAATAGTTTTCTGAATAAAATCAATCAATCTGTCCCAAATGAAATTAGTGGCTTTAAATCTGACTGAAAATGTGATTTTTTTATTTTAATTTATTATCTTAGTTTTTATAGGATATACCATACCATTTCTGATAAGCTGAATTTCTCATTTCAGTTCTGGATATTATTTATGTCTGATAAATCAAGCAAGTTTTGAAAGGATTAATATCAGTTTGTTGTCTCTTCACAAGAAGAATGGTTATTTCAAAATAATGTCACAAATATGGAAACATGATAGACAGATTTCTTCTTTTGGTTTAACAGCTTCACTGCTTTCTGAATCTATATTTCTTTACGTGCAAACATTGTTTAAAGATTTTAACATGCACAGAACTGAGGAATATATATATATATTTAATAATTGTTTGTCTAATTTATACTTAACCATAGCAATGAATGCACACAATTGAGAATGTACTGGTGGCATTACAGGCCCATTTTAAGATGATGACTTCTTTGTGTCCAAATCATCATCTATATCACTAGAATAAATGAAAGTTACAGTAGGTAATAGTAGAATTTCATTTGATTAGCTCTTTGATTAGGAGGGCCAGTTTGGTGTAGTAGTTAAAGACACCAGGCTAGGAACTAGAAGACTGTAAATTCTAGTCCTGCCTTAGGCACAAAGCCAGCTGGGTGACCTTGGGCCAGTCACTGTCTCTCAGCCTAGGAAGCAGGCAGTGGCAAGCCACTACCAAAAATGTTCTCAAGAAAACTGCATGGACTTGTCCAGGCAGTTGCCAAGAATCAAGATTGATTCAAAGGCATAAAAGTAAAAAGGACCACAAGAGTTTTGGCTCAAGCCTGTCTGTTCACATTCTGGGATATATTAACTTCAAAATTCATAGAGTAATCCTCTAATATAGCATTTAGTGACGTTTATTCCTCTGTAAACGTGTTTCAGAGTGTAGCCTTACAATTATTAAATAACTTGTTAAAACCTCTGAATATGACAAAACACTGGAAAACAATTATAATTTTTTGCTTTTATATAGAAAGACAAAATTTGTTTATCATCCTTGCTTAGTCATGAAATTGGGCAACATAATCAACTTCTTGGCCTAATCAACACTGCAGGATTTCTCAGAAGTTAAAAAAAGGAAGGTGTGGTGTATGAACTCCTTAGAGTAGGAGCAGAATATACATGTAATAATTATAAATATAATTCACTGGATTCATTTTTAAATTCTTCCCTGCAGCTCATATTCTTCATATTAATTTTTAGATTCACAAAGCATACAAAATTATCTATTTCACCAAATCCCTACTGGATTACTCTCTTTGTATAAAATTTGATATCAAGTTTGATCAGAAATCTTGAATAGTAAAGATGCCAGATTTATAAAATGTAAATGAATGAGATTTAGTGGTTATTCTCTGTTGAGTCATGTGCTTAATTCCCATTGATGTTAAGAGAAGTTATGCAAAATATCAAGTCAAGATGCTTCCCCTAAGGGTAGCTTGTAAAAAGAATGCTAATTTGATGTGTTTACATGCATCAGAAATTTGAATAAATTATAAGTATAAATTCTAACTAAAAATGCTGTCTAAGTGGGACTGCCTGTCTCCAATTGTCGCTTCCCATTCCATGACATTCAGGAAGTGGGCATGCTTCACGACCCTTCTCTGAAACAATGTTACCTAATAGGGCCTTCCTTCTGGAACAACATACCTCATCCAAGATTCAGATGGCCCCAACCCTGTTAGCTTTGTGTAAGGCCTTGAACACCTGGTTTTATTCTTGGGTGTTGGGCTAGTGTTGGATGAGCCTATCCTGAAATGACTTTGGGATTGGAATGTATGGTGGTTTGGCCTTCGTGTTGTGTCTTGGGTATTTTGTTGTTGGTCCTTCTTGTTTTTATGTTTTTAATCTGATGTAAGCTGCCCAGAGTCACTACTTGCAAGATGAGTAGTCACATAAATGCAATAAACAAACAAACAAACAAATAAATAAAGCCTTTTTCCCCTTAACATGTCAGTTTGAAGTAGAAGGAATCTCATTGCAATGACTGAGTTTGCGTCACTATATGTAGTGCTGTAAGACTTGGCATTTTGACAGCAGGATTATCAACGGAGCCAAAAATACTACTGGAAATACAAAGGCACATCCTTAGGAAAATTATAGGTAAACAGCTCAGGAAAGTTATTATAGAATATTTGTTCTTATCACTATAATTCCAAAGGCTGTGTGGGGTCTGTGAAAGCAAGCAAAACAAAGAAGCTACAGTTTTCAAATGTGGCACAGAATAATAGACCCATAGAATCATAGATAAATTTTGGAGGCCCAAGCAACTAATAGCATACTAAGTAAGTTTGACTTCTGGGGATATGGACAATAGATTGGGCTGGCTGCTGGGATATATTAAGAAATTCTACCTCTATGCTCAAGGGGCGTGGTGGCTCAGCGGGTAAGACGCCAGGCTTGTTGATCGGAAGGTCGCAAGTTTGGAGGTTTGAATCACTAGCCCCGCATGACGGAGTGAGCTCCTGCACTCGCCCCAGCTCTTCCCAACCTAGCAATTTGAAAGCACGCAAATGCAAGTAGATTAATAGGTACCACTTCGGTGGGTAGGTAACAGCGTTCCGCGTGCGTTGTGCTGGCCACATGACCGTGGAAGTGTCTTCGGACAACGCTGGCTCTTCGGCTAAGAAACGGAGATGAGCACTGGCCCCTAGAGTCGGACACGACTGCACAAATGTGCGGGGGGAATCTTTACCTTTACTTTACCTCTATGCTCAGCCTGTAGATTTGCAAATGAACTTGAAATAAGCCTCCAAAGATCTCTTTCCAAAGGAACTGAGCCCTGACAAAGCTGCACCACTGGAAATTCTCACTGCCTTAAAAAAAATGAGAGAGGCTCTGAATACTGCAATAGGCAGCTCCAGGGGAGTACTGTCTTCCTTCCTCTCCAAGGCTTTGTTTTATGTTTTGTGGACTCCATTTCTATTTGTCTGCTATCATCTGATTGAGCTGGAAAGTTATGAGAAAACTGTGGACTCCTTTACCTCCAACGATGTGTCAGTTTTTCACTTATTCTCATCTTCCAGCTCCATATATTCTGAAGGGGAAAAAATTAATTGTCAATTTGATTTCTTTGTTGTACTGTAATAACAATAACATATTTATGCCTTTGCTTCTTGCCGATACTATGACCATGGAGGCAGTAACTCATGGGTCTAAGTATTTGGTTTAGAGATAGTGCTAGATGGAAATGGGTGATAGGTGTTGATTTGCTTAAGTTAGCCTGACAGGACTGCTATTGTCCATGGTTGGTCATACTTTTGCTCATATTCATCAAACCATTTTTTTTCAGTAGTGTTTGAGAAATCACGGTAACAAAAGTATTAAAATATATAACCCTGCTACCATGCCTTTAAATTCCTTTCAGTCACTGAAAGATTATTCTGTTCTAGAATTCTATAGAATAGGTGCCAATTTTTTTCAGTTGATGGGCCCATTTCTGATTTCCAGAATATGGGTGGCTCCTGGGTGCGTAGCTTGCCCATTCACAAAATAGTAACTAGTCACAAAATTTAATCTCTCTGTAACCCTCTCTAAATTCTATGCATTCTCAGAAATAAAGATCATACTGGATGCTGTACTTTGCAACAAGCCAATGTTCCTTAAAACAAGGAAATTTGGCCCCACTAAGTATGGATAACAACAACAACAATAATAATAATATATTAAAAATGTATGCTGCCCAACTCTCAACAGCTCTGGGCGGCTCACAACAATTAAACAAAGAAGTTACAATCAAATCAATAAAAGATAAAAGATAAAGATAAAAGGTGGCAAGTGTGATGCGGCAAGGGGTCTCACTCTTTCTTGCCAAAGGCCTGGGTGAAGAGCCAGGTCTTCACAGCTCTTCTAAACAACAGCAGAGTGGGGGGCCATCCTGATCTCAGGGGGAAAGTCTAACACTTTCTGAAGGCATTAAGTTGGGGTAGGTTGCCTATAATATAAAGATCTCACTGACTCAAATTCTTCTGGGATGTCTTTTCAACATCCCAGTCTAGCATATAGCCCTATAATAATTTTACAGAAAAGAGCATTTTGAAAGGTGCCAACTTGTTGTGCAAAGGAGGAGAAAAGCTACATATAGTAACATCCATTATTTCCTACAACCATTAAATGCAGGGGAATCCCTTCCCCTTGGGGAAGTGAATCTTCTTTGAAATCAATACAGTATGTCCACTAATTCCAGTGTGATGCTGTTGGTACATCCAAATTAATACAAAGAAGAAACTGTATTAGCATTCAGGCAACACATACCCTGGTTAAATATACAGCATTTTGTGCATGGCAACATTCTACAGATATTAACCAATAAATTGCATTTATTTTTTTTTCAATAACATTTTATAAGATTACTTAAGCCCATAGGGGAAGTTATGGATGACAATAGCTAGTCTATCACTATCCATTTAAGATCAAGATGGCATCTATATGTGCATATATTTTATATATATCCAGTAAAATACACTAACATATTGGGTACAATAGTTCTTATTAATTAATATAAAAGAATTATTTTCCAGCTGCATTCTCAACTATTATGAAAATAAGTACCATTAAGGTAATAAAATGTACTTTATCTTTTGGTCAGGCTGTGCCATTCAGCAATTCATATTACTTGCTTCAAGGAGTTCTTCGGAACAGAAGCCTATTGCCCAGTAGAACAAATTTTTCCTGACAGGCAGCTCAGTAGTATGTTGTACAGAATATCAAGAGCAGCTAAATCAAATGGGAGCAAAGCAGATCTTTATCAAAAGGTTTGCTAATAAGAAAACAAAAGCTCTGGAGTGTTGCTGTAATATCTTCAATGAACTGTAAAATAGCACAAGTGAGAAAAAAAAATCCCAAGGCCTTGAAACACACCAGATTTATATCTGATTATGTAGCTTCTAATTTATGCACCATTGTAGGCCGATTTTCTTTTTCTTTTTTTGTCCCTTTGAGTCAGTCTTGACTCCTGGTGACTGCCTGGACAAGTCCCTGCCGTTTTCTAGGCAAGATTTTGGAAGTGGGTTGCCATTGCCTGCTTCCTAGGGCTGAAAGTGAGTGACTGGCCCAAGGTCACCCAAATGGCTTTGTACCTAAGGTGGGACTACAACTCATGGTCTCCTGCTTTCTAGCCTGGTGCCTTAACAACTAATTTATACAGGTGTTATAATTTATAATTTATGCAGCTAATTTATAGAGATGTCACACATGATCGTGTGGCTCATACAGGGGCATGGTGGCTCAGCGGGTAAGATGCCAGGCTTGTCGATTGGAAGATCGCAAGTTTGGAGGTTCGAATCCCTAGTCCCGCATGATGGAGTGAGCTCCCGCACTAGCCCCAGCTCTTGCCAACCTAGCAATTCAAAAGCATGCAAATGCAAGTAGATTAATAGGTACCACCTCGGTGGGATGGTAACAGCGTTCTGTGCTTGTCATGCCAGCCACATGACCATGGAAACATCTTCGGACAACGCTGGCTCTTCAGCTAACAAACGGAGATGAGCACCGGCCCCTAGAGTCGGACACGACTGCACAAATGTGCGGGGGGAACCTTTACCTTTTGCACACATGATCTATAACCATTTTATTTTCTGATTTCTGATAATCAGATTTGTATCATGAAGTTAAGAAAAATAATATACAAAAGAAGTATAGAAAAAAGATGGCCTCCAATCTGTCTTTGGTCTTTAAGTACAATATTTGCTTTAAATGTTGGTCTTTCATACAATACACAGGAACTTTTCTTTGTCATATACATTTCAATTTATGTAGTCCAATCTTCTAATCTTCATGTAAATTTCATCTTTCTATCAATTCTCCATTAGTCCATCTGTAATTTCCATTCCTTGAGGTAATATCAATTAAAATATTCTTTACTGCATCAAGTTCCATTTTTACATCCATGTTCATATCCTTAATAAAATCCAATTAGTCTTAAAACATATATATAGCAAATAAAAGCCTTATTTTATCTCTACGGTAATTTGTATTTTATTCTAACTCTAGTAAAATAAAATATATTCTATTCATACATATCCATAAAAACAACCTTAATTTAAACTTAATCTATATTTAAATTATAATTATACCATAATCTACATCCTCCTACATATTTACCTATTTAACAAATTTTTATATCTATTTATTCCCCTAATCTCAATAGTATTCATACTAATAATTATAAAAATAAGTCATCCTATAATAATATTAATTCTAATTCAAACTTAACATCCCATCCTTCATATATCTCCCTAAATTTTTTTCTATTTTCCAAGTACTCTATAACAACAATTTATATTTGTATCACTGATTTTATAACCTTTTATCTATGATTAAAATATCATATTTTTATACATCCATACAGTTTCAAATATTAATTTTTAACATTTAATATTCCCAACAGTTATATTACTAATAATTAATACTTTTACAAACTCAATATCCAGTTAAAATCCATGGTTTCAATACCTTTATTATCCCACCTAATGTTAAATCTCTTATTCAAGTTATACCAAAGTCATAATGTGTAATCTTTTTTGTTCTGTATCTCTTGTAGCATGTCAGAACCCACGTTTCACAATATCTATCAAATTGCATATTCAGCCTTTGTCCTAACCACAACTGTCCCAATATGTTTGTGCCAAAGTTATATTGTTTTATTGTCTGTCTCATATCGGGTGTAAGAATGATTTTTGGAATCAATGTGTTTGAAATTCCCCCTTCTTGCCCTTCTTCTAACTCAAAGTTTTTTTCTTCTGCTTCCGTTTCTATTTTTTGTTCTTTTTGTTCCTGATCTTGCAAAAATAAAATTAAAATTTCCAGTGATTTTTCAATATCCGAGAGGGCTTCACAAATCTCCACCTTAAATTCTTGAATTGCTTGAGTTACTGCTGCGGTTACTGTTGAGAAACCCATTCTTCTCCACCCCCTCTTGTTTTCAGGCTTCAACAGTTCTAGCCAAAACAAATAAATGGTCAGCTGATCTATTCATGGAAAATTACCGGCATAGTCCATTAAGCAAAAAGTTTTTTTAAAAAAAAAATAAAGGAAGATGAAAAGTTTCAATAATCAAAAATAGGCAAGAAGGTAATACCTCAAACAGTTCATAAAAAGAGAAAGAGAAACTAAATTTCTACCATTATAAAAAGAAAAAGAAAAGAAAAAGAAAAATCCAGTTCAGATGTTAATCCAACAAAGTATATTCACAAACTATTTAATATCAACTCTTATACTTCCAACTGGGATTGAGTCTTCTGGTAAATTAGAAAGATAAAAAGTAAAAAATAAAAAATGTAAGCATTATTATACTTCAGACATAAAATCCATTATATTTCCATCTTAATTGTTATAGCAAAGAAAGTACAAAATTGCCAACATTTTGTGCAATGTCCAAAGAAAGACCCTAGATGGTAAAACAGTCCAATTTAAATGAAAAAATAAAATAAAGTGATCTAAAAGTCAGCTTTAGCTCTAACTTACGATTCCCTGTAAGAGCTTGGTGCTTCTCTCCGGTCGCTTCACTGTCTCCAGCCCCTGCTCTCTCCGTAGCAAAAAACCACAGAAAAAAAGCAGGAGGGGGCAGTTTCAACGACCCCGTGAGTAATCTTCTGCTTCTCCCCTCTCCAGGGAGAACTTCAGTGGTCCTGTAATTTCCATAGACCACCGCAAAGCAGGGAAAAGTTAGCCAGGCTTAAAGAAACCCGACTTGTCGAGCTGGCAGCTGACTCGGACTTTTTTCTTACTTTGTATTTCTTTCTTTATTTCTTGTTCTACATTTTAATATGTATCTTAAAATTTAATAAAAAATTTAGTAAAAAAAAAAAAGATTTGTATCATGAGATGATTTTCACAAACCCTTAATGTGTGAAGCAGGTGCCATGAGAACAACCTTATTGGATGAGGAATCTAATTTTTTAAAGAACTTTCTGGTGGATGTCATAAGAATCTGGTGATTTGTTATTGTAAAATCCCTTAAGGTAACAAGTATCTTCTGTTATTTAAATTTGCTTTAACTGTTCTAATTCCATCCCAGAGAAAGTCAATGGGCTTAGGTATCTGTCTTATAACCTCTGTAGTCAAGACAGATGCAAAGAATTCATTGTGTTCCCTGCAATCTCCATATCTTCCTTAATTTATTATCTTCCTTTATTTATTTCTTGTCCTAATGGCCCTGCCACTTCCCTGGTTAGTTTTGTGCTACATGTGATTTAGTTCTAAGCGTTACTGCACTTTTCATTTTTAGGGCAGTCAGGCCAAAGTTCAAAATACTGTAATTCTGGGGAAGAATATTCAGTTTGCTGATTTTATACACAGATTTTTCATGGATGGACTATCTTTAGGTACAATTAAGAAAAAAATAGATGTAGCCAGGAACCAACATTCTATAATATTATGACTCTAATTTGACCCAACTGAACCTAATGTAGAAAAAAAAATCTGTCTTAACATTCTTTTAACAGCACAGGTTACAGTCCTTGAACAGGCTGTCTGACATCTGCAAAGTCATTAACATAGCATTAAAATAATGGACAATTTAATGAAATATCTACTAAGGTAGGCAGAAATAGAAGCAATATACAGATGATTTAGGTCACTGTTTCTCAACCTTAGCAACTTTAAGCTATGTGGACTTCAACTCCCAGAATTCCCCAGCCAGCATTGCTGGCTAGGGAATTCTGGGAGTTGAAGTTTACACAGCTTAAAGTTGCCAAGGTTGAGAATCACTGGTTTAGGTAATGGAGAAGTGATAAATTGCCTAATGGATTTTACTGTCCCAAGTCAATCAATTTTCACAATGGATTTTTATGTATAAAATGTAGGGTGCTTTGGAATAAGTAATGACAGAAATGGGTTATTGGTATTTCGAGAGATGCCTTCATAAAGTTTTGTTTTTAAAAAAAAACCCTAGACATCTGACATTTTAATCCTATAATTTATGGAGATGCCAAAAAAAAAAAGGCGAAGTATTATAAAGATGAAAGTCTTTATAAATCTCTATAATTTTATAGTAATCAGTTTCTCAAGGAAAGGTCCAATATTTTATTCCAATGAAGCATTGATTAAGAAATATTTTTGAATGCCTTGTGTATAATTTTCATTAGTATTTTGCTCCTTATCATCCTTGTCATTTGTGCATTTTATGACTCTTGAGTTTTTACTGTTGAACTTAAACATTAACTTGTAATATTGTTATTTTTAAGTAGAAGAGTATCTAGGTAATCAGAGTTCTTTTCTTTCTATATTAATGGAGTACACTGTCTGCTGTAAGTGGTTAAGGCTCCAGGCTAGAAACCAGGAGACTGTGAGTTGGAGTCCTGCCTTAGGCATGAAAGCCGGCTGGGTGACCTTGTGCCAGTCACTCTCTCTCAGCCCAACTCACCTCACAGGGTTGTTGTTGTGGGGAAAATAGGAAGAGGAAGGAGTATTAGGTATGCTCCCTGCCTTGAGTTATTTATAAAAACAATAAAGGCAGGATAAAATATTTTTTTTTAAAAAAAGAGGCAGGAGTATTAGGTATGTTTGCTACCTTGAATTATATATTAAAATGGTGGGATAAAAATCAAATAATGATAATAAAAATAACAATATGTTAACCTGTATGTGTGTATGTGTAGTAAGCCATAAAGAGGCTTAGTCATTCTGTTTCAAGGATGACTAAACATCAGGCAGGACATATAGATATATATTTTTAGACAGGGACCTAGAAAGATGACAGAACTATTCACAATTAGGAAAAAACCAAACAAAATTGAGTTTTCATGAAAATGTAATAGTGTGAGCCAGGTATTTGTGTTGTTTGTTAAATTAAATGTATAATTTGAATTTGATGGTGAAAACATTCAAATTATCTGGCAGTCATTCTGTTCTGCCCCCGTGCAATGTTATTTCAGACTTTATAATCCATCCTGCCTACTATTGATTACCCGGTTCATTTTAATGGTCGTTATCATTTATTTCACAGTTACTTAGATCTTAAAACCCTCTTGTGATTGGTCAAACTTTGAAGAAACCTGATGCTAGGAGACCCCAGGGTGCTTTGCTTGTACCTGGAATCCTGGGATTCTCCATTATTTAGATATGATCTCCAAGCCTCACGACTCCGTATCAGCTAAGCTACAGCTTTTTTAACCTTATTATTCCTTACGTTCTTATGATCTGTAATCATTTTGCCATCTCATCTCTCACTTCAATCAGCATATGTGTTAAAATCAAAGGACTGTAATTTTTTTCTTCTTCATATATATGGACATTCCATGTAAACTATAAAGTATTCTACTTAAAGACTCCCATCTGTCACTATCCAAATAAACATTATATATCTTGTTTGCATTTAATGTGATTATTTGAGAAATATCACATGGAATCAGCGTACCTAAGCAGTTAATAAATTAAGTACATATGTGAAAATAATTTATTGTATTAATAAACAAATGTTTATCTAATGCATCAATTCTGATTTATCCCATTAACGGAGTGGAGTCCTTGGTGCTCTCTGAGCCTTGTTGTTTTCTTGCAGACGTTTCATTAACATTAACAGAGTATCCTGCAAGTCAGCCAAGTGCATCAGAGCTGGAAACAAAGTATGAAGTTCAGAAATACTGTAAACAAGAAATCTAATCATAATCAGGATATTATGATCTGGACCCATTTTATAAATCCTTTGAGAAACCCAAATTTTGTACCTCCAGGTATGCATTTGTATAGCACTTTCTGTTATGCATGTATGTTGGTGTACATACATATGAGATGTATGCTGGAGTTTCACTTACAGCAGTATACTAGAAAGATTTGAACAATATTCTCCACTTGGCTTCTGTGAAAACTATCAAAATATATGAAGTGCCTGCCATACTTCACTGAGTAAAGTAAGACATGTTGTTTGCTCAGGACACTGAAAAGGGTAAACAGACAGAGAAACAGAACAGCCATAATAATCTACAGAATATACGTTACCATCTTTAGGATATTTATTTAGAAATTCAGTTGAAATCAGTATGGTTCACTTCTAAGCAAGCAGGGTAAAAATTGGGCATCCTGATTACATCTGGCAAACGGAAGTTCCGAATCCCCCAAACTATAATGACAAGGAAGGATCATAAGGATCGTGCATCATAACACGGTAAAAAAAAATCTTATGTGAAGTTTTACTTCTCTATATATACCTCCCTCCTTGTTCCCACATTTCAGACACCCACAAGGGCTCTGCAGTGCTTCTGGACGCGAGAGAGAGAGCGGAAGGCAGAGCGCGCGAGAGGCTTCTTCCCTCTGCCGCAGATCTCTGCATCTTCACTTTCGCCTCACTTTTGGGCGCTGTCCATGGTTGCAGCAAATGTCTGCGTGACGTCAGCCCGCCTGAGCGTCTTTGCGATTGGTGGAAGAGCTCGGTCGGCCTGTGGAATCATGTAAGCTCTTCCCCCTCTCGCTGCCCGCCCCCCCCCCCATGCCCGGGCACCCGAATCCACTTTGTTGCCTAAATAGGGAGAGGAGTCCACCGGCAGCGCCGATCTGTTGGGAGACGTAGCAGCCGCGGCGGCGGAAGAGGCAGAAGCCAAGGCAGCGGGACGCCAGATGCAGGAGGCAGGAGCCGCCCTACAGAAGCAGTGCAGAGCTCTGGCATGGGACTTTGCCCTGGCTGAACAGAACCCGCAGGCCAGCCACACAACATGGAAGACTTTTTGCAGCGCACCAAAACAAAGCTGGTAAGTTCTGCAGAAAAAGAGGGTATCTTGGAAAGACTTTCTTACTATGCCAGCTTGCTTTGCTACACTTTCCTGCACATTTTTTTAAAGTTTTGGAAGACATCCAGATGAGCTTGTATGAATCAGCATTTTGGATAATAATAAGCAATAGCTAACAATGACATCAGAATGCTTATGTTGTAAGTTGCAATCCCAGTGTTATTAATGGAATCAATTACTTCTCAAGTGTCTAGTCCATTTTTTAAAGACACACAAGAAATAGCTGAATCCTCACCCACCCATTTGACGAACTTGGTTTGTAGTTAGAAGGCATCCCATAGAGCTGGCAAGCTTCTCTGCCTATCATTTTAGTCAACCACAGAAATTTCATCTTATGGTTTGTAAGAAAATTCAATCCATGTTTACTCAGAAAAGAGTCCCACTGTACTAAATTAAGTATACTCTTAAGAAAATGTGTCCAGAATAATCTATTCAATACTCTACAACAGTGCATGGAGCTCTTTTTGATTCTGAGGGTTCAAATTATGGAAGAAAACAGCAATAAAAGAGGAAGTTCAATCAATGTCATATTATGAAAGCATCAGAATATGAAAATAAAGGCACCCCCAGTGAAACCACTTTAACTTAAAATGACTATTGATATGAACCAAATGTAATTTTGGCACAATGTAGCTATACAAGCATCCCTGTATCATTAGACTGGTTCTGTAATATTTCTAAGGAAAGTTCAGTTGAGAATACATAGGGATACAAGGCCAGATGCCACGAGCCTCTTCATTTTAGCATTATCAGCTAACATTTAAAGTTATTTTTAAAACTTCTTAGCATATAAGCATTAGTCATAATTCATGCCACTTGAAATAAAGTTATTCTTAGTCTCCATGCAAATACATTCAAAATAAATATTTCTAAATAAGGCCATAAGCAATATTGCATTTGTCTTCAATAATATGTATTCAAAATGTAACTGGATGGCACAATGTACCATCTCCACCCTTATCTGTTTTTCTCAACAAACTTTTTATTTTTGTATTTTTAAATATCTTTAAACAGATATCAGCTATTTGCAAAGGGTCCTAGGTAAGATCTCTTAATAGAATAATATTTCACAGTAATTAATGTTACAGATCTTTTTTTATCTCAGCTTTTGTTTAAGTTTTCTTCAAAGCAAAATATAGTAAAAGCGGATGACAAAGCACAGAAGGCATGCATAATTGAGGACTTTCTTTTTAACTCTAGACCCAGAGCAGAAGCACTCAAAATCTAAAGTTAACATTATGTCATCACTGTGTGGCAGAAAGTGAGCGTTAAGAATGTTGAATTCCACTTTTTAAAGTTCTGCTTTTAAGATCTTGTCCTGCTAATTTTCCCTGTCCTAGTTAACATCAGGTCTTCCCATGCTAGCCTTAGATGGGAATTGGAAGATGGCACAGTGCAGCATATCCGATGGTGACTTTGTTAGTTATATTAGTAGAAATAGCCTGAATGGGAAATTGGAGAGGTTTCCTTGCCATAACATGTGTGTCTATGCTTGCTGTATTCACATCCCATTGTACCACTCTGTGCATAGGTGAAATAATATGTATTATATCAATTTCAAACATGGCTAATACGTATTATAAGCTTCTGTTAGGGAGAGCTCATTGAGAACAGTGAATATAAAACACAACCCTTGTAGATTCTTAAGTAAGCAACTTGTGCCAAAGGGCAAATTCCAGAAGAGTTTCTGAATTTGTTTGTTCAGCAAGTCAAAAAGTGCAATGGAATCATAGAAGAGCATTTATCGATTGTAGAAAGAGCTTTCATAATTAATGGCTTACTTTGTAAGATACAATAAGTTTTTTTTAAAGTAAAGGTAAAGATGCCCTTGAATCAAGCTCAACTATTGGTGACTACATAGACAGATTCGTGGCAGTAGAACAGGGGTGGGCAACGTCAGGCCCGCGGGCCATATAAGGCCCATGGGGCTCCCACCTAAGGCCTGCAGGGCTCCTGCCAGCAAACCCCGCCCCTTCCACGTGATTGGCTCCCGCCCGCAAACTCCAGCCCCCAGTCCACAGAAATCCCAGAAACCCCGCCCCCCACCCCCCGGTCCCCGGTTATAAATATCCAAATGGCCCTTGGCAGAAAAAAGGTTCCCCACCCCTGCAGTAGAACATAAATGGTTTGCAATTGTCTTTTTAAATGTTTTATGAGTTCCCAGTCTAGTTTACAATCCTGGAATTCCATGGTGGTGTCTCATCGAATACCAACTAGGCCATAGCCTGCTTACTTTCAGAGCCCAGGTAGTCAGCCAGGGAATCTATTGTGTAGGATATCATACAGCACTTTAATAAATTATTTTTTTAATAAAAAAGGCGAGACACATTTGCAACATCGCTTGATTATTATTGAACACTTTTCCTTTTGTGGTGCTTTCTTGGTTTGTTGGATTTCAAATCTATTTCTCTTGTCAGCATGGTTTACTGGCTAGGAGTTCTTAAGGATGAACATCTGGGGGACATCATGTTCTAGAACAGAGCTTTCCAAACTGTGTGTCGCGACACAAAAGTGTGTTGCCACACACAGTCTGGTGTGTCGCCACACAACCCGGAAGCGCTGATCTTCATCAGCGCTTCTGCGTTTTCCCGCGGCGACACACCAACTGCAGCGCGCTAAACCCGAAAGCAGCAGCAGCGCTTCCGGGTTTTTGCGCGCTGCCGCACTTCTGGGTTTTCCCGCGGCGACACACCAACGCCGGTTGGTGTGTCGCCGCGGGAAAAACTTTGGAAAGCCCTGTTCTAGAAGAATACAGTGTAAGAGAAAATAAAACAGTCCTCTAAAAGAATGAGAGGATTGTCACACATGTCTCTTTTCTGTTTGTGGAAATATTATGAATATAGTTTTAGATTTTCTCAACATTACCATGATACAGCTCTGAGGCAAGCTAAAAAAATATAAAATTACAAATATTAATATAGTGAATAAAACCTAAAAATAGCCAAACAAGATAGTGCTTTGATTATTCAAAGCACGGATGAAGGGTATAGACATCTCCTAATGTGAAACAGAAAAACAATATACCACCAGGTGAATTTGCCTGGGGTAAGAATTTCACAGAGGGAAAGAATAACTGTGGAAAATATATTTGCTGCATTAACTGATGGGAAAATTCATACTGCCATTTTTAAACATGCATATGTAAGTATTCTTTTATAGCAGAGGTTAGCAACATTTTTGATGCCAGGCACCAGTGAACAATTTTATGTTTTATGTATTTATTACAAAACCTGGTATGCCACACAATTCCACAGACTCTAAGTGGCTTACATGGATAAACCAAGAGTCACTTTGTGTGGGGGCAGCCATGTAAACCAAATGAATATATAAATAAACAAACCCATAACAACCAGTAATATAAAAGACAAAGAGCCATATCTAGCATGTCATTAAATCTTGTGAGATTTAGTGAGCTTGAGAGATTTGGGCCATTAAAAAACCACTGGGAATCACAATACAGATGCTATCTGTCACATCATGGTGTGTACTGGAGCTGCACTGCCGACTCCTGCTTTATGGAGAACAATTTGTTAAAAGTTTTGGGCTCCATAGAAACCTGGATATGAATTTGAGAGCCTTCAGGATCCTACAATTCTACCACTTCATAATGTACATTATATGATTTCCACTAAAATTTCCACTAAAAACTCCACATTTATTTCTAACATGTACATTTTGTATGTGCAACTTTGTATGAACCTATAATTTTTCTATTCAGTTTTATGTTTTTACATAAAAGAAATATTGGCTCAGCCAGTCAAAACACAGAAGTAACATTTGTATCTTGGATGGAAGCTATTTAAGAATCATTATGCAACTTTTTCTAGTGGATCCTATTGATGTGTTTATCCTATGGCAGAATGCAGTTTAATAAGGTTATAGCAACTATCCCAAATGAAGAAAAGGAGGATTGGTAAAATATACAGGATATACCATAATCCTAAAATAAACAGATTGCTCACATATCATAATCTAATACTCATGCTACCTAGATAGTAAGCACAAAAATATACTGCAACATTTAACTGTGCTTAAACACAGGACAGTTCAGAAACTGGAAGTATGTTATTGCCATCCACATACTACCAGTTGATATAAAATTTTGTTTCTTGACTGATACCGGAAATAACCAGAAGATTCCATGTTGAACATGACTTTGCGTATAAAATGCCTAGCTGTGTACATATAAAAATTGAACATGTTTGTAAGGATACACTTATTAATTTTTACTAGTAATCATGGATTAAAACATGAGTATATACATATGAGTCATTAGTTTAACACTGACAGATGGTACAAGCCTGATCCAATATACATTGAATAATGCATATCACATCAGTTCATGTAATGTTTTTGTTTGAAGTGTGTCGGGAGCGGGGAAAGCAATAGAGCTGAAATCAGTCTCTAATGGGGTCTGTTCTTGGCCAAAAGTAGTATCATTTCAGTATTCTGTAAGTATTTATATATAATACAGTAAGTATTTATATATAAAATGGGATAGAACAGGATGTCCTTGACTATCTCTCATGAAGGGAAAGTTGCTAGTTACTGCAACTAAAGCTGGTATGCAATGAGTGAGCTGAAAAGGTGAATCTAACTGATGGTTCCTTTGTTCAAAACAGTACCTGGGTGTGCAATAAAAGAATGAAAGCATATCCTTAACTTTGTGTTGCCTGATTCTTGACAGATTCAGTTTCTTCATTAAATGCTATATATTAGGGATTTATCAGAAAGAAGAGCAATTATAAAACCTTGCATGAAATATCCCTATAATGTTATGCTCAAACTTACATCAGTAGAACCATACTTTGCTGCATTTATATTTCAACTCCAACTGTTCAATTAGAAGGCATACAGCTTAAGAAAGGGATTTGTTGCATACTACCCTGGCATGTTGTGCACTCTCTAAAATATTTCTTGCCATGAATCTTAAGAAGCAAATGCATAATAACTGGTGATCCCATTATAAATGTTCTGCTAATTTGGATACTAAATATTTAATTTTAAAAAATCTGCAAAATCGGCTTTTCACCTTCTATTTCAAGTAAAGAAGACAGATGATACCAACTGTGTGTTCATTTAGTCTTTACAAAGTGGCTCATGTTTTTTTATCAACTTATTGATAATTAAATGAAAAAGTATCACATTTTTTCAAGCTTCCTTTAGTTTATGATGTATTTGAACAGAATCTGAAATTAGTGTTGAACCAGTTTACATTTAACTTGTAGTGACTCCATGGGTCAATGTTTCAAACCAATGGGGTGAGTTTAATAGTTCTAGATATTGTACTGTTAGATCATTAAGAACGTAACTTATTTTAAATTACCAGTACTACAGAATTGACTTATTGAAAATCTTGAATTGTTCTTAAGAAACAATTCAAACTCTGTTTGGAAAACATTGTTCTGAAAAAACAATATTTATGATCTAAACAATGATGGTAAAATAATAAAGATGATGTTTTAAATGTATTTTATTATTTCCAGAAATGCCAGATTGAAGATAACCATGAGAAAATATTTTCATAAGAGTCTTCAGACAGATCTCTCTGTGCAGAAATGATCCAAAACATAACAGCTGTGTTTAAACATTGCTACCACCTGCACATTTTTAAAACATGCAAGATGAAGTGCACATTCCTTTGCACTGTGATTGATGAGTAGATTTTAATTAGGAAACTAACCATTCTGAAGTTATAGTAGTTTCTATTTAATAGCCAGTTTGATTGTGTAATGATTTATTACCAAATGCCCCAAAATAGAGCATTTAATGTGTCCTTTATTTTAACCTTCTTGTGACTGAAAACCACATTGGTTTAAGGAGATTCCTTTTCCTGAGTTGTTCTACCATGTTGCATTTGTTTCTGTTTAGGCTCTCAAAAGTAATTTGCAGAAAGGTAGCATATAGCTCATTGGTTAGAAATTAAGAAAAAATATTTTCCTTTGTGAAACAGCTAGTCAAAATATTTAGCTGATAATAAAATAATATAATAATAATAATAATAATAATAATAATAAAAACCCAGTCCTAGTCCAACACCTTAATTATTGCAGTAAATGAACTTAATCCAGTATTCATAACACAAATAATTAAATGTTAGGGACACAATGTAATGGTGTAATATAATGCAATGTAATGTAATCTCTTATGCAACATCATTCAAAAAGGAATAAAACCTCTTGCTTATTTGAGTCTGGTTATGAGTTATTTCCAATGGCATGTGCCCTAGTGTTTCAGGTGCAATTCAGATTTTAGCTGTGTAGATGTAGAGCTATAACAGCTGGGCTGTGAAAATCTGAATGACAATTAGATGCCAGTAAATAGGTAGAGTTTTCTGTATCTTTGATGCTACATAGTAATTGTCTGGATTTTTGGACCCCAGATATGATTGCCCTACTAAATAAAAATTAAAAGGAAGGAAAAGGATAGAATATGCCTTAATGCATTTTGGCCAGGGTTTGTCACGAACTAAAATACACACTCAGATAAACTGCATTATATCATCAGAATTATTGCCATGTATTCTTAGCCCAATAGTTTCAAATCCTACTACTATTTAATAATATCAAATGAAACAAAGTTAAAGAAAAATTAGCTTTTAGTTGACAAAAATGTCATTGTATTAGTATTAAAGTCATATTTAGAAATGATTGTGCTTTTCAAAATGCTGAGCTTAGATACAGTTTCTCAGAAAATTTCAGGCAGAAATCATAGATTTGCTACTCAATAAATCTTACTGACTAAAAGCCATGGGATCATACTGTATGAAGCAGTTTTTGATTTTATGGTTAAATATAGAAAATTAACTTCAGTCTTCCAGTTGCTGCAATTTGGACCTTTATTTGAAATAAATCTCTGAATACTTCCTGTGTAAAGAATTTACAATGTACATTATTGATTTACAGTACTTTAACATAAGAGCTTTGATCTCTTTTTAAAATGCAGATTATTGACCTGGCAAGTTTAATGGCTCTACTGTAATGACCTGAATTGTACATCCTTCTTGTTCTTGGCCACACCAAAAGAATAATTCTGTAAAAGACAGTAAGAGCCTTCATTTTACTGACTATTGATAGTGGAATAGAAACTCTTCTGTAACATCTGATTTATTTCTTTATTATACCATATATTGTATGTCATTTCTCAAATATGGTCAAAGCAGAATTTTGTATTTTCTGGGGTTTGTTTTTGTTTTTTTGCAATCCATAGGCTTTTCTAGAACACAAACAACTGAATTTGGGATCAAGACTGCAAGAAAATGTAGATGTGCTGGCACGTTTTTTACTGAATTAGCAGTAGGCCATTTTTTCAATGATAATTTACCACTGAATACACCCTTAGTAATTTAGAGGTAATTTGGAATGTTATATCTAATCAAATACACAACAAAGCTGTTTTTACTCTCCATGTTCATCCAATACTGACATTTTTGTACCTTATAAAAAAAGTCAAAATGAGGTTACCTGCCAAAAAACCTCTTTATTTTGCTAAATCAATTGATAGAAAATCTATTTGGTTTTAATCTATTGATGACCATTTTCACTGAATATATATTTCTCATACTATGAGAGAGGGTGAAAAACATTTCTTCTATTTTCTCAATACAATTCCTAATTCTTAAACTTCCATTATTTTTTCCCTTGGTTATATATATTATATATGGCTATTTAATTCCTTAACATTATGTTTCTTAGAATTCTTGAAGCAATTATTGGATTTCTAGCATTAAACTAACATAACCAGATAAATCTTAAGCATAAGATTACTGTTTCCATAATGGGCAACTTGTATCAACACTCTCAAAAGAGATTATACTCAGAAATAAGAAGGTGAGCTTTCCCATACATTTATTTTCTGAAATATTATTATGTGTATTTCCAAACTTTGAGATTAATGAGGATGTCATTAACAAGTGAATCAGAGGCACTTGATAATACATGTAGGGTCAGCTGACTGCCATTTTTAACAGGAAGTAATGTCTGAGCGATGTTCCCCTGAGGCCTAGAATGAATACACATCTGTAATTAATGTAAGAAGTGACTGGATGTCACATTTACTTTGCTCTTGCAATAAAGGATCATTCATCTTGAAATATAAGAAGCCCCAACCTTCAAAACAAACAGTTCAGACATCGTAGTTTCAGAAAGCTGTTTCACAAAGCATATTTGAAGCAGATCACACTGTCAGGCTTATTTATGTGATATGTAGAACCTTTCTGAGTGCTTTATATTCAGGCTGGAAGGAAATTAAGCAGAAAAGCTAAGCGAAATATCTGTATTCTGTGATGAGCATAGGGGATAACACACTGCATAGCTCTTACTATATAGATATTTTCAAAAGATTCCTAGCAATATCTGGCTAGAAAAAGAAAGCTGGGCAACTGGACACTTTCCAATGTGTGGAGATAATCAACACACTACCATGTAGTAACACAATGTTTAATTGCAAAACATCCTTCTAATGCTTTATTGGGCTTATACTATTTGTCTCTCTTACTTGTGTAGATTGGTCTTTATTGATGAGCATCACATTCCTTATTTCATATGTCCTAGAGTACAATGTATGTCTTCCATTTAGTTTATTCATATTTCTATAGAAGCCCTTATTCCAAAGCATCATCATCCATACATTCACAGATGCCCCTAGTTACAATTTTTACACATACAAAAAATATAAATTATTTCCCTTTGTTTATCTCACAGAAATTCAAGCATTTTCTTTTATATTCGACTTCATGCCTCTTTACTATGTAATGGATTAGAAAGAATCCTCATCTTACTTTAGATTATATGCTAGAGAATCACCTTTGGAAAGCGAATTAAGACGTCATATGAAAAAAAGATAAATGATGCTATACGGGCTGTCCTGACTAATATGATACTACAGTACATGAGTTGAATCATGTACTGTAGTATCATATTAGTTGAAAGTCAGTATTAGTCCATAAAATATAGTGATCTGAGAACCACAATTCTAAATAATGGCTATACATTGATTTTAAATAAGTTTTAATTAAACTAGCAGTTAATTCTGCCATAATACAATATTATCAGTTCCCTGATCAAGGTACTGAGCAAGCAGCATGGTGACAAGATAAGTTGCTCTGTCTTGGTCCATATGTTTGTTGTTTCAAATTTTCCATAGTTTTAATTGGTTCCCTATAGAATAAAATTTATAAACATATGGTATGGAAAAATGCTGACTGTTGTTCGTTATCATATGTTTTAATATGCTGGTGGCACAGATCACTTAGTTTTAAATGTGATTATGAACTTACTTAGTGTAGACAACAGTGTGTTTTAAAAATGATAACAGTCTGCAGTGAGCTAAAATGCACTCTAGTTCTTTTTTAAAGCATTTAATGGAAAAGCAAAGCAGCCAAATTTTTAAGAGCCTTGACATAAGAGATTTGCTGAAACATAATTAAGCTAGTAACTATTTGAAAGGCACATCTATGGTTGGTTGCAAGTGTAGCAGGACATGGAAACTCTTGGGACATTCAGTGAGGCTAATAGCCTCCATATCAGTATTAAAAGTACTTTAACATTACAAAGCAGCAAACAATGGAAGATTGGAATAATCCTCCAGCAATATGGTTACATTCAGGGGCTTTCAGCATCTCCAATGGTTTTTAAAAAGATTATGAATAAAGTCAGTAACATTTCCCCAGAAAAATGGCCATTGAGAAATGTGCTTGATTTCTTAGGAAAGAATTGTGGTGTTTTTTTAGTTTTCTTTGTGAAATGTTGTGAAATGTTTTATTGACTGAACATCTAGGCTGTTTCAACTTTATAATTCCCTTGATCAAAACTTAACCTTGCAGTTCTAAAATGCTACGTATTATTTCCTCATTTTTATATACCACTTTTTCCCCCTATTTATTATCACTTTTAGAGTAGATCTCCCCAATTTCACCATTAGCCCATTTTTAAGACAAAGTGTATAGCCACAGTACAATCTTGTTGTGGTTTCTTGATGTTCATCTCATGCTCTCCAGTGGTGATGCTGGTCAGAATGTTTCCAGTTAATTTCAAGAATATTAATTTTAATTGAACTTATGAACTTAGAACCTTCTATTTTTTTTTAAAGAAGAAAATGCTTCTTAATTTTTTTATGAAGTAGAATGAAGTTGGAAGGGGTCATTTAGACCACTGAATCCAATTCTTGCCCAGAGCAGGAATCCAGAATAAAGTATCCCTGACAGATGTCTGTCTAGTCTCTGAATACATCTAGTACAGGACAATTAAGCACCTCCCTCTGTAATTGGTTTTACAGTCAAACCTCTGTTACTGTTGGGAAGTTTTTCCTCATATACAATTGGGATCTGTCTTCCTACAACTTAAATATTCACTGTCTTGCTCTCTGGGGAAATAAAAGACAGGCTTTTGACCTTTGTGTGGTCAATTGTGCTGTCTTATTTCCTTTTGGTCATCTTTTTGCAAGGTTTTGCATAATTCTTCCATTTCTCTTCATAAGACTTCGTTAAGATCTTCTTGCAGTTTCCTGTATCTGCTCCATTTGTTCCTATTTTCATTCAGAATTTCAATCCCTGGTGCAACTGAGGATAGTCATCATCACTGAATTGGGATGGGCAACCAATTCACTTTTATGTAGCATTTTTAAAGATGCATTTAAAAAGAAGTTGGGGCCAAAAGTTGACAGTGTTTAGGCTTAGAGTAAAAAAGGGAGATTAAAATTTAATAATCAAATACATGAATAAACACAACCAATATTCTCTTCTGGCAATGGCCAGATGCTTCTAGGAGGTCCAGAAGAATAGTGGATAGTAGAGTAGATTCTGATACATAAGTTTCCTGCCCATTGACCAACATTTATTGTTGTAAAATAGAGATCAAACTGCTATGAACCAGTTACGTATAGAATTCCCAAGATGTAAATTGCCCTTTACATCAGTAATATTCCAGTTTAATATTTTAGAGAGAAGGCCCAGTTATTCCAGGGATGATTTGTTGATTCTAATAATCAAGCATCATGCACCTCTTGTAAAAGGAGAAAGTAGTTTTGTAGCTCTAAGGCTTCAAAGCTATTCATTGTTTTTTAAGCCAAAACAGACAAATGAAGAAAAACACTAAGGAGCAATCTGCTGATGAAGTTTGGTTCAGCTTCAATGACTTGGTGTAGAGCAGGCCAGCACAACTCGTGGAGGGAAAAGGGTCACATTGCTACATTAAAAATAATCGTGGGCCACAAAGGGATAGTTGGCACACTGATCAGCTGTTCAAAGGGTAGTAGAGAGGCGACAGCAATGGAACTGGCGGTGTCAGTGAGACCTGGAAACATTGAAGGTGCTCCGCAGCATGTCTTTCAGGGTGGAGGTGGCTGTGAAAAACTAGACAGTGGCAGCAGATCCTTCCTGGTGGTGGTGACATTTGGCAGCAGTGGATTGGTTGAGTTTTCCAAAAATACCAGCAGTCTGCACAAAGCTGCTTGGCGGGTTGCATATGGCCTGTGGGCCATATGTTATGCAGGTCTGGTGTAGAGGAATGTGTAGATAACCTCAGGAAGTATTGCTGGAACAGTTAAGGCAAGGAAAGGAGGAGGCGTGAGAAAGTGACTTAGAATAGCCCTATAAGAAGGGGCAGAAGGAAACTCTGGCAGGTTTTCAAGGTTCTGTTATTATACAGTACCTTACAGTAATACATTCTGTGGTGCTGGAGAAGACTCTTGAGAGTCCCTTGGACTGCAAGGAGGTCAAACCAGTCAATCCTAAAGGAAATCAACCCTGACTGCTCATTGGAAGGACAGATGCTGAAGCTGAAGCTCAAATACTTTGGCCACCTAATGCGAAGAGAGGACTCACTGGAAAAGACCCTGATGCTGGGAAAGACTGAGGGCAAAAGGAGAAGGGGACGGCAGAGGATGAGATGGTTAGATAGCATCACCGATGTAATGAACATGAATTTGAGTAAACTCCGAGAGACAGTGGAGGACAGGAAGGCCTGGCGTGCTATGGTCCATGAGGTCACGGAGAGTCGGACACGACTAAACGACTGAACAACAACAACAACAACATTCCTTGCACTGTCTGTTTCCTGACCTGGCCTACCTCAAAGAGCTGGCACTTGGTGATCTGCTTCCATTATGACAATGTTTATATTCATTTGGCGACTCTTCCAAATTTTAGAAGATGGGACTAGTGTAGAATGCAATGCTTCACCATCTAATTGAGGTAGGCTTGAAGAAAATACTCAGCCAGTCCATTGTTATCTATGCAAGTTGATCATATATTTTTTTTGCTATCTTCTATAGGGCAAGCCTTGATCAAGCATATCTTACTTACAGTTCTGTAAACAACTGAAAACTACATCATCACAAGAAGTGAATTGGTCAGAAGCAAATGTGTGTGAGAACATATACCAACATTAAGTTGGTACATAGTTTAAAGTGGGTGAGGCTACCACACTGTGGGGATATGATCCCTGAGGGACATGCCAAAACTCATATTCCTTTTCCACCCTTCTCTCTTGCATCTTGTTCATTCAATATACCCCATTCATCCCATGGCAGCTCTCTGCAGTAATATTTGGTATTCTAATTAATATTTTATTTTTTAGATTATCATTGTTAAATTAATAAATTAAGCTAATTGTTATATTGTTTGTGTGTGTGCATGCATTCTGTTTTTTATTGTTACAACAAATTACAAATAGAGACAATCTCTATTGGATCTCTATTGATCATTTTAATTACATATTTTTTTCTTAGTTATGCAGGCCAAAATGTTACAGACCCACATTGTTTATTGACCACATAATTTTAATTACAGTTCTATGCTGGTCTCATATCGATTGTGGCAGTTAAGTGGCTGGGTGATGCATTCTGCCTTTGTCAAAGATAAGAGAGGCAAATGAAATGCTAGGTGCAAAAATTAAAGCCTATATGTGGATGGCCACAGTTTACAGTCTAGCGCAAGGCTACAGTTTACAGTCTAGCGCAAAAAGGAATCAATAGAGTATAATAGGTAGTCCTCACTTAATGACCACAATAGGGACTGGAAAATTGGTTGTTAAGTGGTGAAGCTGTTAAAGTGAGTCACCACATTACCAGACCAGATTTTACAACCATTTTTACGATGTCGTTAAGCGAATCCAGCTTCCCCAATGGATGCTTTTTGCCAGAAACCGGCAAAAAAAAGTAGCAAATTGTGATCACGTGACTGCAGGACGCCGCAACTGGTCATAAATGTGACCTGGCTGCCAAGTGCCTGAATTGTGATCACGTGACCGCAGGGGTGGTGTGATGCTTTCCAACAGTCCTAAGTGTGAGTACAGATTGTAAAGCACTTTTTCCAAGGCCATCGTAACTTCGGACTGTCATTAAATGAATGGTTGTTAAATGAGGACTACCTGTATTTGGAAGAGACTCAGGCAGGCTCCTTCTTGATTCACTGGGGTATAAGAGGAGGGGCAGGTAAATTACAATCAGGCTTGCAAGATTCTGTTACTGTAGCCAATCTCAATGAAATATGGCTCTAATCTTCCTGTGGGTCTGTTTCCAGATCTGATCTACCTCGAAGGTCTAACACTAGCCCTAGTAGTAGTACTACACTAATAGTAACAGTAACATGTGGAAAATGTTCCTAACATGACAACCTTTTGACCCTAGAGGAACCCTTGAAATATTTTTCAGGCCTCGGGGAACCCCTGCACATTCAGGCTCAAATATGGGCCAGAAGTTACAAAATTATTATATTCGTTTCATAGGTAGGCCTGTATATATGCATTAACAGTGTTCTTAAACTAAAAATAAAGAATGAAACTTACCTCTTTAATGTGAAGTTGCCCAAATTTAAAATATTTTTTTAAATAAATCATGATCTTGAAGACACCCCTGTAGATTACATGAATCTAATTAAGAACTTTTTAACATCCCCATCTTGGATTTTATATTTATATTGTTATTTAAGAATACTGTTTTTATTGTATTTTAACCTGTATTTATTTTAGTTTTACTGTAAACCGCCCAGAGTCATGCTCGAGTGAGATGGGCAGTGACGAAATTTGAAAAATAAATAAATAAATAAATAAATAAATAAATATCTTCCAGGGAACTCCTAGTGACCTCTCGCGGAACCCTAGGTTTCCATGGAACCCTGGTTGAGAAACCCTGCTGTAACCAAATATTTCTCTGCACTTCTTAAAGAGGAAATTCAACTCACGTTACATCACCTAGAAGAAAACAGATTTTGGAATGAGGTGGCCTTTATGAATCCCTGCAGGTAGAAAGTTACCTAATCTTAGTATAGAAGCACTCTTGGGTTCTCTAAACTACATGAAGGCCTTGTTGAGCAGTCTCTCTGTTTATAAAATCAAGTTTATTCCAGACTCAGTAGTGCCTTTTCAGTTGTGGCATTTACACCATAGAAGTCATTGTTCTAGAAGACATAACTAAGACTGGTTTTAATGGATTTAGAGCAGAGCTTTCCAAACTGTGTGTCGCGACACAAAAGTGTGTCGCCACACACAGTCTGGTGTGTCGCCTCACAACCCGGAAGCGCTGATCATCATCAGCGCTTCCGGGTTTTTCCGCGGTGACACACCAACGGCGGCGCGCAAAAACGAAAAGCGGCAGCAGCATTTCCGGGTTTTTGCGTGCTGCCGCAACGGCGGCACTTCTGGGTTTTCCTGCGGCGACACACCAACAGAGGTTGGTGTGTCGCCGCGGGAAAACTTTGGAAAGCCCTGGTTTAGAGAAAAGTGCTTAATTAATTTACTTAGTTGCTTAATTAATTTATTTAGTGATTTCCATGCACCACTCAGAGTGTCTTAAAATTATAATACTTTAAATTATAATATAAAACATTACATTCTGTAAAAATATACACATATAAATCCAGACTAAAATATGAACGATCCACAGATAACCCCTACGTTTAAATAACAGATTAGCATTTAGGAGGTAAAGGCCTGCTGGAATAAAAAAAATCTTCATTTTTCAGCTAGGGACAGGGAAAGTGTTGAAAATTACTATGGAAATTAAAATTTCCAGTTTAGTTTTCCTCAGCACACTTCCAGTTGTTCCCTATATCTAGATCAAAACATGCATACAAGCCACTCAGCTCAGGTAGCAAAAAATATAGCTTGATTTTTATTTATTAAACATCAGGATACATCAAAAACAGTTATCTGACAAAACAGGACAAAAGGCAGGCAAAAGCTGAAAGAGAGAGGGAGACATAAACAGGCAACAATTTACGTCATTTATAGATCAATAACCGTATGTATATCTAAATCAAAAGGTACAGAACGTTCCAGAGCCACTGAAAACAGCACTGTGGGTAATTAACATAGACAGTCCCCGAGGGAGTGGCCTCTGGTTGTCCTGGCTTAAACCCCTTTTTGTACATAACAGCAGCAGAATAGAGATGAAAGATGGACTCCAGGTGATCCTTCCTTTATTCTGCACCACGAAGGAAACAATTTGGTGGACGGGATGATGCATCCAGCAGAAACAAGGGGTGATCTGAACTTCCTTGCACAAGTGCTATAGTATTAGTAGAACCTTCTTTCCTGTCACCATGAACTGTACCTCCGCCTGAGATGAAACACAGAGACTGATTTTCCTTGCATTTTTGGGCAGCAGGCAAGATGCTATGGGGGATGCAGTCCATCTGGTACCCCAACCCAAGTCATGTTTTTAGGCCTCTAGTGTTCATGTCTTTTATTCTTGGTTTTAAAACAAGAATGCAATACATACTATTTGTATTGTATGCAATTGTATGGACGTGCATGCAACTTTATTATTTTTTTAAATCATTGTAAGCTTCTTAAAACTTTTGCTATGTTAGACTGAAAAATGCTGTATATCTTGAAACATCTATGGCAGAAATATTGTTAGAAAGGAAAACCAGCTGAGCCTAATAGTCACTGCTTTTGAAATTGATGCTACTTTCTATTATTTCAGTGGAACTTGCCATTATTCAATTTTATCGATTGTGTCCTCAGCATAGTTATAAGTCAATTGTTACTCTATGATTACTGTACATCACAGTGCATTTTTGTACATTGCAAAATTAGAATTGAAATTCATGAATTTAGATTTGCCTGAGTTCTATCTCATTCCCTTTGTGCATGAATTTGTAGAAATATGGTAATTCTTGCTAAGCAACATAAATGCCTTAGAATGTTTTCTATGAACACAGAGCAAACATTCCACATTGGACTTCATAATACTTCCAAATAGTTAATTGAATATCTGCAGTCTACATATATTATTATTATTATTATTATTATTATTATTATTATTATTATTATTATTAAATTTCTATGACCGCCCATCTCCCCCTCAAGGAGGATCTCTGGGCGGTTCACAGCCACAATAACACCATTAAAATACAATAAAAACACAGTAAAAATACAAATACAATAAATACAATAAAATCCAAGTGGCAGGTGGTTCTTACAGTGAAGCTAAGCACATTTAAAATATTTGAGGCGGCTCTAAGAAATCAGCCATCCCCAAGCGTGACCACTTTCCTTCTTGCCCCAGGCGAGATCACAGAGCCAAGTTTTAAATTTTTTCCTGAAGTCCAGGAGTGAGGGGGCCTGTCCTATCTCTGGGGGAAGGATGTTCCATAGGGCAGGCGCCGCTGCAGAGAAGGCTCACCTCCGAGACTCCGCTAGGTGGAATTCTTTCATAGAGGGGGTCCGCAGCATGCCCTCTCTGCAAGATCGGGTGGGACGGGACGATGTAATGGGGATGAGGCGGTCCCTCAGATACTTAACATATACATTTTATATATATATATATATATATATATATATATATATATATATATATAATGTATATATACTTATATACATAAGTATTAGCATGGGGAAGACAAAAGGAACTTGAATTCCTATTACTGCTTCCCAAAGAAAGACTACCACAGTAAAGAAGTATATTAATAGACTAAATTAATAATAATTATAATAATTATTATAATAAATAAATATTATTTACTTATAATATAAAATTATAATATAAATAAATTTATAATATACATAAATAAATAAATAATTAAAAGAAATAGAGCCAGTTTGGTCTAGTGCAGGGCTTTCCAAAGTGCCGCCGCTGGCAATACGCCAGCAGCGGGGCTGCGGCAGCATGGTGGTGGCGCAGGGGTGCGTGCGCGGCGGCAACACAGAAGGGCGTGCGGCAGCGCGCACGCGGCAGCAGCACAGAGGCTCGTGCAGCGGCGGGGCGTGCGGCGGCGTGCTCATGCATGGTGGCGGCGGCAGCGGCTGCCGCCGCCACCGTGCACGCTTGCGCCGCCGCTTCCGGGTGGTGTGGCGACACACTTTTGTGTTGCGACACACAGCTTGGAAAGCTCTGGTCTAGTGGTTAAGGCAACGGGCTAGAAACCAGGAGACTGTGAGTTCTAGTCCCGCCTTAGGCATGAAAGCCGGCTGGGTGACCTTGGGCCAGTCACTCTCTCTCAGCCCAACTCACCTCACAGGGTTGTTGTTGTGGGGAAAATAGGAGGAGGAAGGAGTATTAGGTATGTTTGCTGCCTTGAGTTATTTATAAAAATAATAAAGGCAGGATAGAAAATAAATTAAATAAATAAATTGTGAGAGCTTGGCTGCCTGAAAGACAAGGGAGAAGAAATGTTTTCCAAAATATTGTCTAACCCTAACCCTAAGTCAAAGTTGCTGAAAAATAAATTATCCTCCGAACAGTGATTATAATTTTTGAAAACTTGGATTAATTTCATTATCCTAGAAACTTGGCAGCATAGATGCTAATGTGAAAAATTCCAGAGTAGGTGACATATGATTGGTGCTAAATCTTTGAGTGGATTTTGTTATGCCAAAGGGATTTTGTGTCCTCTGTATGGATATCATAATAGAAGAATTAGTTCTTTATATAAGTGTACAGAGATGGCTGATTGCCTTGCTACCATATTTTCTGTAATTTATTGAGAAATGTCATAAAGAATACTAGACATTGGTATATACTGGCAATAGATATGCCTAATGTCTCTGGAAGAAGCTGTTAACCGGATATGCCTATAATCTGAAGAGAGGTGCTGACCGGATAATCAATTTATTAGAGCATTTCCATTATTCTCATAACATTTTATATTGGTATATTAAATCAAAGAATAACTATGGTTGATTTTTTTAAAAATGGTATTCTTTGATGTCTCACCAGTACTTGTCCTTGTTCACTTTTAAACAACTACATTATTTGACAAATATGTTTTGATCATGTAACAGCATATACTTGACCATCCTGATTTCTAATTTTATATCTTTTTCATAGAGAATAAGATATTGATAATCAACTTTCAAAGCCTTCACAGATAGTAAAAGGCATGCATGGTTGCAGATGAAGTACAGTGGGCAGACATACAGTATTTCTTTTCCATCTTTTTTGCAGGGAATTTAAAATAGTTAGGGATGGATATGCTTTTTTTCTTTAGATACATCACAGTAGTTCTTTCAACATCTCCACTACGTGTTGCACCATTAATCATTATACCTCATGTTTTCTTCTGAATCTTTTTAGTTTGCGGCAAGGCAAGTCTGCTTTGTCCATCTGTTGTTATATTTTATGATTTGGCTTGTCCACATGGGCTTCCTCTTCTTAGCTTAATTCACTTAAATCACATATTTGCCAAGTAACTTTATTGCGGCATGCAAAAATGTTTATGGGTGTGGGTGTACATTGGAGGGAGTGGACTCTGAATTATCTCTGTAAGACAGAAAGTACCCAGGCATATGTAAAATCAGGAACAACTGTTAACTTTCTCTCACCCCACACTCAGAAGAAGTTATTGAAGAGTTTGATGGTGAATAAAAAGTTAAATAATTTAAGAAAGAGAAAATGTTTGAGAATAAAGCCCAAGGTAGTTGAACAAAAACCTAGAGGAGGAATATTAAAAAGTAGTTATGCAAAAATAAGCAAGAAATATTGGGAAGAAATAAGAATCTGTTTAATCAGATAACAAAAATTAAAATATCTGGAATATTCTAGTGCTCTAGCCAACCTATCAGAATCAATGTTTTATATATTTATTGACCACCTCTTACAGAACTACCCATATTCTGTGCCCAATGTGCATTTTCAGTTTGTACTGAGCTATTTTATTTGATGTGGATGCTTGTCCCCTGATCCTCATCTCTCCAATAACTAGACTTCTAACAAACCACAGCTCCCTGTGCATGGAGATAATGGGGAACTACAGTCTGTTTAGAATGAGAAGCAGACATGACAGCCCTCTGGCATAAAAAAAGAAGAGAGGATGAAGGAATGGCTAAGCTTGGATTATTTTTGCTTGCTACTATCCAACAAATAAATTATTTTAAAAAATATTTTTGCTGTTTCAAGAAATAACATATGTCTGCATTCCTTGACTACTTAAAACTGTCTTTTGTTTTAGAGTCACAATAAACATTTGGATAAAGTACATGTAGTCCTTGGAAAGAAATCCTGTGATTTGGATTCACTTATTTCTGCTTTAGCTTATGCCTACTATCTTGAAAAGGTAAATATTTTGTATGTCATTATGTTTCAGTCATTATAACTCCATTATCATATAAATATTAGTCATTTATCTGACAGCCAAACTGATTTAATGACTGTGAACCATTGCACGGCTATTTGTTTTAATCTCTGATGTATGTTTAATAACTATAGCACAGCTATCCAAGAAATATTTTATGTATGTAATTTGTCTAAATCTAGAATTCTCATCTGACTATCCCATGTAGTTTTCCTTATAAACTGTCCTTTATACGTAAAATATCTGCTGACAGAGATTTGTTTGCTTGCCCACATATATCCACTAAGTAAAGTTGCATAGTTTTCAGTGGATGCAGGCAGTTTTTCTTTCTTCTCCTTCTATTAACTATACCACTGGGAAGAAATTTGCTCTACCAAAACTGACTTCCCAAGGACTGGCATAGTGTCCTCTTTTGGGCCTTTGGGTTTGGCACATCTATACCCATACCTATATCTATGAGCCAGGTCACTAAGGTTTGTTCAATAAATCATATTTAAAATAAACCATGATTTACCGTGATATGTTTATTCTGTGCAATTGTAGTAAAACTGTATATGTTGATGTATTTATTGTTGGAGAAAAAAAATCTTCAACTACTATATTATCAGACATGAACACTGGGTGGTCCAATACGCATGCATCAAAATAAACGTATACTGTTTTCATTCATGAAGATGCTTGCATAATATCCCTTCCACCTCATCTATTTCTGGGCTGGAAAAAAAAATGTCACCTGTAAAGTTGTAGTGAAAAATTTCTCAAGGAAGTAAACATTTTTCATGGAAGTACAAACTTCTGATTCAGGATCGGGGTGTCAGTTCATAATGAAATTGTTATCCTCACTATTGGAGTGCTTTCTAATTTCCAGGAATTCTCTTGCTGTAGGTCAGTCCACCTAATATCGTATGTTTGCCAGTACTGAATATATCAAGAAGAGAAATCTGCTACCACACAGAAACTAGACTTATTTTGGAGGAGCTGAATATCCCAGAGTCTCTCTACATCTTCCGTGATGAAATCAATTTGTATCAGCTGAACAGTGAAGGGAAATTGTTTCTAACACTGGTGAACAGCAGTACATTGACAAGGTATCATCCTGAATTCCTGATCATTATTACTAGCAAACCCTGTTTAAACAGATTCATCTAGAGCAGTGTTCCTCAACCTTGGCAGCTTGAAGATGTGTAGACTTCAACTCCCAGAATTCCCCAGCCAGCCTTGCTAGCTGGGGAATTCTGGGAGTTAGAGTCCACACATCTTCAAGTTGCCAAGGTTGAGAAACACTGCTCTAGAACTACCTCTGGAAATCCTCTTTCCTTCTAGTTTATTTTATTCTTGGATAAAGTACTGGCTACTTTTTTGAAACTTTTACATCATACAATGTGACTGATATTCATAAAATGGCATAGTATTAAAAGGATAATGAAATGTTAGGGAACACAACACTCATAATCATTACTATGTACATTTAGGCAGTTCATGTTTAGAGTTGAAGATAATTTACTCAAGCCTTATTCATTGATGTCTAGCTATAGAGTCCTGCCTCTGTGTAAGGAATGTATTAGACATTCTTTAAGTGATGCGTGACATTTCAGTTGGAATTAGGTGTGCAAGGGATGTTAAATGTCTGTGCTTTTAATGTGCAGGTTTTTAAAAACAGTATCAGCAAAAGGAGAGGAGTGATAATATTGAGATTAAGTGTAGAGGGAGAATTCAATATTTTTCTTTCCTGCTGTAATTTTTTTTTAAATCTGAACCTGGAATTTCCTTTAAGGGAACACCTCCTCCCCCTCCCCCCTCAGTTCTTACTGAGTTTTCACACAAAAATGTACTGCTTTGTAAAAGGGTGTTTTTTGCATGATTGGTGCAGACAGGATTTGACAGACTACTGTTAGAGAGACAGAAGGGAAAGGAGGAATCAAATTCTTCCTCATCTTCAAAACCATTCCTTCCCCACTTTTTTGCATGGGTGAATGAAGAAAGAGAGAAAGACTACCCATCCTGTCTCTTCTCTTCTAGCCCATTTCTGAAATTTGTTCCTTCAAATTTGTAATGGTGGCAAGAGGGGAACTGCCTTGGGAAGGGGAAAGGGGGATTTCATCACAAGAAACTCCTGTGCTACATTTTTATATATGGGGTGATGAATATATGGCCTTCAAGTGCTGCAAACTACAACTCCCAACAGTCCCAACTAAATGACAGATGAAGAAAAATCTTGGAAGTTGCAGTTGAACAACTTGGTGGAACAAGTGTGACTGGAGTAATCTTGGAAAATGTTGAAAAATCTTGCCTCTCCCTATCAAAATGCTAGTGTAGATATGTGCTTGGAATAGAGAGTGTGTGTGTGTGAGAAATATCTTGTGAACCACATGTCTTTTTATGTTTCTAGAGCTCCTAGTTGCAAGGTGTACTTATGTGCCATCATTAGCTCAATTCAGGGGATCATTTTTGACTGTGTAAAAGGACAGCAGAAATGCAAAGGACTAGTCCCACTCTTCAACAATGATGCCCATGTCAGCAATGTCCCATAGCTTCTTACTGTTGTAGTCTTAACAGAACTGCTTTTCATCAGTGTAGTTTCCTCAACAGAAAAACAGGAAAACAGATTTTATCCAACAAGAGTCCTGTGTAATTAAGCCATTCCTAAGACAATCACAGCTTGGCTGGGGAATGTTGTTAGCACATACAATGCAAGAGGATGGAAGTAGCCCAGTATATTTTTGTTGGTCTCTTCATGCTGTTGGCTATCATACCCAAGCAGTAATCTGAAGAAATTATTAACATACTGCAGTATGTTCATTTCTTATTTAAAAGCAATATTGCTTAACTGTATTTAGATGAGACCAGTGTTATATTAAGAGCCAGTTTGGTGTAGTGGTTAAGGTACCAGGCTAGAAATTGGGAGACCACGAGTTCAAGTCCTGCAGAATGTACACAAATGAAATAATGAGCAACATTTAACGTTTTTCTTTTATAGCGAAGATAAAAATTTGGAATCAGCTGTTGTCAAAGTCATCGTCCCTGAAGAGCAAAATGATGGCAACCTGGAGTTGTTAAAATCCGCTTCCTGTCTTGTAGCAAAAGAGCTTCTCCAAAAGGCACCACAGTTAATCACTCAGCAACTGGCTCATCTCCTCAGAGGTGAGAGATTGTTCTTTATATTAAATACTGGAAGGTTTAATGGAGTGTTTCTGAATCCACTCATGCAGTGAGGCTGTGATCCATTCTTTGGTTAACAATCCTTTTGAAAACCATAGGAAGCTGCTAGAAACAAGCAGGGTGTAAAGAGTTTGTTACATATTATGTGGAATATTAAAAGTAGGCATGGCTGGAGTGTTTGCTGTATCATTAGATAGGAGTGTTATGTGAAGGTAGCTGCATGTAAGTACCAAAGTATCTCTCATGTTGTTATAGCTTTATTTCTGAGATATGTGGGATTGGAGAAATGATGCCACAGGAAGTATGTGTTTGATTACATTCACTATCTAAATTTGTCCTCCATTCCATTTGTGTCAACTTGTGGTGGATCTCCTTCCCCTTTCCATTCCCAGAGCAAAATCATAGGGAAAAAAATCAATTTAGCATTAAGTTAGCCTAGTATTCTGTGTCTGACAGTGTCTACAAACATCTGGTCATCAAAGTTCTGTTGAGATGCATGTAATATAGAGATTTTTTTTTTAAAAAAAAATCCCATTCTTTACACTAGGGATAGGCAATCCATGACTTGTGAGCTGCATGTAGCTTCGGTTCCCTCAGAATATTTCCAAAACTTAGTGACAAATGGCTGTATTTAATGGTACAATTGTAGCCCATTTTTTCCACATGACTTAAGGATGAGAATGGGAGTGGCTGTTTCTGTGAAGCTTCCGGTTCTTCTTCATCTTTAGGCCACTCCATAAGCATTAGAAAATGGATTTAGAGAAGGTTTATTGGTTGGTAATGAGAATGGTTTGCTTCTGCAAGTCTGCTTTTCCCTCCCCCTCCTTGCCCTTCCCTGACCGCCAAGCCTGCCAAATAATAGGCTAATCCCATTAACAAAAGCAAAACAAAAAAAGTTAACATAGAACACTACTGTATCCACCTTCATAAATTCTTTTAAAAAGTGGCCCAATCAGAGTGTTATTCCAAATCTACTGATATATCAATTTGATCAAGTGAGAACCCTTTCTGTGGTTTACAGAAAAAAATAATTCATCTCCATGTATTGCCTGCAATTTGTAATGTGTTAGATCTTTAAATACTCTCCCATTTTCCTGAATTTACTTCAGGTGAAAGAGGACTACAGCTGTCTCATATTTGTAGTAACGACTTAGTATTTCTGGCTTCAACAGAGAACAAAAACGTCCCCTACATAATTCCTTTAGAAAACTCCTGGTAATAACAGGCAACACTCTGTCTTTACCCCAGATTCAAACTGCATCTGTTATTGGCTGGTTGGAATACCCTAAAGGCTATGGACATTCAGTATTTGTGCATGAGAGTTGTGTACCATGTAGAAAACTCCAAACAGTCCCAAGACATAATATGCTAAAGCTGTTATAGTTTTGTTTCTCCTGTGCCATTCAAATGGACCTACCTATTTAACAAGTAGTCATAAATAACATAAAAGTAGTTGAATATGCAAACCAATATTACCTAAGTATTACATACATGATGGTTTTTCATAAGAAGCAATGATTTATTGGAAGTTTTAGTCACTGGCCTAGTTTGGTTGTCATAGCTTAGTAACCAAGATAGAAACAGACCCTTTGCTTTTATATTATAGCATGAACCTGGACGGTAGAATCTATTAGCTGGCAGCAAAGATATTTTTTTACTCTCTGCTGCTACCTAGTGGATAGAAAATTCTAACACTTGGTTGCCATCTAGTGATGGTCCAGATTTGTGCAGCTTAGTTCTGGCGGCCCTAGAATTTGTTTCTTGTTTGAAAAAAATATCCATATATATTTTTAATATTATTGTCTGAAGCTTTATATTTAGTTACAAGAGTGAGCAACCATATATCTTAGATTCTCCCCTTCTGTGGGTTGGTTGAAAAGAGACCAGAAACTTCTGTTTCCATTCTAGATTGAATGCAATTTAATTTGCCATCCAAGAATATAAATTGTGGCTAAACCTAACTATGGTTACTTAAAGCAACCCATAAACCATTGTTTTACATTTATTTAGTTCAACTAACTCTATTTCCCATTCAATCATGTCAGATTCTCGGAGACTGCCTGCAGTTTTCTTGGAAAGGTTTTCTTTTCAGAAGTGGTTTGCCATTGCCTCCTTCCTAGGGCTGAGAGAAAGTAACTGACCCAAAGTCACCCAGCTGGCTTTGTGCCTAGGGTGGGGCTAGAACTCTCGGTCTCCCGGTTTCTAGCCTGATGCCTTAACCACTACACCAAACTGGCTCTGAAGACTTGTTAGAAGTGCAATAATACAAGGATTCTGGCTTGGTTTAGTTACCAAACATTAGGTAATGCAAGATCAACTTGTTTTGAAGGAATCCACTCTAAAAAGATAGCCAATTCAATCTGTTCCATCCTGTTTATCAGTAACAACTTTACTCTCTTTATGGTAAGCTTTTTATTTAACATCAAAACAATTCCAGTTTGAATTGTTTTTCCTAAGAAATAATTACCCTGCTTTAATTTTTGTGTCTGTTTTGGTTAAATGTAAGATTATAGTATTTGATTCTAACTGTATTTTGAATCTCCACCGTAATTTTTCCTTTACCTAGATTTATTTTGCCAGATGTTTGGCAATACGAAATCATCATCACCCCCCAGAGGACAAGGAGTATTAGTCATGTTTGCATCAGAACAACAAGGTGTCTTGGGATATCTTGCTAATGTACTGAGGCATTGGCTTTCAAATGCAAGAGATTTTCATACCATCAAGCAAGCTCTTTAATATGAAATCTCATGCTGTTATACTTTGATTAGCCTTTTAAGTGATGTAGGATGCTGTGTTAGCTTTCTCCTTTTAGGGATCAAATAATCAAATAATTTTTTGAAGGTTGAAATAGCCAAAGTTAAGGGTAGTTTGGTGAAATGGATCCATCTTTGGAAGGATGATGTAAACTGTTACCTGTTCTATTCCTCCCACCCAAGATTACAAATTAAAACACTTCCTCCATGCTGCATATAGTATTGTTGTCTGTGCATAAAGTGTTCCCTATTCAGAGAGATTTTGCAGAGAGCTATCAGCAAAATTGGCAAGTGTTTCTGCATTGTGATGCTGCATATGTCCAGTAGACATATAGATTATATAACTGGAAAAGATAAAACAATGCGTGAGTAAGGTAAAGTTGGGCCATTTCTGTAACAAGTAAAAAAAAGTTAGCGGTAGAAACATAGACAAGATTGAGTGAAAATCTTAGCTTTTAAAAAAGAAGTGTGAGAAGAGCATTACTGAAAAGCAAACAGAAAGATTAAGAATATAGTCGTAATAATTGTCATAATTTTATCAGCCCTGCAAGGTGCCTTTTCTCTAGAAAATTACAACCAAAGGGGAAAGGGGGAGCCACGGAATTGCTAACTTATTTTGGAAACTTTGCCTTCATTTTGAATAGATTTTGTTCAAGGAACAGCATAATTACATTCGCTGTATGATTACTGTTGGGCAAAATGGCTTTAAGAAGGTAAAGAAGCTGTGGTTGGGGAGAGGAGCAATACTGAAGCGGCAGCAGATAAAGGAAGCAGCGTAATCAAAAGAATGAACAAACCTGAATAAAAGTGGACATTCTTCCTCTCCCTACACAATTTACCTTCAAAAAAATAAATACGTGAATCAGTCTGATTCAGAAAAATAAGTGCAGAGCTGGGCTTGCCTGCCAATTACCACAAGCAATGCCGCAAACTAAGAAAATAACCCTATACAGTATGTGCAGAGGTAATTATTATGTGAGGTAGGTTTCATATTTAAAGTTGCTTTAAAGCTCTGCTTTTCATTGGTACTCTTGCCAATTCTCCATCTACACAATAAATTAATTCTTCCCAGTAGACTTCAGCAAACCTGCCTCAAGAATCACTCTACTTCGAGACAGGCTCTGCAGTTACTTGAGGCCTGCTCCATCCCTGGATTTATGCCAGAAGCAAACAATTAGAAAACCTGCCAGGGACCTGAGCCTGTATCATTTTATTTCCCTAGAGATAGCTACTAGGGGCCTCTTGCCAAACTCAGGATCCATTAAATTGCTGAATCATTACATTTTTGGTTGCAGCCAGCTGTCAAGGATATAATTCGGTAACTGATTGTCAGGTATCTTGGGTCATTGCACTCTCTTCGGTTTATTTATATAAGGCCATGAAGGATGCCACAAGGTGTACAGATTGTAACATGTAAATAGAGCAAATTTAAGCAAGGAAAATATTATTGTGATTCATGTATATAGTACAAATAAACTGCAGACCAGAAATGTCATCCAGTCATCAAATAATACAGGGCTTTCCAAAGTGCCGCCGCTGGCGACACACCAGCAGCGGGGCGGCGGCGGCGCAGCGGCGGCGCGTGCGCGCACGGCGGCGGCACAGGGGGGCATGCGGCAGCGCGAGCGTGCACGGCGGCGGCTGCCACTGCCACCGTGCACGTGCGCGCCGCCGCTTCCGGGTGGTGTGGTGACACACCACGCTGTGTGTGGCGACATACTTTTGTGTCGCGACACACAGTTTGGAAAGCTCTGAAATAATATAATGACAAGAGTTTCCATTATTATTTTAGCAGCTTGTGTTGAGTATATTTGTATAAAATGTTTCTTTTTAAGGAGTTTGGGAAGACAACCTGCATCTTAAAAATCTTGTTGGTGAAGTAGATGATTCAGAAGATTCTTAACTTTTTCTATATGGTTATAAAAATCAAAACGAATTACATTATTGATTTTGTAAAGGTTATCATGTAACAAAGGCAAATGTTTTCCCCCCTTGCCAAAATCATGAAAAGAAACCCAACTATTAACTACTCTTGCCCATTATGCAAGGATACTGTGGTATTCTCTATCAAATAGTTTTGCCACCACATACTCTAGCTTTTGAGAGTAACTTAGCTATTGACTCTGGCTTGCTGTGAGATTCCCAAAGGCAATGGCTGCTTATTGTCACATGTCCTGCCCTTGGAAACCTCTAATTCTGTGAAAATGAGCATGTTGATCTTACTTCAGTGGTAGAACTGGAGCCATCTGTGTACGTATCTGGAAATGCTGGTAACAAATCTGTGGTGCTGTATGGCTGCCATAATTCATATTATCTCTTAGGATCCTGAAGATCTTGATGTGCTTTTCATAATCACAGTCAGAACTACAATCCTGTTGAATTATTGAGATGTGCTTATAGAATGGGAACACTGATTTTCTAATGTGTATTTTTGTCGTAGCACAAGGTGGTCAGGCATCTGCCTTCAAAGCCCTCAAAGTTGTACCACCATTATTTGGTGTTTTGACAACAAACTACCAAATCATAGCAGTATAATCGTAATCTTCTTTTCTGGCAAAAAAAAAAAAAGATGTTAAGTATAAAATGATTAGAAAGGGCTGACAATTCTGCCCCATCCTCTCTGTTAGCATCATTCCTCAAGATGCTGCTTCTCACCTATTCTGCTATTGCAGAACAATAAGAAGATCAAGAAGGGGCAGGCATAAATTGCTAAGAGATTAGAGTGGGAATTTCAAGCTAAGGAGGAACAGTGTAATTTGTATTGGTACTCACGGTCAAGGAAGAGAGGGCTTGGAGAGGGATCTAGCCTTTGGAAGGAGCACACGTCTGAGACTCTGTAGAATCTTTAAAGAAAAATGTGTGGAAGTAACTCCTTGGAAAGCAGAAACAGCAACTGGGCACCAAAGTGGGGGGAAAAAAGAGTTTAAGATCTTTAGCATTCTGGAAACATGAAACAGAAACAAGTATAGTTTCTGTTTTGCCCTATTGTAAAGGCATTAATAATTAGAACCGCTCTGTGACCATCAGGCAGGTTCACCTGGCATGCTGATAGTTCAGTCTACAAGACTCCAAGATTCTATGATTAGGATGACATTTTATTCCCATCCATCCATCCATCCATCCATCCATCCATCATATCTATATAGCCCCCATCTCACAAAATGTGACTCTGGGCGGCACACAATAAAAAATGTAAAAACAATAAACAATTAAAAAATAATATTACAATTTTAAAAAGGCAAGGAGAGAGTGACAGATATTAACAGCAGTGAAATAAATATGCCAATCACAGTATGTGGTGCGTAACCCTCTTGAAGCGAAGGATTTGGGCTGGAAAGGGAGAGTGGCAGAAGGCAACATTACAGCAACCATCTGGCGGGTTAAGCAAGAGAGGAGTGGAACAGGTATAAGTTTGGAAGCTTCTTTGCATTTCCTCTCTGCCGCCTGATGGAACAGCGAACACCCTGCCTAATGGCAGGGCCAGCCCCAGAGTGACCTAGTCCAAGAATGTATGTGGCATCTTAACTGATATTGTAAACTGACTTGGCAAACGCTGTTGTGCAATTATTGCTCAATTCACTATCAATTACTTAATTACATTGTGTTGACAAGTAATAAATTAAAATAAAATTAATCAAATAATGGTACCATAGCTGTATTGAAGCATAGCCTTCTTTATCTTCTTTTTTATGTACAATTAAGCTCACAAATCAGTGCTGATATTCTTGCCGGCTTTAATTCTAAACTAATGAGCCTTTGTTGTTTTACTTGGTAATTTGAATCCAATACTTTAAACTATTTGATATTATCTGCTTTTTCTTTTTTCTTAGCATATTTCTCAGAAGGTTACCCAGTACAGGGGGGTGATTTTGGCCTTTTGATCTCTAAGCTAGTTTAAGCTGCCTAAAGCAATTTTGGGCACTGATGAGTTTATAATATAATGATGTCCTCAAACTTCTTTATATTTGTAATCACTTAGAGACCTGTTGGTATGAACCATCCTTATCTATGATCGCTACTGCATCATTCAAAAATCTGGGCAATGGCATACGTACATACTACAGCAAAGCTTTCCAAACTGTGTGTCGCGACACAAAAGTGTGTCGCCTGCGGGGCCCAGATGTGTCGCGTCAAAACCCGGAAGTGCTGATGGCGCGCCATCAGCGCTTCCGGGTTTTCCTGTGGCGACACACCAACGGCAGCGTGTGAAAATCCTAAAGCGCCGCAGCCACGGTGGCGCGCAAAAACCAAAAGCGGCAGCAGCGCTTCCGGGTTTTTGCGCGCTGCCACAATGGCGGCGCTTCCGGGTTTTCCCGCGGCGACACACCAACGGCGGTTGGTGTGTCGCCGCGGAAAAACTTTGGAAAGCCCTGTACTATAGACACAGCAAAACTAAAGTGTTGCAACTGATTCAGTGTTCAGCTACATTTGATAAGTGTTTGGTAACTTCAAGAAGGTGCAAATTCTGACAGAGTGTTGATTGGGGTTTTCTTTTTGGAGCATTTACAGTTTTGTTCAACCTGCATTTGTTTCTAATGTTTATGGAAATGATTCAAATGGTTGTTATTACAAGGTCTCAAACCAGCCTTCTCCAACCTGGTGTGCTCCAGTTGTGTTGAGGTAGGGGGCTGTAGTCCCATAGTATCTAGAGTGTACTGTAATTGAGAAAATTAGATTATAGTCTCTATATGATCAATCATGTCAGAGTACACAGCGCTGGGGCTGCCAATGTTCCTTCTAGACCTCAGAGCAATACGTTCTATTGAGTAAGCAGATATTCACAAGAGATTAGATAAAATAATCTATTTACTCTATATACTGTACATACGTAGTACAATACAGTCCAATAACGTCCAATACAGATACCGATGAGAAGATAGTAACGAGAAGAAATGAACATCCAAACTTCTCTACTTTTATACAAATATCAACCAATCACGTTATAGGTCAAACAAATTATCTGCCACACCCAGCTTAAACTATATCAGCAGCAGTATGTGTCACCACTTACTTCAACAATGGCTGCTAATTGAATGACTTGCAGAAGGTATTACCTCTAACCTATTTACCTCTCCTGTCTAATTAATCTATCTGTAAATTTTGGGTATTTATTCAAACCCCAACAAATCACTTTGTACAAGCCTGTCAGGAGAAAGGATACATGCCTATGAACTCTATCCATCAATGTGAGTTGGTGTTCCAGTTGTGTTGCCACAAGATCAAACCAGACATGACATGGGACATGTATAATGAGGTTCTACCGTAGCTGCAAAAAAGTCATTGACAGATGCAGAGCTATACAGATCAGTGGAAGACTGTATTGGTTTGCTGGGGGTAGGTGGATAGTGGATTGGGAAGAATTCAAAACTTAAAACTGCCTAATAGTGGCTCTTGGCCCTGTAGGGGAAATTTATGGCCTACTGCCATTTTGTATCTTTAAGTGGTTTACACTTATTGTATAGTATTGTAGATATCTCCCTGTGGGGAAAATAGCAGTTATTTTTAACAGAGGGGAAGGTAATTTCTGTTCTTCACTACAGACCTGATTTATTTCATGCATGTAAACAATACTCAGTTTGTTCTTTATTTATTCATTGATTTAGGGGACCCTAATGCATATGGAGAGCCAGTTTGGTCTAGTGGTTAAGGCAACGGGCTAGAAACCAGAAGACCATGAGTTCTAGTCCTGCCTTAGGCAAGAAAACCGGCTGGGTGACTTTGGGCCAGTCATACTCTCTCAGCCCTAGGAAGGAGGCAATGGCAAACCACTTCTGAAATCTTGCCAAGAAAACTGCAGAGACTAGTCCAGGCAGTCGCTGAGGACATGATTGAATGGCAAATAAATAAATAAAAATGCATATACATGTATCTATCTATAATTATCATCTTCTGAGAGTATTAAGAGATTTTTTTCTTTCAAACATGAATAGAAATTAAACCACAGAAAACTACAGCTGGGTGGGGTGCAAAGTTTGTTGTTGTTTCTTCGTTCAGTCGCTTCCGACTCTTCATGAATTCATGGACCAGCCCACGCCACAGCTTCCTGTCGGCCGTCGCCATCCCCAGCTCCCCCACGTTCGAGTCTGTCACCTCCAGAATATCATCCATCCATCTTGCCCTTGGTCGGCCCCTCTTCCTTTTGCCTTCCACTTTTCCTAGCATCAGCATCTTCTCCAGGGTATACTGTCTTCTCATTATGTGGCCAAAGTACTTCAGTTTTGTCTTTAATATCATTTCCTCAAGTGAGCAGTCTGGCTTTACTTCCTGGAGTATGGACTGGTTTGATCTTCTTGCAGTCCAAGGCACTCTCAGAATTTTCCTCCAACACCATAGTTCAAAAGCATCTATCTTCCTTTGCTCAGCCTTCCTTATGGTCCAGCTCTCGCAGCCATAGGTTACTACGGGGAATACCATTGCTTTAACTATGCGGACCTTTGTTGTCAGTGTGATGTCTCTGCTCTTAACTATTTTATCAAGATTTGCCATTGCTCTCCTCCCAAGAAGTAGACGTCTTCTGATTTCCTGGCTGCAGTCAGCGTCTGCAGTAATCTTTGCGCCTAGAAATACAAAGTCTGTCATTGCCTCCACTTTTTCTCCCTCTATTTGCCAGTCATCAGTCAAGCTCGTTGCCATAATCTTGGTTTTTTTGAGGTTTAACTGCAACCCAGCTTTTGCACTTTCTTCTTTCACCTTCATCATAAGGCTCCTCAGCTCCTCCTCGCTTTCAGCCATCAAAGTGGTATCATCTGCATATCTGAGATTGTTAATGTTTCTTCCATCGATTTTAACTCCAGCCTTGGATTCATCAAGTCCAGCACGTCGCATGATGTGTTCTGCGTACAGGTTAAATAGGTAGGGTGAGAGTATACAGCCCTGCCGTACTCCTTTCCCAATCTTAAACCAGTCCGTTGTTCCGTGATCTGTTCTTACCGTTGCTACTTGGTCGTTATACAGATTCCTCAGGAGGCAGACAAGATGACTTGGTATCCCTATACCACCAAGAACGTGCCACAATTTATGATCCACACAGTCAAAGGCTTTAGAATAGTCAATAAAACATAAATAGATGTGTTTCTGAAATTCCCTGGCTTTCTCCATTATCTAGCGGATATTGGCAATTTGGTCTCTAGTTCTTCTGCCTTTTCTAAACCCAGCTTGTACTTCTGGCAATTCTCGCTCCATGAATTGCTTGAGTCTACCTTGCAAGATCTTGAGCATTACCTTACTAGCATGTGAAATAAGTGCCACTGTTGGATAGTTTGAACATTCTTTAGTGTTTCCCTTTTTTGGTATGGGGATATAAGTTGATTTTTTCCAATCTGATGGCCATTCTTGTGTTTTCCGAATTTGCTGGCATACGGCATGCATCACCTTGACAGCATCATCTTGCAAGATTTTAAACAGTTCAGCTGGGATACCGTCGTCTCCTGCTGCCTTGTTATTAGCAATGCTTCTTAAGGCCCATTCACCCTCACTCTTCAGGATGTCTGGCTCTAACTCACTGACCACACCGTCAAAACTATCCCCGATATTATTATCCTTCCTGTACATATCTTCCGTATATTCTTGCCACCTTTTCTTGATCTCTTCTGCTTCTGTTAGGTCCTTGCCATCTTTGTTTTTGATCATACCCATTTTTGCCTGGAATTTACCTCCGATGTTTCTAATTTTCTAGAAGAGGTCTCTTGTCCTACCTATTCTATTATCTTCTTCCACTTCCACACATTGCTTGTTTAAAAATAATTCCTTATCTCTTCTGGCTAACCTCTGGAATTTTGCATTGAATTGGGCATATCTCCCCCTATCACTGTTGCCTTTTGCTTTCCTTCTTTCTTGGGCTACTTCCAGTGACTCAGCAGACAGCCATCTTGCCTGCTTGGTTTTCTTTTTCTTTGGGACGTTTTTTTGTTGCCACCTCCTGAACAATTTTGCAAACTTCTGTCCATAGTTCTTCTGGGACCCTATCTACTAAATCTAGTCCCTTAAATCTATTCTTCACCTCCACTGCATATTTATTAGGAATGTCAGTGAGCTCATATCTAACTGATCTGTGGGTCTTCCCTATTCTCTTTAGTCTGATTCTAAATTGTGCAATAAGAAGTTCGTGATCTGAACTACAGTCAGCTCCAGGTTTTGTTTTTACCGACTGTATAGATGTCCGCCACCTTTGGCTACAAAGGATGTAGTCAATCTGATTTCGGTGTCGACCATCTGGTGAAGTCCATGTATAAAGTCGTCTTTTAGGTTGCTGGAAGAGAGTGTTTGTTATGCACAGTGAATTGTCTTGGCAAAATTCTATCAGCCTATGTCCCGCGTCATTTTGTTCTCCCAGACCATGCTTGCCTGTAATTCCAGGTGTCGTTTGACTACCCACCTTAGCATTCCAGTCTCCTGTAATGAAAACAACATCTCTTTCTGGTGTATTATCCAGTAGGTGCCGCAGATCCTCATAGAACTGATCTACTTCTGTTTCTTCAGCATCTGTGGTTGGGGCGTATATTTGGATCACTGTGATATTAAATGGCTTCCCCTGAATTTGAATTGAGATCATTCTATCGTTTTTTGGATTGTATCCAAGCACTGCTTTAGCCACTTGATTATTAATTATGAAGGCTACTCCATTTCTTCTGTGGTCCTCTTGTCCACAGTAGTAGATCTAGTGGTCAGCTGATGTGAAGTGGCCCATTCCAGTCCATTTCAGTTCACTGACACCCAAAATGTCTATATTTAATCTTGACATCTCACCAATAACCACATCCAATTTGCCCTGGCTCATAGATCTTACATTCCAGGTTCCTATGGTGTGTTGATCTTTAGAACATCGGATTTGTCGTTCACCACCAGCACCGTCGGCCGCTAGCCGTCCTTTCGGCTTTGAGCTAGCTGCGTCATCACATCTGGGGCTAGTTGAACGTATCCTCTGTTCCTCCCCAGTAGCATTTTGACCATCTTTCGACCTGGGAGTCCCATCTTCCGATGGTATACCGACATATCTCTGGTTGTACTGATCCATTTAGTTTTCACGGCAAGAATACTGGGGTGGGTTGCCGTTACCTTCCCCAGGGATCGTATTTAGTCTGACCTCTCTGCCACGACCTTCCCGTCTTGGGTGTCCCTTCACGGTTTAGCTCATGGTGCTCATTGAGGTGCTCAAGCTCCAGCACCACGACAAGGTAAGGATCTCCTTTGCTGGAGGGGGTGCAAAGTACAAAAGCTCTATTGGTTAAAACAAGTAAATAGTGAATGATGAAGAAAAGCTCTACCAGGGAAACTGCAGCCTGGAGAAATGGAACATTACTGAGCTAGGCAGTAAAATAGTCTGATTGGTTAGAAATGTTCTTATGTTGAAAAGTCTGCCTTTTGTGATGGTATTGTGGAAAACCTAAAACATTTAATATGCAACAAGCTCTTAGCAGTTTAAAGGTTAATCCACTCAGAGTCATTTTGGAGCTGAGCAGCCAACAAATTTAATAAATAAATAATAGATAGATACAGGTACTTAACCTTCAGAAATGTCCCTTGGCTTTTTAATGTCACCTATTAATATATATTGCTACATTCTTATTCAATTAGCTTTAACTTATCCAATAGTTTATCTCATAGGTTAACAAGCTGCATACAGTCGCTACTGCTTGAGGGAAAGCCTCTAAATTACCGGGATCACGTAAAGCTAATTGTAGTATTCCCTGGACTGCGGCTTTGAAGATACATTTTTCCAGGTTAAAAGCAAATGATTATTTCTTGGCGGTGAGAAGATAATTTATGGGAACGGGTATATTAAAAAGAGAAATATTTAACTTGAATAAATGTGACATTCACATAAACTGCTAGAAATAATAAAGAATGAAAACAAGATGATAGATAGCTATTTCTTTAAATAATTATTTACATTATTTAATGAGATAATTGTAATAGATGTCTTTTTTAATGAATTAATTTCCTTTTTTTAAAAAAAAAAAACTTCAGGGAGCATTCTCTCAAAAGTCATGGATGAAGATACCCTCAAAATTCCTGAAGAACAGGAAGAAGTTCTTTCATGTTTGGAGGAGAAATTCCCAGAACTTTTACCTCGAAAAGACATTATCACCTTCTTTCAGGAGGCACAGTTGCATGCTGATGGTACAGCATTGCTTTAATTTTTCCTTTTATCTTTATTTGGGCCATCTGATACTTTCTTATTAAATGTCTGCTGGACTTTTAAGTTTATTGGAATAGTGTGTGGTAATTGCTGATTTAGTTCCTAGTCTGAATTTTGGCTATAATCTAGACAACGTGAGACATGTCTCCATATATTTGGCTTATTTTCCTCTATGTTGGCTCAGTACCAGTCATTCAGAACCAGCAATTCTGAAAATGTTCAGAAAAAAGCATATTTTCAGTTTGTTTATTACTCCAAAATGTTGCATGGGGGTAGAAGATAACAAGTTGGAAAAATATCTGGAGGGTGGTATGTCAGATAGAAGTCATATATTTAATATGCAGGAAGCCAGGTCCACAAAGTCCTGAAGTGCAGACATGGATTTCATCCTCTTTGTCCTCCGGTGCTAATGCAGCTCTCTCTGCAGTGGGTTGCTATTCACTGGATCTGTACATGAAAACATATTTGAGTAACACACTAAACAACAAATATGATCTGACTTCAGAGTAAATGTGAGATTCCTGTAAAGCTGTTGCCTTTCCCTCGTTCCTCTGTATCATAATCCTTATATTACAGAAATTGTTCTTGATCAGAAAGGAACTATATTCCAACAGTTTCTTATTATGTTTGCATTGCTCATCCAGTTTTATCTCAGCACTGACCAAGTATAGATGAATCTTGTTGATATCAAAGGGCCTTTCAATTATCATGTTTTCCTGGAACAAAAGTAGGGATCTCTCTCTTTCTCTTGTACATGTGCATGTAAAAAAAAAGGTAAAGGTTCCCCCCGCACATTTGTGCAGTCGTGTCCGACTCTAGGGGCCGGTGCTCATCTCCGTTTGTTAGCCGAAGAGCCAGCGTTGTCCGAAGACGCTTCCACGGTCATGTGGCCGCATGACACGGGCGGAACGCTGTTACCTACCCACCGAAGTGGTACCTATTCATCTACTTGCATCTGCATGCTTTCGAATTGCTAGGTTGGCAAGAGCTGGAGCTAGTGCGGGTGCTCACTCCACACGGAGGGCTAGGGATTCGAACCTCCGAACTTGCGATCTTCCGATCGACAAGCCTGGCGTCTTACCCGCTGAGCCACCACGCCCCTTGATTTAGATGTGTGCATGTACATGTGTATGTACATGTGCATGTACACACACACAAACATACACTTAGCAAAAATGATTTTACGCAAAAATGAATAATTTTGTATTTGTTTCACAGAGCTGAGGATTGAAGAAGCTTTGGTCAAGGATCTCAAAGAGGTGTCAGATGGAGAAATAAAAGTAGCAGTTAGTACTATATATATCAATTTAGAGGTAAGGAAAAAGAAAACAGGGGGCAGGGGTTTCTTGTATTTTTTCATTGCTATCTGGATTTTTAAAACTGTTGATGGTTTTCTTTTGACTTAATTTGTGTTGCCAATAATCTACGATAGCTTTTCCCAATTTGTACATTTGAAATATATTGGACTAAAATTCTCAGAATCCCCAAACAATATGAGGCCTGAATCATTATATCTATGGTTGTCAAGATTGTAGATTGCAGAAAGCCCTTTAGGGCCTAGTAGGTGCATTTCCTAACTAAATCCATAGAGGGTAGCTAGTGGCTGGATTTATCTTCTTATTCCTATTTTCTCTATTGTGTATGTTTATATTTGCATAAAGAAATAGTAACGAGGGAACGGCAACCCAGCACTAATCTTACAAAGAGTCATGGCTCACTATATGCTTCCATGCAAAAACTCCCAGATTAACCTCTATCATCTCCAATTAAAGTTTTGAAAGTAACAAGAACCAGGAAAACTAATCCTGACATTTCAGAGCCAACAGCATTGGCAAAGCAAGATTTTAATATCATAATACTCTCATAATCTGTAGTCTGTCCATCCTTATCTATGATTGTCAAGGTTGAAGGATTATAGTAATAGTACAACTGCCATTATACAGAGATAATTCTTAAGTTCCTTGGGAGCACCTTCTACAAGGCAACCGAGCAGAGAAAGGCATGGGTACCAATGATCCTCCTTTGCCAATGTAGCCATAATATGCTTGCTTATGAAATCACTGGAAGCACGAATAAAGTGTTGTTGGAAAAAAAATAGGATTATGCATTCACCCAAATTACATAGTGTTTTCATCTCTTCTAATTTTCCCATTAAGGAAATGCATGATATCAGTGATTGATTAGTTTTGCATACATATTTATCATTATGGCATTTGCTACATGGTAAGAGATATGCACCACATACTGTGATTGGCATATTTATTTCCTAGGCATTTAAACTTACTTGTTATTGGGCATGTTGCTAAGTATTATAGATTGGACTGCAGTGTTGATATCTGCCATTCTGCTTGGTTTTAAGTATCTTTTTGGGACAAGTGAAAACATTACAAAATATAAACTTGTCAAATATGTCTATTTAATGTTGATGTGATGCTCTGAAAAGTAGAAGTAAAAAGAAGAATGAAATGAAAATTATGGTGTAGTTTTCTTGGGAAATTTCTCCCCAGTGGATGTCAAAATTCTGCGCGCGCACACGCTCTCTCTCTCTCTCTCTCTTGCCCTTTTATCTTTTTTTGCCCTGAGAATATATTTTTCTTGTTCTCTCCTGGGTTTCTCTTCAAAATGAGAGCTATTTTATTAAAGTGACTTTAGAGGAAAGTTGGTTTTCCTATAAATAAAATTCACAATATTTCCTCAGGCAATTAGAATTACCTTTCTATTTCTGCAAAATCTCTTTCTCTCTCATATACACACACACAAATCAAAGTTTTATTGAAAATCTGTTCACTAGGAGTTTATGAATGAATCTCTTATTTGCATATTGGTGAATGTAAAAGTTTATCCATCACTCAGTTTTTTATTCTCAGTAATTATTAACTTGGGAGAGATTCTTATGAATGCTTGATATACAGAATATTTTTGACAGAGCTGATAGTTATAGAAAATCTATAAACTGTAAGACTGAGTACATACATCATGCTAACATGGCAGAAGTGATGCTGTGGAGCTGCCGTATTAGTATACATCTGGTAACTGAGTGGCAGCAATTTTTTAAGAGTGCCCATAACATGCTTTCAAACTTCTAAATATGTCCGTCAGCTCCAAATGCTTAGGGACCATGCCAAAGTCATAATTTGGTTTGACTTTATGTGTTGTGTCAACCCAGCCATTGTGGCATGTAAACTATGGTTTATGGCTTAGAATTTGTGAACCCAGCCAATATCTTGTGTGATTTAGCTTGCAAGGGACATATGATGTAAGCAGAAACATTCTGGTCTATATTGATTTCTGCTCATAACAATGTGTACAGTTTTTCCTATAAAGTAGTGAGGGCAGATAAGTGTTTCCATTCAGGGAAAGCTAGTCCTGGCTTTTCACAACTTTAAATTCCTGGATTGAGATCTTATGGATCAAAGTGGATCTGCATAGATAAAAGAATTCATTTAGCAGTGATGAGTATAAATATCATTATTATGAATTTATTCATTATGCAGACTTTACTGAAATGAAATATATGTTTCTTATTATTATTTTTTTTAAATATTTTATTGGGTTTTGAATATACATAGTTAAAACTTGGAAACGGAAAGAGAAACAGAAATACAAATCAAAGAAAGAAGAAAAAAAGGTGTAGTAAAGCAAAGAAAAAAAAGAAAAAAGATGAAACATAGAAAGTAGTCAGCTTCCGATTAATCTCTGGTCACAATACTTTACAAAATTTGTCATACATGCTAGGTCTATACATGACATTAAAAAAACATTTCTTGTCTAATATATCAGTTTATATATGATTTAATCTTCAAATCCTCATATAGACTTTGCCCCTCCAGTATTTTCCAAATAGTCCATTATTAGTTTCTACTCTTAAAAAAATAATAGTTTAAATTTTCTTTTAATAAACATATCAATCTCTCATTTTCTGTCAATCCATCAATTCTAATAATAAAAAGTCCTTATAAATCAACCATTTATCTCTATTCCTTACTTCTATTCTATTCTATAAAATGCATCTTACATACTAAATCTGTAAATCACATTAAAAAACATTTCTTATCTAATATATCAATTTATATATAATTTAATCTTCAAATCCTCTTATAAGCTCTGCCCCTCCAACATTTTCCAAATAGTCCATTAATAGTTTCTAATCTTTAAAAGAGTAATAATTGAATTTTCTTTTAATAAACGTGTCAATTTATCCTTTTCTGCCAATCCATCAATTTTAACAATAAAAAGTCCTTATAGGTCAGCCATTTATCTCTATCCTTTACTTCTATTCTATTCTATGAAATGCTTCTTACGTTCTCCTGGTGCCTCCCTCATGTCTGTCTTATATTTCTCTAAAAATGTTTTAACTTTTAAAGTAAAAATTATCCTTAACTTTTGTTCTTTAAACACTTTCTGTTCTCTAAAAATTTTATCTATTTCCAAATCTAGGTCTTGTTCTTTTATCTCCAAGGGTTTATCTAATATAGAAACAGTCCTTTCTCCTACATCTTCATTCAACTGTTCTGGAACTTGTCTCCGTCTCAAAATGCACTCCTTCTCTCTCATTTCTTTATTAAATGATGTCATCACTTCCAGAAGTTTTCTCATCTCTGACTGAAGAGGCTCCACCGACGCTCCAGGTGTTAATGCCATGATTGTCATAATGTAGATAGTTTCCCTGTAAGAGAGAAAAGGCAAGAAGGAAAAAAAGGAAAAAAAAAAAAAAAAAGGAGAGGAGAGGGGGAAGACAAAGACAAAGAACCTCTCTTCTTCTCCCCCTTTAATAATAGGAGAATAAAAAAACTTTTAAAAATAAAAATAGTCCTTTAAATGTAATTATCAGAATAGCAAAAAATCTAGTCCATTAAAATTGTATGTCCAAGCGTAAGAGCAAGTAAATAAAAGATAAAAAAAGAACAGAGAGGTTTTATTGTAGTCAAAATAATAACAAAAAAGATAAACAATCCCAAGGTTTCTCACGGCAGCTTATATCCACACAGTCCAACCATGAATAAGTCGTCTAATTTATATACAGAAGGAGTCCAAGGCATTCATAAAAATTCTATAAAGTGACTTATATAATTCAAAAAATATTCAAACACTTATGGAGAAAAGCAAAAAGAGTTCTTTCATAATAAAAATCCCAAACAGGTAGAAGAAAGAATATCAAATCAGTAATTCATTTATCCATAAAAACTTTAAATCCAGACAAATTAGTCCCCAAAGGAAAAAAAAATACTTATAATTGCAATAAGGATGAAAGCAAACCAAGAGTAGAAATATTTAGAATCAAAAGAGAAAGTCACTCAGCTCACTCCAGGCAGAGTCAATTATCTTTCCAAACCCACCGTTCAAACACTCCTCTGACAAGAAAGAAAAATAAAACACCAGCATCTATAAATCACAGTCCAGAAATAAATCCTAGTGCTTAATAAATCCAGTAATATTAAAAAAAAAAAGTGCAACTAAAAGGCTGGATGAGGAGCTACTTAACTTATTTAGTTTCACGGTTTCTGCAGAGCTTTCATGTTAGTTCCAGTCGTCTGTTACCACTCAAATCTCTCTTCCCCTGTAGTGGGTATACAGGGGTCAGGATAGAGCAGCAGGTTCGACGACCCTTGTGATAAATCTTCTGCCCACCCTCTCTTCGAGGGTGATTTTTCAGCGATTTTCTCGCCGCAGACAGAAAACCGCGGAGCTATCAGCTCTTCGCTCCACTCAGTCCAGCACCCGGAAGCGAAAGTCAAATATATGTTTCTTATTATTGACTTCCAGTATCCTCCTAAGAGTAGGGTGACCATATTTCCTTCAGACAAAAACGGGACTTTTGGGATGGCAAAATGGGACAGGGTCTTATGCCACCATGCCGCCCCCCAGTCCACGCAATTGGCTTCCACCTGCAAACCCCACCCCCATCAGCGTGATTGGCTCGGATTTTAATTTTTTTTCCCGATTTTTAAATGTTTTTTCTTCTTCTAGCAGTAAATGGTGCGGCAGAGCTGGTGTGTTTGGGGGAGGCCGGAGTACACACACTGTGCACACAGCACCGTCATCAGCCGGGGAACAAGGGGTGGGGATGGAGGGGATGGAGGCCCACCACTGCCCCATCCCCCTTGGATGATCTGATCGGGCTTGGCCGAGGGAGGAGAGTTGTTGCCGCTGCCGCCGCCGAGCAGGAGAAGCAGGAGCTGGCTACGCTGGGAGGCTTCAGCCACACCACTCCGCCCCTCGCCACCCGCTGAAGCCCCCCTGCATGGCCAGCTCCTGCCAGGGCAGTCTGTCCTGTGAGTGTGTGTGTGTGTGTGCATCTGATCGGGCTTGGCCGAGGGAGGAGAGTTGTTGGGCCGCCGAGCAGGAGCTGGCCGCGCTGGGGGGCTTCAGCGGGTGGCAAGGGGCGGAGTGGTGTGGCTGAAGCCCCCCAGCATAGCCGGCTCCTGCTTCTCCTGCTCGGCGGCGGCAGCGGCAACAACTCTCCTCCCTCGGCCAAGCCCGATCAGATGCACACAAACACACTCACACACTCACAGGACAGACTGCCCTCGGCAGGAGCCGGCCACGCTGAGGGGTTCAGCCACACCACTCCGCCCCTTGCCACCCACTGAAGCCCCCCAGCATGGCCAGCTCCTGCCAGGGCAGTCTGTCCTGTGAGTGTGTGTGTGTGTGTGCATCTGATCAGGCTTGGCCGAGGGAGGAGAGTTGTCAGGCCGCCGAGCAGGAGAAGCAGGAGCGGCCACCCTGGGGAGCTTCAGCGGGCAGCAAGGGGCGGAGTGGTGTGGCTGAAGCAGCCGAGCGCAGCCGGCTTCTCCTGCTCGACGGCCCGACAACTCTCCTCCCTCGGCCAAGCCCGATCAGATGCGCACACATACACACACACGCACCCCACACCCTCTTTCTCCAGCCTCCCCATGACCAAATGCACCCGCACCTGTTGCAGGGAGGCTGGAGAAAGAGGGTGTAGGGTGCGTGTATGTGTGTGTGTGTGCGCGCGCGATTACGCTGAGCAAGTAATCTACGCACGCACGCGCACACACACACCCTCTTTCCAAAACCTTCCTGTGCCTGCTTTCCCTGGCCTCACCACTGCTGGGCAAACAATCTCAGAATCAGGTAAGGAGGCAGGAACCTGGACTGTGGTGCTGCTTCTGCTGCTGGGCTCGCACATGGCAACTGGGCTTCCAGTTTCCGCGCTGATAGGGCGTCTTACGGGCTGCCTCCAATGGCAAGTCCGGCTCCAGTCCGTCTTCCTGTCCTCCTTCCCGCCGGGTTTAAAAAAGGGACAAAATTGAGATTTTGATCAAAACGACGGGACGGTTGAAAAATGCTAAAATAACGGGACTGTCCCGTTCAAAACGGGACGTATGGTCACCCTACCTAAGAGAGACTTGAAGAGTTGGGATGTACTGACAAATTTTAAGTAGTGTTACTATGTATATTCTAAAGCCCTCGGTTCATTAATGAATTTAGGGGATGTCCATCTGAACTCAAGTTGGCACAAAACAATACAGCATAAAATTTGCTGTCCTCATTGCCGGTCTGTATCTTACCTGTATTATTTATGTATTTATTTTATTTTTGCACTGCCATGTTCAACAAGGTTAAAAAGGTAAAGATTCCCCCCGCACATTTGTGCAGTCATGTCCGACTCTCATCTCCGTTTGTTAGCCAAAGAGCCAGCATTGTCCGAAGACGCTTCCACGGTCATGTGGCTGGCATGACGCCTGCGGAACGCTGTTACCTTCCCACCGAAGTGGTACCTATCAATCTACTTGCATTTGCATGCTTTTGAAATGCTAGGTTGGCAAGAGCTGGGGCTAGTGCGGGAGCTCACTCCGTCACGCAGGGCTAGGGATTTGAACTTCCGAACTTGTGATCTTCCGATCGACAAGCCTGGCGTCTTACCTGCTGAACCACCACGCCCCTCAACAACAATTATCAACAAGGTTACATGGCAGTTAATGGTTAAAAACAAATAATCATCAAAACAATACCTTAACTACTATGCTGGTCTATGATCATAATAAAAAATTGATTGTTTGATTGATTGATTGAATACCTTAACTACAACATAATACAGAAACGTAACGAGTGAATTAATAAAACCTTAATTGTTATTAAATATATCTTGTAATCTGGCATTATAATAATTATTACCATGCATCCGATTGACCAAATCCCAAGGCCCTTCTGAATGGCTGTGAAGGTGCCTTCCAAATCTCTGATGGAAAACTGTTCTAGAGTGCCACCGCAGAAAGACATAGATTTCTTGCTGGCCCATGACTCTCTACTGAGGAGGAACTCTCAATATTCCTACCTGGAACATGCATTAAGGATTGTCATGGGGGGCTTGGGCTCGGAGTCCATGGGGGGTTTGGTCTCGGAATCAGAGTCAGACGATGAGGACGGGCGGCCAGCCTCTGACGTAGAGATGGAGGGCGAGCAGACAGCTCTAGGTAAACGGCCGCCTGAGCAGTCAGAGGAGGCGGGGCTGGTTAGTGAGCAGCAGGCACAGGCGATGCTGATTAGTGAGGATGAAGACTCAGAGCTGCCTCCCCCTCCCAGTGCTTGAGAAAGGAGAGAGGAACAGCGGAGGTCAGAGAGGCTACGCGTGAGAAAGTAGCCCCGCCCTCCTAAATAAGCTCCACCCGGGTCTGCCTCTATAAAAAGGGAGCCGCAAGCCCAGACCGTTCGTTGGGGACAACCGTCTGCTTACCGGACTCCATGTGCCTGGATTCCTGATTGGAAAACCTCGTGACCTGACTCTTGGACTCACTTGACTAATCGTGTTTTGAACGTGAAACTCCCTTAAGGCAAGCTCTTGGGACTTTTGGGGCTTGTTTTTGTAGAGTGTGTGCGTTTGCGCTCACACTCCCTTGCCGCCTGTTCGTTACCTCACAAGTTTACCTCACAAGTTTCTCAGCAAAGTTTACCTCACAAGTTTACCTCACAAGTTTCTCAGTAAAGTTTTACAACTGCCTCCCTGGTGTATTGTGTGTGATTGGGCTGGGACAGGACAAGGATGGATAATGACATTGAATAAGTTTGGAAGGTACCACTTGTGGGAGAGCTAATCTACATGACCATTTTTATAAAGAATAGAATTGGCTTTGGCAGCACTTGGCTGAATTTGTCTGGGCTCAAAACTAAGCAGGTGTGGTCAGAGTCAGTACTTGGATGGGAGACTTCCAAAGAATACCATGGCTAGAAATTGAAAAACATCCCAGAAGGCGGCAATGGAAATCCATTTCTTAATTGCCGCCAAGAAAACCGTATGGACATAAAATCACTGGGAGTTGAGCTGGAAATAAGGAGACTTTATTTTTTATAGTTTTGATCACATGAGAGGCCTTGCATTTATATTGCAATTGTACAAACCCTTAAATGCTATTTTATAGATGATGTTCAAGCTGATTATAGAAATTTGATTTGAAACTAGAAAACCAAGTAAAAATATCGTTCTCTTTAATCTTTTAGTAATGACATATGAAATAAAATTCAGACTTTGTAAAACAAAATTTCCCCAGATGCCTCTTACGAAGACTTAGGGTATGTAAAATAAATGATATATGGAGCTGTAGGAATGTGACTTTTGCCGACTACCTTATGTCTAAGGAACATTAAACATAGGGCTTTCGTTTAGTAAATAAATAACCATTCACTTCAATGGTTGCATAGTCTGGACTTCTGTGCATATTTTTGCAAAGATAAGGAGAGGCCATTAGGGATTTAATATAAAATAAATCGCCAAGGGGTCTTCTTGTAGTCCTAGTCTTTCTGCCACATGGTGTGTTACTAATGTGCATAAATGGGCTTAAATGAATTTGTTATCAGTACTACATTTGCAGTGTGTATATATTTATATATTATTTTAATTGTATTCTTTATAAAAGAACATATATCATATTTTTGGATCTTGAAAATATTCTACTCATAAACAAATTAAACTTATTTTCAAGCATCAGATAATCTTTGCCTGTAGGTGATTTTGTGATACATCTGTTGTGCAGCAGGAAGTATACTTTGATTTTGTTCTGTCATATGTATTCCTAGTTAAGTAATCACCTTCTAAGAATAAATGGGGCAGTCAGAAATCCATTATCAAATACCCTCGGCTCAAAGTCTATCACTTAAACTGGTGTACCACTCTGGAGGATGGTAGCTGTGATATTGTTGATGCTCTAGGTCAAATTAAAACTCACATCTGTAATGATAAACATTGCCACATCTGCATAGGCTTAAAAAATGTGATGCTTTCTAAGGTGGTTACTGAGACTGGATCCAGAAAGTTTCATAATCATCAGTTTCCAATTCAGATAATTACTAAAAGATGGACTGAAACATTAGAGTAATTGTACTATAAAGTGTTGAAGTATCACTTCAGGAGATTAGCTAGATGAGACAGTTTACTAAGTGAAAACCAATGCAGTTCTTCAACCTAGCCATCATACTGTAGTTATAAACCATGTTTTATAACTTAATATGTGTGTATGTAACTAACTGTGGTTTATTAAATAAAGCATGCTTAAGCAAACCATGATTCTACATGATGTGTGATCTAATGTGCTGTCTTTGGGTAGGGATTCTGTGGAAGCCCATATCAACAGAAAAGTCAGTACAGAAATCATGGGCATCCTTGGGGGAAAAAAGAGGGGAGGGCAAATGACAACATGTGAGTGGTGGCATTGCAATGCAATGGCTACCCCTTTTGTACTTCTATAATTTTGACAAAATCTAAGCTTGCTGTGAATGCCCCTGATAGAAATATGTGCTGTGCATGTAGATGTCTGTCATTAAATTATGTTATTTATCCTGAGGGTGGGTCTTATCACTATCAATGTGTGTTGATTTTTACTAGTTTATATAATGGCTCTATGATTTGTACAAACCTACCAGTTGTATGTATGTAGGGGCATGGTGGCTCAGCGGGCAAGATGCCAGGCTTGTCGATCGGAAGATCACAAGTTCAGAGGTTCAAATCCCTAGCCCCGCGTGACAGAGTGAGCTCCCGCACTTGCCCCAGCTCTTGCAAGTAGATAAATAGGTACCACTTCGGTGGGATGGTAACAGCGTTCCGCATGCGTCATGCCGGCCACATGACCACGGAAGCGTCTTCGGACAACGCTGGCTCTTCGGCTAAGAAACGGAGATGAGCACCGCCCCCTAGAGTCGGACACGATTGTGCAGGGGAAATACCTTTACCTTACCAGTTGTATGGGCTCCATTCATCCAAAAGTCTGTATGAACTCAGGAGGACTTTTGGGGAGGGGGAAGTTCATTATTGTGATGTTCTATATAAGCACATATACAGTTCTTGTAGTTTTATTCCATTCTTCATCCAAGGACCTCGCAGTGTCATACTGTATATTGTGTTCTCTGTTTTTATCCATACGATAGCCTGTTAGGTACACTAGATAAAGAGATTACCATGGTTCAAGGCAATGAGCTTCATAACAAGGCAGGATTTGAACGTCAATGTTTACTGCTTGAGTACATGAATATAATTCCTTATGTTCATAGTGATTCCATGTATTCAGAAGCTAAGACAGGGGTTCTGCAGGGGTTGGTACTCTCTTTGCTCCTGGTTAACATCTACCTGAAGCGGCTGGGTGAGATCATCCATCGCCATGGGGTGAGAGATCATCAGTATGCTGATGATACTCAGCTGTACATCTCTGCCCATGGTGAGCTAAGCAATGCTGTGACCTCCCTTTCGCAGTGCCTGGATGCTGTTGAGGTCTGGAGGGGGAGCAACGGGTTGAAGCTGAACCCTGGCAAGATGGAATGGCTTTGGGTTCGGGGCTCTTTGGTTTCCAGAGAATTACCATCTTTGGTCTTGGATGGGGTTGCACTGCCCCAGACGGACCCTGTGCATAATCTCGGAGTTCTCCTGGACTCACGACTCCTGCTCGAGGAGCAGGTGGCAGTCGTGGCCAGGACGGCCTTTGCGCAACTGTGTGTTGTGCACCAGTTACACCCATTCCTGGACCAACATGCCCTTCTCACAGTCACCCACGCCCTAGTCACCTCCTGTTTAGACTATTGCAATGTGCTCTACATGGGGCTGCCCTTGTCATCAGTGCACCTAGTCGGATAATGAAACATCTGCAAGTAAACAACTGAGCTCAGAGAGCACCAAGGATTCCACAGTTTAACCCTGAGCTACAGATATTCTCTTCTATTGATTTTTTGGTTTATCATATGTTGGAAAAGGAAGGCAAAGTTATGCTTTCTGGCATGGAATTTCTGATCTGGGGGTGGGACTTGCTGGAAGCAGACTGGAGAAAATACTACCTTAACTGAGAGGGCTAAGGGATTCCAATCCTTGTTGTTGTTGTTGTTACCATGTTATAGTAATTAGGTCTGTATATTGTGTGTTTCTTCCTTTGCTATGGATCCTTGATGACCCTTTCCCTCTTTGGCTGCTGCTTCTCCTCAGCAAACATTTACTGATCTAATCTTGTTCCTTATGTATATTATAATTAGCTTTGATTTTATATTTGGGTCATACATAGAAAGGGATCACAACAAGGAGAGGCAGGATGTGATTCGCATATGCCACTAGGAAGAGCTCCCTTTTAGGGGTTTACAGAGTTAATCCTCAGCACCACATCTTTCTTTAAGAGTAGTGCAGTTGCAGGTAGCTGCAGACTTTGTGCCATTTTACTTCCCCAGATTGCCTAACAAACAGGCTGGGGCCCTTTCATCAGTAAATGCACTATTAGGCCTTATGTATACTCTGTAACCAAATTCATGGAAACTATAGGTAATAAAATTTTGCCTGGTGGTTCTCAGACTTCTTTTGCTTCTGTCCCACATGCTTTCTCCTTTAGGCACATACAGTAGTACCTAACTACTGGACCTTCTCTAACCCTTGTGAATATCAGATGCTGCCAATATATCATTTACTAGTGTGCACAGAATTGGGCCCTGCAGTTAAAAAGTTGTACTATGAATGTTCCTGTTTACGACTTCTCACCAGTTATGTCTTTTCAAGGGAAGGGAAGGGAAGGGAAGGGAAGGGAAGGGAAGGGAAGGGAAGGGAAGGGAAGGGAAGGGAAGGGAAGGGAAGGGAAGGGAAGGGAAGGGAAGGGAAGGGAATCCATTCCATTCCATTCCATTCCATTCCATTCCTCCCCCGCCAACCTTGGTCTAATAAGTCTCTAAGAAGAACAGTTCCTCTTGGGGATGGCTGGTGCCGTAGAGCCCTTTTAAAGAATACATCTATCGCCTATTGGATTTTTATATTTAATTTATTAGTTTTGTAATGTATTTTAAATTGTAGTTATTTTTAAAGATTTTAAATTGTTGTATTGTAAACCGCCCAGAGTCCCCCTTGGGGGAGATGGTGTGGTAATACAAGTTCACACACACACACACACACACACACACACACTCATTCATTCATTCATTCATTCATTCATTCATTCAATATTTCTTCCCCAATGTGCATGCTTACTGGGCTGGTTTCAAGTTTTATCTCTCCTTAGGGTTTTGTTTTGTTTTTGTATGTCAGTAAATCTTTAAGGGCTTACTAGAATCTTGCTAGAATTTTATATTTTTATTTTATTTTAAAAATCACCAATTCATTGGCCCCAGATCTATTTGCGGCCCTTGCTACTATTTTAGAATATTATGGATGGTGTAGTAATGTCAAAATAAAATTTGGGCCATTTTAGCTATTGAGAGAAGACTACTTTCTTAATAATTCTTCATGGTACAAGGCGTTTTCTATAGAACTTACAGTATATTCATTTATTGTGCTAAATCATTTTATATCAGGAAGCATGGGCTTAATGCTAAAAACTTGTGCATCTCCGGCCCACTATTAGAAATGCAAAGACTAAGCATGTTTTCAAATAGCGCTCCGTGCTGCCAATGATGTATCAACACCGTATGCCATTACTCTTCTCTAAATGTGATAATAATGTGATCTGTTAACATAAAAAAAGTTTGATGCCACAAAGCAGCTGGAAATGGACAACTGAAATATGCATATATCTAACTCATATCATCAAATGCACAGTTTGATGTATGTTGTTAAAAGCTTTTCGTGTCTTTCTGTTCTTCTCAAGCAAAAATAGCTGCTTTTGAATGTAAATTGACAAGTTTTGTAACACCCATTCCTAACTGAGATATTTTACTAGTTCCAAACCCTATTGGGTGAATGGGGACAACAATATTAGTTAACTTGAGATGTTTTTATGCTGGTAATTTCAGGATCGTAGGACTGATGCTCATGAACAACTGCTCCGTGGAGGCTAGTTTCAGTTGCTCCCTATAGCACCTGCTTCCACAGTAGTTTTGCTTCTATGTATTGCTGTTGGTCCTGGGTTTAAATCTGAGATTCTTCTTTCGTAGAAAATGGAAATTCATGTAATGCTTTTGCAGCCTTATTTTTGACTATCACTTCCTTTGGCCTGCCTTAAGGATCTAGCCATAAGCATTCCCTCTGATGTAACTCAAATGGAGTGCCTTTTTTGTGGAGAAGTGCAGTGGTGGACTGAGAGGTGGGATTGCGAATCTCCCTTGTAGCCAAGAATCAAGGATATGTACTACATGAATGTAATATTCATCCTTGATTTTCTGTGGTAATGCTGAACTTTAGGGCTTTCTATTCATATTCAGTGGCTCTTACTCAACTTTTCTGTCATTGGATATTGCTTTGCAACAGCACAAATTTAGCTTTGTCAGCAGCTAGATTCAGGATAGACTAAGTAGTTAGAATCAACTCAATACAGAGGTCCATTCTTATGCCTGCCGAATGCAATTTCTAATGAAAGTTCCAAAAAGCTGCACTTACAATAAAATACATTATTTATTTATTTATTTAATTTATATGACCGCCCATCTCCCCCAACGGGGAGATTATAAATATAAGTTGCATGCATTAGACAGAAGTATTTCTCTCACCCACTTCCTGTCCAGTTGTTCTATTACATCAGCAAATGTTATGGATAAAATGTTGTGGACTACTCTCATAAAGTAGATATGATATGGAGCTTGTGTATACATAAAATGGCTACCATGGTAGATACAGTCAATGACAAAATGCCCAATTTACCAGCACACAAACTAGGGAAGAAACTAGAAGTTTCTCCTTGTCAGCTCCTCTCACTTTGCAAGATGCTCCCTATTTCCTTTGTTTATCTTTGTTTCTTTTAAGGAAGTAGGTAGGTAAACAAAGCACTGGACTGCAGACATCTGCCATCTTTGTTGTTTGAAAAATGCCTCTAGGGCTCGGGCATTCTTGAAAATAAATCTGGTGCTTCAAGGATGATGCTTTACTTTGCTTGTTGCAGATGCTCTGCTCAAACTTTATCTTATGCCATCTTCCTCTTCTTGAGATAATAGTATGCTGGGTATCAAATTGGACTGATTGGCTAAAAGTTACACTCAACGTCATGAACGTAGGCATTATTTCATCATCTAATTAATCACAGTTAACCTCTTATGTTTGAAATTGATACATTTTAATGCCATATTTCCCAGGCATGAGTCATAAAAGCCGCCTTTAGTGAGTTTTATTGACTATTTTATCTCTTAAGACATTAAGGCATAGATTTCTGTAATTTATTCCAATGGCTTTTCTATGGTTTGGTAAGGAGGCAAGCTTTTTCACTGATAATGAAAGAATTTACAGGTGTCTTTTTACAAAGCTTGTTTTCCTAAATCCTAATCAGCCTGTGAATTGATCCTTCATCCCCAGTTATTATACTCTGAAGAAAGGTATAATAAAAAGAGAAGAAATAAGTAACTCTTACCAAGTTCACTCTCCAAAATAGCAATTGCTTAAATTTTAGACAGATTCTTTATTTTTTGCATGTGTGTGTGGTGGTGGTGGGGGGGAAAGAGTTGTTTGAAAGTTTATGTTTCTATTTTCTATTTTAAACCTCTCATTTTTCATTGCCTAGTGCCCACAATGTTTTAGAACAGATTCAAATTTTCTCATGTCATGCAAAACTTAATCTTGCAATTGTCATTTCTCCTCATACATTGCTGATTAAATATGAGGCATTTTAGTATCCCAAAAAAATGCAACCTCCTTTTTTTCATTTCTTGTTTTTATTCCACCAATTATTTATTCAATTCTGTATGCTTAATTTGGCTCTCACTATTTTCTGGGATATCAAGAAACCTGCAGTGGAGTTGGGCTTCCTCCTGTTGATATAGACACCAGAGCTCCTGTCAGTAAGATGGTCCAACTTTCAAAGATTCTGCTGCAAAAGATGGCTACCTCTCCTCAAGGCATCCTGAAATGTTTTTTTGTTGTTGTTCATTATTCTATAGTACTATTCAAATATTGAAGTGGCATTGTGCAGTGGAAAGATTCCTGCTCCCTCTTCTACTGCCATGCACCTCAAACATCTGTTACGGTAACACTGAATATAGACCTATACTGACAAACCTGATAGTACTAAGACTGTATTCTCAACTTCAGATGTTCAGGTCTCTAAAACGGGTATTGAGGCTGAACCAATATTATCATCAGAGGCATACATTTTAAATTCTTAACAATTTTACCTATAAGCATATACTTTCATCTTTTACCTTAAATCTGCCCCTCTTTTCATCTTTTATCAAAAACATCCTTTCTTTGCAAATAAAGTAACACTTCTTTTTCAGTTAATGTTGTTTTATCATAATATTCCAATATAGGATTTTAACTTCAAAATGTTATCTGCATGCTAAAGAAGAATGTGAGCAAAAAAATATTTTTAATAGCTAAATATTAATGTTGACCTTTCATGAATTCAAGTTTACATTTAGTATTATTCCTTTGATACCTTTTATATTAGTAAGTTCCTTTGCAAGCTTCCTTTTTTGTTTAAATCTGGAAAGTGCAATTATATTGACATATGGTGATACTGTGATAAATCTTAAGGGTTAAAGGTTGAAGGAACCATGGCTTGTCAATTAGCAATGTAAATGAAACATTCATTATCCAACATGCTGAGAAGTTGATGAACTGTACAATAAATCTGAGCCCAAGTTGTTTCTGAAATAAGTCATTTTAGACAATAGAGTATTTATGAGGATCAAGGACAATGGTTTAAATTTCTTGTTATTTTTTATTTCACTATTTAATAGAAAATAAAGAATAAGTTTTGCAATCCTATTAAATTTCAATGTAGCAGAAAAATATTTAAGTATTGAGAAAATTCTACTATGTAACCAATTCTGTCTTTCTCAATCCAGTATAAACCGTCTATCCTGACAATTTAGCTGAATTATCGGTATTAAATATTTAAGGTTGCATATGAAAAAGTTCAAGAATGCATGAAGAACTGTACCTAATTTTAAGGAAAAGTTGCAGATAATGACACCCTGGGATATTAAGTCATTCATTGGCAATCACTCGTAGCCGAGTAAGATTGTCTTCCAAAGGTAAAATTTTAACGGTGGATCCGTATGTGGCTATAAAGGCCAATTCTGGATCCGCACAACCTCCCACAATGAAGTCAATTGTGCATGTGTTTAGTGTGCTCATCAATATAAGGGAATTTATATTCAATTTTTATTATTTTCTGTCATGGCAACTGAAATCAGCCTTTCTCTTTGGATAATATCTTCACTCATTAGTTGACAATGTTGTTGAGACTCTCTGTTGGCATAATGGGTAGCTAGTTCCATCAGTATGAATACAATTAGCATCCCCATTCTTGGGCACATACAATAATGATATATAATAAAACCATGGAGTTTTACAACCTCTGCAAATGTAGATTTGGTTTTTTTATTATTTATTTAATTGTATTAACCAGTGTACATTTATTATCAATCATTCATACCACTCATTCATTCACTATTTTTCCAAGAAGGTCAGAGGAATGTGCACGCTTTCTTCCCTTTATCTGTGCAACAATACTGTTAGGTAAAACAGACTGAAAAGTAATTTCTTGACTAAGATTCTCCTAGGTCCTACTCTGAAATTCAAACCACGCCATCACAATGGCTTTAGGTTCACAAACAAGGTAACAAAAGAAAGAGAATTGCAACTTCCCTACCTGACCATGACCAGGCATTGTACTGATGCAGTGCAGCTTATACCCAACCCTTTCAAGTTTGTTACTGCGTCAGTGGATCTCAATGTATATCAGCCTCAAGCACCAACCCACTTGCTTGTTAGACAAGACCTTGAGAAGCATACTGTCTAAAATGAAGTTTCTCTGGAAAGTTACAGCCACCCAGTGGCCAGGAAAAGTAATTTCAAAGCAAATGTTCATGTCTAGAGATAGTCAAACAATAATCAGAAAAGCACAAAGGACAATATCTTTACTAGGGCTAACTAACTTTCCCCCCAAACAAGTCAGCTGTTTTTATGTAGATATTCCACATCTTTCAATGTGGAATATTCTGCTTTCAACAAAAATAATTCCTGTCTCTCTCATACAGATGCTACTCTTAAAAAGGCAGTTTAGATAAAACAATTCTCTCTTTTTGTCTTTTTTATCCAATTAATCCATTTTAGTTCTATTTTTTTTCTCCCAATTTTTTTTAACAAGGTTATTAATCTCCAATTATCTTGGCAATGGAAATGCTGATTGACTTGTATATGTGCTAATGGAAAGATTTATAGAAATGATGTAAACTTGGTTTGATATAGAGTAAGAGGTTGATTAGAGAAATTGCTATATATTCTTACTGTTCAAAGTCAGAAGTCACCTCTGTATGTAATCTTTTAAAATTCTTTTTTTCTTGTGTTTCACACTTTTTTTAGTTTTCTTTTTTTCTTTTTTAGTTTTTTCTTTTTTGTAGTTTTTAATCTTTTTCTTAAACTTAATAAAATTCTTATTAAAAAAAGATGCTGATTTTTAAAATGTGAAAATATTTTTTTAAATTTTGTTGTTCAGTCATTTAGTCGTGTCCGACTCTTCGTGACCTCATGGACCATAGCACGCCAGGCATTCCTGTCCTCCACTGTCTCCCGGAGTTTACTCAAATTCATGTTCGTTACATCAGTGATGCTATCTAACCATCTCATCCAAATTTTATTAAAAGTTTTATTAAGAACATAAAAACTAACAGAAACTAATAGAGAGTAAAATGAAGAAAGGAAGGAAGGAAGGAAGGAAGGAAGGAAGGAAGGAAGGAAGGAAGGAAGGAAGGAAGGAAGGAAGGAGCAAAAGTGCAGAAATAAAAATAAATAGAAGCTTCCTATTTCCTTTGCAACAAATATAAGTACAATTACAAAATTGTCTCTTACTCTATGTTTACAAAGAAAGCTCACTTTTTCCTATTATCCAATTTTTTTCTAATCAAAACCACAAGTCATAAGTGCATTTTTTTCTGTTTCAATCAAAATGTCTAAAAGGGGTTTCCAGTCACCCATAAATGTAGATACTGTTTTTTCTCTGATCAAAGAAGTTAATTTAGCCATCTTCACCAACTATCCCTCCATTGTGAGTAAAAATGTGAAAACATATCAAGCTGTTTTCATATGAAATGTAACAACTCATGTTCACCCTGGATTAACATCAATAATTCATTAATTATATATTTTATATTATATATTTTAATTTCATCAGTTTCATGTCTGATGGAATTCAGTATTATATTCTACATTTTTAAGATTAAGGAGAATTCTTTTCATTGTGAGACAGTCTGCAGAATACTTTCCCCTCAAAATCCCATTATGTTCTACTAATTTTGCTTAAGTTTCATTGCTTGTCCCTGCAGCCTTAAAACTATTTGAGGCTAAAACATTGGCACCAATTCTCTATGGGGCACAAACAGGAATTTTCTTGAAGAAAGAATCACAAGAAACTGTACAAACAAAATTCCTAAGATCAATTTTAGCTGCACCTAGAGGAACATCAAATGCCCAATTGAGATTAGAAACAGGAATGCCTCAAATTCAGGTTAGGGCCTGGAAAATGATGCTGAATTTTTGGATGAAACTTCAATTCTTCCCAGTTGGATTGACCCCACTAGTTTTGACTGATAATTTTTCTTCTCCCTGGAAACTGGCGATAGAACATAAGTTGGCTTTGTATGGGCTTTCCCCATTATTCTTAAAATCATTAGATTACGATCAAGCCAAACAATTGGTTAACAATAGAATAAACGATATGGAATTCCAGTTAGAAGTTAATAGAATACCTACTCATAGTAGAAATCGGATAAGATGGGGCACATGGGAATCAGCAGGCTATTTGAAAGACCTAACCTTTCCTAAGATTAGAATAGCATTTTTTAAAGCTAGATTTAATATCCTTCCATCAGCACTCCTGCAAGGTAGATATAATAAAACCCCACTAGCAGAGAGAACCTGCATATGCGGTATAGAGGAGGTTGAAAATATCGCTCATGTTTTATTACTCTGTAAATATTATAGGGATATTAGATCAAAATACATCTATCCTCTAATAGAAAGATTTCCAGGGAGACCAGATAGTTTCTATGAGAACCATCTTTTACAAGACACAAATCCAAGTATTACCCGCCTAGTAGCTAAATTTTGTGCTGCCGCAATAACGATGAGACAAAACCAGATAAAGAAATAGGGATTTTTATTTACGCTTATATTTTTACTAATATTCTATTTAATTATTTTAATAATCTTTGTGGATACTCATTTTACAATATTTTATAATATAGTATTAATTGAATGTTCATTTAATGATTAATTAAATTAAAATATTATAGTATAGGATTTTATACGTTATAGTATAATAGTCCTAACATATTGCTTTTTATATATAGACGTATTTATAAGATCCAGTCGCCTGTATCCGTAATTTTTATTAAGTGTATGTTGCTGGTCATTGACCGAATAAATAAATGTTGTTGTATTGCTCAAAATATTTTGCCGAAAGTTGTATCTCTTTGTATAAGTTTGAACAGTTTCTGTCATTTGTAGAAACTGTAAATGATTAAGAAAGCAAAAGTGAACTTTTGTTGGGATGAATAAAAACCCAACATATGGATGCATATTATTAGATGAATGTCATGTTGAAGCTCCATTGTAATGAATGCAGATTGTATGGAATAGAGTGTCATATATCAGTCTCTATTTTCATTTTGAGGGAATATTACTTGAGGGGTTTTTGTTTGTTTGTTTGTTTATCGTGCAATATAAATTGTGGGGAACTGTTTTTATTTAGGTATTTTGACACAAAGGAAAATATGGCCATTATAATGAGGCGGCTAGTGGAACCCCACATCCTTAAAGAGTTCCTACATGAGTGTTGATTAGCCCACAGCCTCTAGCACTGCACACCGATGCCAGTGTCATGTTAACAAAGACAGGCTTACTAGTAAGCAACTGTACCCCTCCACAGTGTTGTCTGTCTGTTCCCTTGCTGCTCATACAACTCACTGATGACTGCTGGCGATGACATATCCTTTCCCTATCACTTTCTTACCAGCAACTAAGTACATGCTCCCATTCCATTCCTCCAGTTGTGCATAGTTTTTGGGTTGCCAATCTGGCTAGAAAAATGAACGTTGCAGCATTTATTTGTAGGTTGAACCAAATGATTATAAATGATTGAGGGTTGTCTGCTGGGATTAGACATAAAGGTCTTGTAAACCGAAACATTTGATAAACAAATAGCTATTGGGAAAGTACCATTATGCTGTAATAGCTGCTATTAAAATCCATTAGCAACCTTGATGGCCTGTTTGAGTTTGATGCATCATTTGCTGTGGAAGGCTTTTCTTTTAAAGGTTTTAGGAAAAGTTACTTAGTTTTCAGAACATGTTAGTAATAGGGTAGTACTCGTTATGCATCCTGAGATTAGAACTCATGTATTTCTCATAGGTCAACCGGTGACATTCATATACTTGTATATTATATACTTGAATGCCTGGTTTTGGATTGCATTCTTGGTATCTTCTGCTCTGACCACACTTGGATGCCTCTTTATATCTTCCATCTTCACTACATATTCCTTGTCTAAAAAATTGTATTAACTGTTCTCTTAAAAATGAAAGAAGTAGAAAGGAAAAAGATAATGTAAAATTGAGAGAAGTAACTAAATTACATTGAGGGGAATTTAGTTTTGGTATAGAGCAAGGGTGGGCTTCAGTTAGTCCAGTTAATGGGGTATTGCTTCTTCTGTCTCGCTGTGATTCTCCAGCTCTTCCTTATCATTTCTTAAACTAGAAATGGAAGGGAGAGAGCGAGAACTTTCTGAATGCAATATTTAACACTAGAAGAAAAACAAGATTTTTCTAGTATAGTACAGATAGTTCAAGACCGCCATCTGGTGGCTGTAATTGTCAGGAAATACAGATGTCTCTTCAATTGTACACATATACATACCAGTGTTATTTCCTTTCAAGGTAAGCAGTGTTACGCAAAGTTCACTAAAGAAATGAGAAACACAGAAAAGGAATAATAACTTGTTGACATCAATATTAATTATCTTTAATTATTGAGATCATTATTTCAATCCTGGTTCCAAGTAAATGTATTCTAAATTGAGGAGGAAAGGGTACTATGTGAGGTTGTTGGATATTTGATTAGATGTCAAAAGTCTTCTTTCATATTCCTTATTTTGTTTAGCCTAATAATGAGAAAATCTAACTGAAAATTGTTGCAGCTGAACATTCCTAAGGTAAGATTGGAGCGATCTGGCAGGGTAGAAGCAAGAATAGATTGCTGTTGCTATGCAATGCCAGGTCAATAAATAACAAGGCCCCCCTCATTCACGATCTGATTCTAGAGGAGGCGGCAGACCTGGCTTGTATCACCGAAACCTGGCTGAGCCCGTAGGGAGGTGTTCCTCTCTCTGAAATATGCCCAGCCAGATTTCGGGTTTGGCACCAGCCGAGACCTCGGGGCAGGGGAGGAGGAGTGGCTGTTGTCATCAGGGAATCTCTAGTGGCCGTCAGGGGCCCTGCTCCACAAGTTACCGGATGTGAGACCTTGTTATTCAAGTTGGGTTCTCGCGAACAGTTGGGAGTGTTGATATTGTACCAGCCTCCCTGCTGCGTGGCAACCTCCCTGCCTGAGCTGCTGGAGGTCATCTTGGGGGTGGCGGTGGAGTTCCCCAGGCTTTTGGTCCTGGGGGACTTCAATCTGCCTTCCTTGGGACGGGCCTCACAAGAGGCTCGGGAGTTCATGGCCACCATGGTGACCATGGGCCTGTCTCAGATTATCCAAGACCCAACTCGAGACAGCGGCCTCACCCCGGATTTAATTTTCTTGTCGGAGCAGTGGCAAAGTGATCTGAGGGGAGAGTTACATCTTTCCCCGTTGTCATGGTCAGACCACACCCTGGTGACCATGAGATTTTCCTATGCCGCTGCCCGCCGCAGGGAGGCGGGACCTATTCGATTGGTCCACCCCCGGCGACTGATGGACCCGGTAGGGTTCCAGAGGGAGCTGGAGGTTATACCCGGAGAACTGCTGCACGGTCCAACGGAGGCCCTCGCGGCTGCCTGGAATAGAGAGGCGGCGGGGGCCTTGGACAGGATCGTGCCTATGCGGCCTCTCTTGTCCAGTCGGGCCCGAAGCTCCCCCTGGTTTACGGAGGAGCTGAGGACCTTGAAGAGGATTAAGAGACACCTAGAGCGCCACTGGAGGAAGACAAAGGCTGAATCCGACCGAACACAAGCTAGAGCCGCTATTAAGGCCTACCTTGTGGCGATAAGAGCGGCGAAACGCCAATATTTCTCCACTCTTATTGCATCTGCAGAATGCCGCCCAGTGGCCCTGTTCAAACTTACCTGATCCCTTTTGGGGAAAAGGGAGGTAGAAATTCACCTCCAGGGCCGTGCGGAAGAATTTTCTCGGCATTTAGTGGATAAAATCGCTCAGATTCGCTCTGGGTTGGATTCCGAGTGTGAGACAGAGTCTGTTGAGATACCCTGGGAGCGTACTTACTTTGTTAACTGGGAACGGTTTGAGCCTGTTGGACCCGAGGAAGTGGACAGAGTTCTCCGAACTGTTAATGCCACCACCTGTCAATTAGATCCATGTCCCTCCTGGCTGGTGAAACCAGCCCGGGATGTGACTTGCAGTTGGGTCCAGACGATGGTCAATACATCGTTAGGGGAGGGGGTGTTTCTGACAGCTTTTAAAGAGGCGCTGGTACGCCCTCTCCTCAAGAAACCATCGTTGGACCCTACTGTACTGGATAACTTTCGTCCAGTCTCCCACCTCCCCTTTTTGGGGAAGGTGGTTGAGAAGGTGGTGGTGTTGCAGCTTCAGAGGGTTCTGGAGGAAATGGATTATCTGGACCCCTTTCAGTCAGGTTTCAGGCCTGGTCACGGGACTGAAACTGCATTGGTCGCGCTTATGGATGATCTTTGGCGGGAACGAGATGGAAGTAGTGCATCCATTCTCGCTCTTCTTGACCTCTCAGCAGCTTTTGATATCGTCGACCATGGTATCCTTCTGGAGCGGCTCAGGGAGTTGGGGGCGGGTGGCGCTGTATTGCGCTGGTTCGCCTCCTTCCTCCAGGGCCGGTCCCAGTCGGTGTTGATTGCGAGCGAGAGATCCGGCCCGCAGGCCCTCTTTTGTGGGGTCCCGCAGGGCTCAGTACTCTCTCCGCTCCTTTTTAACATCTACATGAAACCACTGGGTGAGATCATCTGTCTCCATGGGGTGAAATATTATCAGTACGCTGATAATACTCAATTATACATCTCCATCCTAGGGGAAGTAAGTGATGCAGTTTCTACCCTGTCCAAGTGCCTGGGGGCTGTAGGGGCCTGGATGGGGAAAAACAGGCTTTGACTGAACCCTAGTAAGACAGAGTGGCTGTGGATTAATGGCTTCTCGATATCTGGGAAGTTGTCATCTCTAGTTCTGGATGGGGTGGCACTGCCCCAGACAGACTCAGTACGTAACTTGGGGGTCCTCCTGGACTCACGACTCCTGCTCGAAGAGCAGGTGGCAGTCATGGCCAGGAGGGCCTTTGCACAACTTCGTGTTGTGCGCCAGTTGCGACCTTTCCTGGAGCGAGAGGCCCTTCGAACAGTCACTCATGCCCTCGTCATCTCCCATATAGACTACTGCAATGCGCTCTACATGGGGATACCCTTGAAGAGTATCCAGAAGCTCCAACTGATCCAGAATGCGGCCGCACGAACCATCCTAGAAGTCCCATATCGGACTCATGTGACACCATTATTACGCGAGCTGCACTGGGTTCCAGTTTGCTTCTGGGTGCAATTCAAGGTGTTGGTTATGACCTTTAAAGCCCTTCATGGCATGGGACCAGGTTACCTAAGGGACCGTCTTATCCCCATCACATTGGCCCGTCCCATCCGGTCATGCAGGGAGGGCATGCTACAGACCCCATCAGTTAAAGAATTCCATCTCACGGGGTCACGGAAGCGTGCCTTCTCTGCAGCAGCGCCTGCCCTGTGGAATATCCTTCCCCCAGAGTTAAGACAGTCCACCTCGCTCCTGGGCTTCAGGAAACAACTTAAAACTTGGCTCTGCCAACAGGCCTGGGGCGGAAAGAAGAGCAGAAACTCCTGGGGATGGCTAGTATAGTAAGATAGTCCTAGAATAGCCCTTCCAAGGCTGAAAGAACACATCGCCTTCTTAATTTTTATATTTATGGTATTTTAAATGGTTATTTTAATGTTTTAATGTTTAATATTCATAATTTTGATGATTTGTAAACCGCCCAGAGTCCCTTCTGGGAGTTGGGCGGTGAGAAATCGAATTAATAAATAATAAATACATTCTAATATCTCTGACATTTTCCAGGGTTTTAAAAAAATCTCTCCTCCTGCACAATACAAGGGAGTTAATTTATAGCAAGTCTAAATTGTTATGGAGGCATACCCTCAACTCCTTCTAACTTGCTGAATGGTTTACTGCTTCTTCATCCCCTTTAGAGGTTTTTCAAGGTCCAAATTCCCAATATTGGATTCCATTCTCAAAGACTGGAGTTCTGCTTCCAACAGAGGGAGAAAGTGAACAGTACTGTGGTCTCTGAAATGGTGTCTTGGGGATCTTTTAAGACTCACATATACACATAATCTTTATTATGGTCACTGGCCAAAATTCTACAGGTAGACAAATAATTAAAACAATTTAACTGTCTCTATTTCAAATAAAATGAGACAACATAAATTTAGAGCTAAGCCATTGAGGTAATCAGACCATCTAACCATCTTTAGAGTTTGGGGATGGTTATTTAAGTATCTTGCCAGATTAAAGGAGGGCATAGCTACTCGGGAACACATTCCTGGATAGGGCAGATGGATTAAGTTATGCTTCTAGATGTCTAGCACACTGCTTAAGTGTAGCAAGTGCTCAATTGTAGCCCATTATCAGAATGACTTCTCTTGAAAATCCCTATATTATGCTAAGTCAAAAATAAAACAGTGCTTAGCACCCATAGCAACACTCTTGTTGTTGTTTTTACGTTATTGTATTAATATATGCAGTTATGCTGGTTTCTATGCTCATGTAATTATATCCTGTGCTAGTATTAGAATCTCTCCCCTAGAAATTGGTGGGGGCGCTATGAAAAGTAATTATGCAATGGAACCAGTGGGAGCTCAGCATGCTTAATTTTGGTTGGGGCATAGATCCTAGTGAATGTGCAAGATTTCATTCATTCATTCATTCATTCATTCATTCATTCATTCATTCATTCAATTTATCCCCGCCCATCTCCCCAAATAGGGGACTCTGGGCGGTTTACAAAATAGCAAAAGTTAAAATCTATACATAAAATTATCATAAAACAATAAATAGAAAGAATAAGTAAAATCCAAAAGATGGTTAAAATCCACTATCTGGATCAAGGCACTACGGGGCCAGCCACCCCCAGGAGGCACTACCAGATATATCATATGTTACTAAACTCAAGAATGTTATTCCAATTTAGTTCTAGTGAATATATTTATATTTTGGATTCTGGGTCTTAATTGCTGTTCCATTGGTAAAAGGTCTTAGATTGGGAAGCAATAGGTAAATTGATAAGTTCATAAATAATAAAGGGAACGTATGCATCTTCCTTGTAATAGGATCACTTCAGCCACCGGCTACCTTCAAGAAATCCATTCTTTCTCCTCCTCCTCCAAGTTTTATATGTTTCATTTCTAAACATTCAACATTCCATAGCATCTGGAAATGCTTAGCACTCATAAAATGTTCAGTCTTTATCAAGCTCTTAGGATTTTTTTTAACCACAACACATCTCTTTTAGACTTTTGCAGATCTCAAAATTCGGCAGGCTGACACTACTGTACTCTCTTCTTTCCAGAAACCCCCTTTTGATTCATACTTCCATAGGTTTTCACTGCATGTGATAGCTTTCTATACATGGAGTGATTTTGAAGTCTACTCCTAAAATTAAAAATATTGACTGATTAAGCAATTAGAGATTTCTGTCCTACTTGCTATATTGCAAGGCAAATGTGTGTTTGTAGCTGGTGAATGTCCAACAAGAGCTAGTGAACATTTTGCATAGGATGGACATCTGGATTTTTTTTCATAGTTGGTAAGATAATGACTCTTACCATTTCCTCTGAAGGAACTGACTGTTTAATAAATGAGTTGCTAAAGGCATCTTCTAATTCACATAACCATGAGTGTTTATTAGGGTCTTTAGCTAAACATCAGCAGAATTACAAAGAATGATTAGAATAGTTGCTTTGTATTTTACAAATGTATTTTCTAATTCTTGGTATAAACTAATCGTTCCAATTTCACTTCCTAATATATATTATGTATGTAAAACATGTAAATGAGTAAAATATAGAGTTGGATTCAATCTTAGTAAAGTTAATGATAAAATATTTCTCTGGAAACTGCATTGTTTTCTGAGGAAACTGAAAACAGGACTGGTTTTTCACCTTCAAGAGGATTTAATGGAGAAAGTATACTTCTACCCTTGCTTTCAAGCTCAGTTTCCTTGATATTTTTTATCCCCCAATATTATTAACAGCACATTATTATAATGCAGACATTTCTGGCACTATTTTGGTTTTGTGCCTATTCTGCATTATGCCTGTGGTAATGAAGTCCTTGACCCTGTCTAAATGAGAGTAATGGCTTGAAATGCTCAGAAAAGAAAGGGATTTGCACTCCAGTTTCTGTGATGAAAGGGAAATTGTTAATTTGGCTGGGAATAAACCTTCACAGAGGAGCAACCTGAACCTGCAGAAAGAAGGCCTGAAAAATGGGTTGCTCAGGCAGTCTAGAGGCCTGGAGTTCAAGGGGAGAGAACAAAATGGGGACTAGAGAGAAAAAAAAGACCCTGAAAGAAGATGATGATTTCAGAAACAAGGCTGGAAGGGCAAGAAAGACACAGATTTTAATCAGGAGGGGCTGAACAGGAAGTTTTACAATTGTTTTTAATGCTTTAGATGTGGAGCCCCTAGGTTTTCATATATTTGGAACCCCAATTATGCAAGATTCCAGATCCGGTGAAAAAGTGGATACAGAACTTTACAGGGGAAAGGGAAAGGGTAGGGACAAAACCTGCTACAAGCACTTCCCTTTCTGCAGATGCCATTGGTGGTTAGCAACTTTATTCTGCTTGTGATGTCCATTCACACAAAATACAGTTTTTACAGTTTTACTAGAAGTAAAAATTTCATTTGGAAAACATTTGATTAGGATGTGGAATATATTTTGCTGAAAAGATCTGAATGTTTCTTTTTATAACATTTTTAATTTTTCACTCTGGGAGCTTTTCCAACCAAAAAGCATTCTAAAATGTCACAAAGGGAAAAAATGGATGTTAAGGGTAAAATAGCAAACAGAGGTACCCGTTTATAAAATTACATTAAAACTCTTATAATGACAAGACAAAACAAAAAACAATTTTAGTGAACAATTTTGAGACTAGAAAATAATCTAATGCTTCAGAATCCTTTCAGGTATAACTGGATAATTTGATGAATTCTGAATATCTGCAAATGATAATTTTAGCTCTAAAATAAAGTATTATGGGGAGTGTGACAATGTGGTAGATTATTTGCATTCTACTAGAGGAAGTACAGGGCACTTAACTGGACACTTCCATATGTGAAAGATGGGACTGAAAGCTAACCGAATTTGGAGAGAGAGATGTAAGGAAAGAGGAGAGAGATGGGTAATATGGGAAGAATGGAAAAGGACACAATCAATATGAAGAAAAGAAAAGTACCAGTGGTATAAGTGATATACCTAAACAGATAAACAGAATGACCACAGGCAGGCAAAAAAGCAGTAGAAGCGGGAGCAACTTCCAACTTCCTGCTGGCTTCCACATTGGCTTTGCTTGTGGGAAGCTGGCAGGGAGTGTTGGAAATCACAGTTATGTGACTGCGGGGACACTGCAATGGCCACAACTTTGCGAGTAAAACTGGTTTGAACATTGTGGAAATTTCAATTCCACAGGAGTAATGGGTCCCAGATTTTTTATGCATTCTTTAAGTTAGCGGATTTTAGGTACCTTGATTCAAAATTGTTACCGGTATAATGCACTGTTTGGGCTAACTTGAGGGTACAAACAGATAAACACAATGAGAGTTTTAGTAGTATATAGATAAAGTTGCAATTGTTTATAAACAACTGGTTCTCTGAGTAAATATGTGATAGAATATAATATCCCCATCCCTGTACTGGGAAAAGAGCTGGTAACAGAGAAGATAACATCAGTAGAAGAAGTCAAATGTTATTTTGGGGTGGCAGAAGTGAGTTTTTAAACTATATTTATTTATCCCCACAATAAAGTTTTTAAAAATTATGCTACTTCTGAGCAAATAAACTTGTATTTAAGAGCAACTATTCAGAGGTGTAAAAAATCAGGGATAAGAAGTCTAGATATAAATATACAGATTCATACTTGGATATGAATATAAATATAAATATATAAGCAATATAAAATGAAGGATTCCCTAAGTAGGAAAGGTAAAATGCCCAAATATATTTTTCTTCTATTTGTCACTAATAGTTTTTAGTTCGAAAAAACAAAAAATAAAAAACCCTATAATTTTGAGCTAGTGTCTCATCTTTTTCAGATCAGTAGTGGTTAAATCAATAGTTAATGATGTTCATCATGTAATTTGAGTCTCGAGTTTGTTTATGCTAGACCAACTTTATCCATACTCCAAACAAATTATCTCTTATAATCACCAGCCTGAAGATAAATCTGTAAATGTTTTTCTGATGATAGTGCTGTGGTTGGCAGGTGTTAAAAGTGCCTCCCAGGGACAAGGATTGAAGATGGGCTTGTTCCCATAAATCCTTCAGGCGATGATGTTTAGCTTTCTAGTCTGTCATCTGCGAAAGAACCTTGTGTGGTGCCCTGCTAATGAAATCTAATGGGCAAAGGTCAGATATCTTTATGAAAAAGAACCAAAGCTACTGAGTGATGAATGGACTCTATGGATTTTAGCAATTTATACATTATTGCAGATTGCTTCAGTTTTTGCATTCTTTTTGCCAGAAGAACGCTTTCTAAGCATGTGGATACTTGATTATTAGGCTATCCCGTGCATATCTACTTAGAAATTTTCCCCTCTGACAGCTGCATTTATGTGTATGGCAAAATGGCAAGATGGCAGATGGAGGGTAGTGATGCAAGCCCCACACATTTTGAATGTGTGTGGGACATCAATACACATACAAAATGGGTGGGACTTGCATTGTGACGCTTTCTCTGCCATCCTTTTGGTTCTGACCCTGCCCTGCAGACTCTGCTGCCCATGGACTTAAGTGGAATTTATATCCAGTCTGTGCAAATAGGACTGTCTCCTGAGAAAGCAGTCAACCCCCTTGACTAGAGGTGCCAAAGTAGAGGCACCCGCTTTCCAAAAGCTTTGCCACTGATAGCCTGCCTTATTTTTCCAAGAAAGAAAGAAAGAAAGAAAGAAAGAAAGAAAGAAAGAAAGAAAGAAAGAAAGAAAGAAAGACAATACTCCCATTCTAAGCAATGAGAGAGATATGCTTGGAATATGTCAAAGACTGGTGCTTCACAGTCCTAGGCTATCTTTGCCCCTTTGACATCATATCTCCTTTCAGGGAATTCAAATATGACAGACAGAAAAAGCTAGTTGCAGAGGCTTGTGGAGAGGCAAGAGGGGCAATCTATATGGATTTCGCTCTTTGAAATGGGAATTCTTCCTTCAAACTTGGAATAGAATTTTATGACATCTGGGACACTGTCCCAGGAGTTATATGAATGCAACTTCATATATTCAATATACACAGAGAAATATCTTTATTCTACTGCTAAAACAAATTTGCCATCAGCACAACTGTGTAAATGCAAATTTGCAGAGTAGCAAGATGTACAGGACCATAACTGCATCCATACCGAAAATGTATTAAGGCTGTATATTTGACAATATACATGTGGATGGTTGAGCTTCTGGACAGTAGCAGTGTCTTCAATTTTTTTTCAAAATATTATAACTTTATCATTTTTGAATACTAAATTGTTTGCTGAGCCAAGATTCAAGACCTTTAAAAAATCTTTAATCTGTTGGAAGGAACTAAATGCATCAGATACTGCTGAACCATTACTGAGGTGGTTTTTTGAGATGTTACCAGTTCATTTGCTGTAGTAGTACTGCTGTGCTAAGAGACAGTTCAATAAATCAACACAAGCTTGATGGATTCTATAGTCTATTGCAATGAGTGGATGGAACAGGAAAGGAATCTCTTAGCCTTCCCTCTTTGACAAAAGGGTATGCAAAGAGCCTGGATGGATGGATGGTTGATTAATTTTCCTAGACATTTTCTTGACAGCAAGAAATGTGTTTCTTTATTACCATGTTTGCATGACAGTGATACTGCATGGGTGATGGTACAAATTACTGAATATAAATTTACACTTGGGACAATCTTACTAATAGACAGTGCCTGGTCAGTAACTATGCTGGTCATTTTTCTGCACAGTTTAGTACTTTATTACTTGCAGCCTGTCCATGGTACTTTTATCAAACCATGCATTTCTCTTGGTGTCTTACACGTAAGATCAGATTGTGAAAGGGTATGCTATGGATCTGTTTGAATAGCTTTTTAAGAAAAAGGTTGTAAGTGTAAAACAATGAAGTGTTGTGAAAGTTTTGTACTTTAGATTCCAAAATAATAAGAAGCAAACAAGACAGTAAGTAGCAAAAGATCATTGTCACATAAAATAATATTTCTTATTTCAACAGATTTTCAAATAATTATGTGTTGCACATTTTCTCTTTAGGTTGTCTCTGGTATCAGACATGAGAAAAATATATATCCATTTTTATATATGCTTGGTAATTCTTGGTAACATATCTATTGTAATCTACGGCCATAACAACCTAGATTATCAGATCAGTTTTAATTTTATATTACTGTAGTCACAGAACAGTGCAGCATGTACAATTTTATAAAATAGTATAATACTTGAATCTACTAGGCTTCATAGTTCCCCAACTGTTCGTTCTTGCGATGGATGTTCTTTATTGATGGGGAATTATAAAGGGAACCTACATATGTTGATCGGAGTACATGGCAATGGATGAGAAGATTGCAAGTCTTTTTGGCTGTTCTTGAAGGGGGGATTTTAAAAATACAATTGTACCCACAAGCCAACCTGTATGAATAATCTCTTCACAGAGATATCATCGTTTTAGTTATTGCTTAACATTCACCAGTTCTTTTTAATACATTTCTAAAATGGTGATGTTTTTTTTACCTATATCCTTACCATATATAGTAAATTAGAAGAAGTAGGGCCATGCAGAGATTATCTGACCAGTTTTGAGGGCTGGATCTGCGGTTCTGAAAATAATCTGACCTGTCCTGGGTCACACCATGGGTAGTCTATTCTGTTTTGTTACCAGTTTCAATTTGGAAAATAAAGTTTTGCTTTTATTAAGAAGTTTTTCCCTGTAGCATCAAAAAGTCTTGTTTTTTTCAAAGAGTCTTGTTTCTCTTTTCTGGTTTTTTTCTTTTACATTGAGAAAAGGACTGGAATCCAATTGCTGCATTACAGCATTCCTTGAACCCCTAATAATCCGTTACATTTGAAATTTCATAGATCAGTCCCTGTTCACACTTCTTTGATCTCCCCTCTTTGTTTTGTGCTGACTCATCAATGGCCAACAGGTACTGAGTTTACCTCCTAGTCATATTCTTGGGGTGGTTGGTGATGTTAACATCACAAGGGTCACTTGTACTAAGGACAGATATATTGACCTCTAAATTCAATCACAGGTGTCTATTCCTAACTATGATGTGCCCATTCCTGGACCACGAGGCACTACTCACTGTCACTCATGCCCTTGTGACCTCCTGTTTGGAGTACTGCAATACACTCTACAAGGGGCTGCCCTTGAAGAGCATTCGGAAGCTTCAGCTGGTACAAAATGCAGCTGCCCAGGTTGTAAATAGTGTTGGCTACTCGGCACATGTGACACCACTGCTTCGGGAGCTGCATTGGTTGCCGGTGTGTTTCCGGGTGCAATTCAAGGTGCTGGTTGTCACCTTTAAAGCCCTTCATGGCTTGGGACCGGGTTACCTTAGGGACCATCTTTTCCCAGTTGTTTCTACCCGTCCAATCCAGTCCAGCAGGATGGGCATGCTCCAGGTCCCGTCAGCCAAGGAATGTTGGTTGGTGGGGACCAGGAGATGTGCCTTTTCTGCTGTGGCGCCTGCCCTCTGGAACATCCTTTCTCCTGAGATTAGGATGGCCCCGACCCTTTTGGCTTTTCGGAAGGCCTTGGAGACCTGGCTTTTTGCCCGGGCCTGGGGCCCCGGGTGTGTGAAGGGCCACATTTCATGGTTGTGATCCCCACCAATGGTTTTGATAATCTCTCAACTGTACTTATATGTATATTAATTTTTTGGTATTGTTTTTATTGTTGATTGTTTTTATTATTGTTAGCTGCCCAGAGTCACTGGTTTGAGATGGGCAGCTATATAAATTGATTGGATGGATGGATGGATGGATGGATGGATGGATGGATGGATGGATGGATGGATGGATGGATAGATAGATAGATAGATAGATAGATAGATAGATAGATAGATAGATAGATAGATGACAATGATGCCAAAATGATGAAATATGTGTTCTGATGTCATGGCACAAACTCTTGTCCTTTTGTACTTGCATCATGATGTATGTTGGTAAATTGGGTAAAATTTAGTCTTCCACCCACAAGCATCTATGAATTCAATCCTTCTCCTCCCACTCCTCCAACGTGGCATCTTGTGAAAGTACCATCAGGCTTTATCTATTTCTATCTATCATCTGTCTGTCTGTCTGTCTGTCTGTCTGTCTGTCTGTCTGTCTGTCTGTCCGTCTGTCCGTCCGTCCGTCCATCCATCCATCCATCCATCCATCCATCCATCCATCCATCCATCTATCATCTCACATTTATATCCTGCCACAATCGTATATGAGACACTGATTAAAGAATAAGAAAAGTATAAATAAATTAATAGCTTTCACAATGGAGGAAATCTTAGAGTTTTTAGAGAAAATTGTCCTTTTTCTTGCTCATAAATGATCTGGGATTGAGATGAGCACTGAATTGACCATGTTTGCTCAGGGCCTTAAATTACCTAGAATTAGGCTGACCATATTTCCTTGAGACAAAAACGGGACATTGGGATGGCAAAACGGGACAGGGTCTTATGTAATATTCCGTATTCATGAAAAAGACGATAAAAAACATTTTAAAGAGTTTTTAAGATCCATATGCTGGTCCTTAAACACAGGGGTCCCCAACCCCCGGTCTGCGGACCGGTCCTGGTCCGTGGCCTGTTAGGAAAAAAGGGCAACCAAAATGAACAAGGGGCTGAAACAACATTGCTATAAGGAAAAGTTATGTTTGGGGCTTTTTAGGTTAGGGAAAAAACAACAAAAACAAATATGGTGGGGTGGGGGAATGATTGGAATGTATAGAATTATGCATGGTGTGAAAAAAGTGAATGGGTAAGCATTTTTCTCCCTTTCCTAATGCTAAAAATTGGGTTAACCAATGAAACACAATGTGAGATAAAAATATGAGTAAAAGAAATAGTTCACAAAGTACATAAGCTACGGAATTCATCATACCCTGTCGCCCATCAAGTAGGATGGCTTCAAAAGGACATTAGTGGAGAATAATTACTATTTCCAGCATCATAGGCAATTTGTCTCTGGAGAATATAATTAGGACCCTACATGGAAAAAGAGATGCCAGATGTTCAAGCTAGCTTTAGAAAAGGCTGAGGAACACGAGACATTATTACTGATATATGCTGGATAATTGAGAAAGCCAAAAAATACCAAAAAGAAGTCAGTATGTGCTTCACTGATTATAGAAAGGCCTTTGATTGTGTCAATCATATCAAGTTGTGGAATGTACTTGGAAAAAATGGGGGGGAAGGGGTGAGACAATGCTGTATACTCTTTATCTAACCTATATGCTGAATATATATTAAGGGAAGCTGGATTGGAAGAAGAGGAGCATGGGGCTCTTCCATAGAACCTATGCTATGCTTATGACACTACTCTGAAAGTTGAAAATTCAAAGGATCTGCAAGCTCTGGTAATAAAAGTCAAGGGGCACAGTGAAAAAATGGGAGTAAAGTAAAAGTAAATATAAAGAAGACCAAACTAATGACAACAGGTTGAACAACCAGTCTTAGAATTGACAATTAAGATATGGATGTGGTAGATACATTATGCCTTTTAGGATCAACCATCAACAGTAAAGGAACAAGCAGTCAATAAATATGCTGCAGATTAGCACCATGAAGGTCTTGGAAAAGATATTCAGATGCTGTAATGTGTCTACACTTTCAAAGATCAGAACAGTACTATAGTGTATATCCTGTGACACTCTATGGAAGCAACAGTTGGACATCGAAGAAGCAGGATAGAGAGTACTGCCAGTTTTGAATGCTGATGTTGGAGAAGACTCCTGAAAATACCATGGACAGCCAAGAAAACAAACAAATGGACCACTGAACAAATCAACCCAGAGTTCTCACTCAAGGCACAAATGACCATGCTCAAATGATCTACTTTGGACACACTGTGTGAAGATCTAGCATTCTGGAGAAGGCTCTAATGCTGGGAAAGGTGGAAGGAAAGAGAAGAGGACAAGCAGCAGCAAGGTGGATGGACTCAGTTACAATGGTGCATTGTTGGAAGCACTGAAGGACCAGGTTAGGGACAGATTGTCATGTAGAAAATCTATCTATATGGTCACGAAGAATTGAAACTAACTTGATGGTACACAATCAATCGATCAATCAATCAATCAATCAATCCTAACACATGAAAATAAGGAGAACCTTTCTTCCAACTTGATGGCACATAATCATTATAATTAGACAGAAAGTCCAAAAACATCCTGGAAAAAGAAAATGGCTAATGGCTTTTGTACTGTTACCAAGAAAACTGCATGAATGTGTTTCCATGTAGTCATCAGGAACCAAGGTTAAATTGAGGGTATTTTCGTCTTTACCTTGCCATTAACAGGTTACTTTGCCTTAACTGGTTGCAAAAAAGACCATGCTTCCAGCAACTATAGGAAAATACATCCTCCGCTGATAAAATAGGCATCAAATGAGCGTGCACAGATAGAACCCTCTAGAAGGAAAACAAAAATAAGAAGAATGGAGTCTCGGAGGAACAGCATCGGCTGTGTTAACACAGCTTCCTTTTGTTTTCACAACACAGCAACTCAGTATTACCTGAAAACTTTTATCAAAAAGTTGTCTATGTCTGGGTTCAGGAGGGGGTTTGCAGTAATTAGCTCACATTTTTCAACAAAAGCACACAGGCTGTTGGCACGGCATGTGTGCAAAAACACTGGTGTTTACCCTATTATATTGCAATTTAAAGACGCCATAAAGTTTGCCCATGAGTTCATAAAATAGAAAAGAGCAAACCGAAACATTGGCCATGAGCTATGAGGAGGCCGTTCACCTCTATGCTACAGAGCAGAGTTGAGTTTATCCCAGCTGGAAGATCATTGGGGTTCATGACATAATTGTCAATGTGAGGGAAAAGCAGGGTAATGAGGAAAGAAATATATTCCTCATTTGTACTTTGCGATAGTTGGGTATTTTTAGCAAATGAGTTGTCAGCAGAAAGGCTTCATTAGACCCATCAGGATATCTGGCCATGAATAACGAATCCCAAACTGTACTGACAGTTTCTTTGAGCCAGAATGATGGAGCGTCTCTGACAAAAGCCATATTGTGCTCCCCATGCAAGAAGTGTGAAGAACAAAAGCGACATCTTATTTTTAATTTGGTCAGGTTAATATTGACACAGTTAGTTTCTCCAGAGAGTCAGATGTATGAACAATGAACATTTACATAGGGCTCACTTGAGTAATCAACTGTCAGACGCCATCAATCAGAAAGTATTCTAACTATTGAGAAGGGCAAAAACAAATTTCATTTCAATACTGGGCTTAAAATGGTATTATTTCTAATTATGCACATTTACCACAGCTTTCTTTCAGAAAAGGGAATGTAACAATATATTTACTGTATCTTTGCTTTGTGCACCTCTATATCTCTCTGTGCAGTACTTGAGTTGCAAGTTAGCAAGATTTTTTTCCATCCCTTAAATAAGTGCTTTAAACATATTCAGGTTTTTACAGTATAAAATAACAAAAAATGCAAATTACCACATTACTTCTGAGCATAACTTAAGGGACTTATTCCTATGAAAATAATGGCAGCACAAAGTTGATGAGTTTCACAGGCACAAAAAAATAGAAACAGCCAGCATCTTTTTAATAAGATTAGTTCCACATTTTTTGTGAAAATAGCTTAGGAGTGGCAAAGCAAATTAAAATTACCTATGATTCAAAGAGTTGAAGTAGATTTCTCTCTTTCTTAAAATATATAGATATAAAATGCTACTCTAACTTATTACAGATTTAGGTTCCAGTATGTTGATGAATGATTCAAATTTAGTCTAGAGTTTTATTGTAGCTCAGTTTTAAGACATTATCCAATTGGTATTTGACTCCTAAATTTGAAAGAAGTTAAATTAGAATATGAAAATTGTTGGAAATATGAAGCATCAAATGTGAATGGTTATACTTAGCATATTGAATGCTGTATCTAGTGAAAACAGTATATTAAACATTCAACACTAAGGTCCTTACATATTAGAATGTTTGAATGTATGTATGTATGTTCGTATGTATGTATGTATGTATGTATGTATGTATGTATGTATGTATGTGGCTTATCCCTGCCTCAACTCTTGGGGGTTTACAGCTAATAATATAAATAAAACAATGTTAAATAATAAAAGTAAGTAAGGCTTAACAAACTTAGGCTAGTGTTGCTCCAATCGATCAATTAATCTGTCAGTCCCTAAAGGCTTTCTGAAACAGCCAGGACTACCAATTTCCAAAAGGCCCATCCTTTGCCTGAGGGGACATGCCATTCCATAGAGGGGGAGCTTTCACAGAATATCCCACTGTTGAGCTTATCTTCTGCTGTACCTCTGCATACATAGGTGAGGCCTCTTAGCAGTCTCTGTCTAAGTGCATTGGGCAGCTAGAATCTATTTAGGAAAGGTTTCAGCTCTTCAGGCCCTTAAAGGTAGTGACCAGAACCTTGACTTGTACTTGGGAACATGCTGGTAAGCAGTGCAACACCACGGCCATGGTGTAATGTGGCAGTATCAAGACTGACCAGTGAATGTGCAAGCAGCTGCATTTTGGACGAGTTGAAGTTTCCAAGTGGTCTCAAGAGTAGCCCTGTGTAGACCAAATTAAAATAAACTGAGATGACAAAGGCACAAGTGACCATTCTCAGTGCCCAATATATCAATAGTAGTTAAGTTTTAACTCATCCATTGACTGTAGAAATGGAAAAAGCTTTGAAATCGTACATGTTTATTTCAATTGTGCTTTATATTATGTATTTGATTAAACTGTTACATTTATTGTTTATTGTTAAATACATTTGGCGGCATTCCTTATTTACTATAAGTCCAATTAAAGCAAATTTTAAAAATGGCTGAAGATTTAAAATAAAAGCTGAAGATTTCTATAAATAAATGACAGATTTTTAAAGAGAAGGTCTTCAATGAGTTAAACGCTATTTTTGGTCACATAAGGCAACTCCCCTTCCCAATATTCATGAATTTCCAGGCTTTGTTATAATATTCCAACTGTTCTGGAATGCCACCTGGCTTTTGGGGTGCAAGGGTGTAGGATACTGAGTGAAAACCTTGTTGTACAACTCCCAGTTGTTGCTTACAGGTTGTTGCCTGCCTTTACTTCAGGAGCTTAAGGCAGCACTTGATTGTATCCTTACCAGTCATTACTACCTTGTGAAGTAGGTTAAACTGAGAGTCAATGACAGGCCTACCTCATTCGGTAAAGTTCATGGGTGAGTGTGGGCTTGAATCTGCATTTCCTAATAAAAATGAAGAACAAATTAAAATTTGTTCTATATTAAAATATAGGCAAAAATTGGAGTGATGTTCATAGTTAGGATATTTCTAAAACAAGCAGTAATGTTGTTCTCTTCATTAGACTATCACTGTGAAAACATATACTACAACAAAGCTGTTGGCTACAAGGACAATTGTCTTTCTGTTTTGAAAGTAGTAATATTTATGCCTGTCAGTGTATGCCATGTAAAATATACATTCTAGTATAAAGCCTAGCGAGGCATAAAATACAAGGCTGTAGAGGTCTTCTTGTGATATAGATAGATTGACATGGATTGTTTTTTGTTCGAAATAATGGTTGCAAACATTGCCTAGATGTAGCAATACCTATGTTCTTCTGCCACCTTGGATAAGTCTTGGCCAGGATCAAAAAACCACTGCCACTTGTTTTATCTCCCAAAGCTTCCCAGGTATATAGCTTATCCCTTTTGAAGTACAAATTACTCACTTTTGAAATTGATGTGCCCCAAAAGCGACTTGATAAATTGTTTTGAACATATGCCCTTCAAAGAAGAAAAGTTAAATACTAAGCAATTCATGTACAATCTATTGCACTAAAGCAGTCTTTCCCACCTGGTGAACTCTAAGTGTGATGGGTTTCATCTCCTTAATCTCAGTCAGCATGGTCAAAGATTTAGGGATTATGGGTTATGATCTAACACATGCCATCAGATTGAGAAAAGCTGCAACTTTTTAAATCCTGTCCTCTCACACTCTCTTAGCTAGTATGTATTTTAAATTATGGGCCATTCATTGTGGTCCAAATTAAGTTAAGGCTTCCCCCCCAGTCTGTGAATGCCAGGAAGGCAGCATTGGGAAAAACATATACAACTACGAAAATAGCCTTTTTTTAAATCTAGAAAAATATTTTTTTCATTCAAACATTTGATGAAGTGGTGTTCATTTAATTTTAACTTAAGGGAAAACAAAACATATTTTTGGATACGTCTGAGTAGATTAATAAATAGAATTCACATGCAAGCTAAAAAGTAATTTATCAGATAGAAGACAGAAATATATAGTTAGGGATAGAAGTGAATAAAATGCCCACCCGAATATTCAGTTGTGGTATGTGCTTGATGAACTGCTGTTGATTTAAAAGAATGCAACATAAAAGCCAATAATGTTATAGTTGACAATATAACATTATTGTTCAGAAGTTTGGCAATGAAATGTCTGCAAGAAAACAACAAGGCTCAGAGAGCACCAAGGACTCCACAATCAAACATTTTATCAAATAGAAATATCACAAGCCAAAGGATGAAAAAAATGTATCTACTGGAAGAGATGAAAATAAAGCCATCAGACTCATTGTGTAGATGAATATCCATTTATTTCTACTGGCAATGTGGTTGCTGACATGGTCAGAGGTTGGAATCTGCCCACCTTCTATTGGTTAATTTAGGCTGCTGTGGACATGCCCCCTCCCTTCTGGTTGCTGGCAACTACCCTCCATGGTAATTTGGGCTTGGACACCTGGCTTCTCCAAAGCTCTATGCTGGCCTGATGCCCAGCTGGTGCTCTCCATAAAGCTTGCCAGGTCTCATTTAGGCTCCTTATAAACACAGGTTTATAAGAAAGATGTGAGGGGGCTCTTTTGGGAAATGGTACAGACCAGCAACAAACATACTATTTTTATCTTCCCTGTGTTTCCAGGAAAGATATAAAATTTAACAAACTAACTTATTGTCCTAACTTCTACCTTAACACTTAATACTACAGTAAGCCTATGCTATCTTAATCTAACGTCTATGCCTATGCCTATGTGTATATCTTATTCCTAAACAGTCTATAACAATTCTGTTCTCTTTTGTTGCCTGACCTTATACTAAGGTCTCTAGCCACCATTTAGCCACCTTCAAGTTGGCTTCTGTTGCTGTCAGCTGCTGTTCTAAACTGTTGCTGAAGCCTTGGCCTGGAAGTTTCTCAGTCTGTGCTGGGGTGGGAAAAGGAAGGTGCTTTGCCAGCTGCTGGCTGGCTGTAGCTTCTCAGCATTTCTGCTGAGAAGACCTTGACCAGCCAGGAGAGGCATGGGTCCAGCTCACAGCTGCAAGGACCCTGCCCACTTCCTCAGGATTGGCCGGCTAGTTACACAAAAGCCAAAGTGAAGCAGGAAAAGTGATGCTGCCCTCCCCTCCACCAAGGGTGACATAGGAAACCATGGAACATTGCTCTAACACTGTCATGAGCTTTGACCAGTCAGGCAACAGTTGTCAGGACCGCAACTAAGGGTGGGGGCAAGTGGGGCATGTGCCCCGGGCGCCGTGCTGGGGGGTGCCAAAATGTCAAAATAACCCATGGGGGGGGGCACTGAATCCATGTTTGCCCTGGGTGACACAGACCCTAGTTCCATCCCTGATAGTTGTAGCACTTGTATGAGAGTCCTCAGATATCATAAAAGTAGTGAAAACAGTAAAACAAATGCAGATACTGTACATGAATCCCCTTGTTAGCAGAAGTGATGCTAACCACTTTTACTGCAGCCAGTGGGGACCAAAAGATCCATTGATATTTACTTAGAACCCAAGTTTCTCTCTCCTTCTCAGTCAACCCTCTGAACCAGTGTTTCTTAACCTTGGGAACTTTAAGATGTGTGGACTTCAATTCCCAGCATTCCCCAGACTGCTGTGAACAGCATAGGACTAGTACTCTGAAAAGAGCACTAAACCTGTGTTTAAGAAACAGGCCTTGCACTCTTTTGTGGAAGGAAAGCTTGCAGTGGCCAACATGAACTCTTCCTTCCCCTCGTTTTCTCCCCTGATACTTTAAGGCTGCCTGCGCCAGACCTGCTTTCCAATTATAAAAGGAAAATGCTCAGAGCATCAGTGTGTGTGTGTGTGAGAGAGAGAGTGGGAGGGAAGAATTTGCAGCCAACGGAGTGGAGCAGCCATCAGATCAACAGGCAATTGATGGTAAAGGAGGAGCAGGCTTGGACTTCAGCAAACCAACAGTAGCCAAGCTGAAAGGAGAAGCAGAGCTTCTCATCTAAAGGAGGATCGTTAAGATCACCATGCTGCTGTTGAGCTTGCGAAATGGTCTTAATCTTCCTAGGCACAAACTGCTGACTCTGGTTTATCTTCATCTAAAGGAAAAAGGACACTCATTTGAGGACATTAATGTTCACATTTTAGACAGAGAAGATAGGTGGTTTGAGAGAGGGTCAAGGAATCCATTTATGCCAACTTGGAAAATCCTTCCTTGAATAGAGGTGGGGGCCTCAGGCACAATCTTTCCCCTATTTTCCTTCCTGCTTTGTCTTCTGTGCCTAGGAAGATTAAGACCATTTCGCAAGCTCAACAGCAGCATGGTGATCTTAACAATCCTCCTTTAGATGATAAATGGACTTAGAAATAACATCTCAAAATAACCACGACCTAGCCCCAGGGGTAAGGTCACACAGCCACCTAGAAACATATTTAAGGATTCCCTTACTAACTTTGCTCAGACTGAAGAAGCTCCTTGGATAAGGAGCGAAACGTTTCCACTGAGAAAATAGAAATCCAGTTGACATGATTCAAGCTACAGACAATTCCACCTGGATGACTGAGAACCTTCATAGACATTGAGGCTAGAGCTTGCTCATTGTTGATCACTTTCTTGTACTTTACTCCATGCTTCCAACTTGTTAGCCATACTATGTTTGAACCTGGGTTTAAGCATTCTTTCAGAAGTGTTCTAGACTCATGTTCAGAAACAGCCTGACTAGTAAGTGCATGGATGAGAGGTTGTGCCAAATAGGAATATTGAGAGTAGCTGCTCTTAGCTGTGTAACTTGGTTCTTATTTTCTGAGATCATGTGAAATCAGCAAAAGACATTTGAACGCCCTGTGCTCCAAAGCACATTTTTCAATTTATTTCTGAAGTGCTGCATTGCCCTACCAGAACCTATAAAATGGAAGATGCTTTATCTCTTTCTCCTCAAAGCCCCAAAATGTTCAATTTAACAAATCTTGTGTCAATTCTGAAACACAAGGGTATCTGTGCAACCAAGAAATCTTAAATGTGGGGATAGGTTTAATGAGAAATTCTCTTGTTACACCAATGAAAACAAATGTCTACATGTAAAAAAAAAAAGTTGATTGAGAAAAGGCAATAAACTTTTTACCAGTTATATGCCATTGTATAAAAAGATATGGGAGAAATTTTTTTAAAAAATCCATCTATTCATAGCAATCAGCTTGGGGTCAACATAGCAAATGTTTTCATGGACACTTTTGTGCCATACTAGCAGTTTGATAATATAGGCACTAAGGGTAGAGTCCCCAACTTTGTGTCCATGGATTCACCTTACAAATCTGCCATGTCCCTGCCTACCTAGTATTTTTTTTCAATTACAAGAAGTAAATGGAAATCTGATTTCTTGAAAAACAAAGCACTAGCCTCCAATATAATCTTTATTTCCAAATGCTTCTGGGTCTTTTTTTTTCCTTTTATTTTATTAGTAAGTTTGCCAAATTATGAGCCAGAAAGAAATAATCTGCAAAGAAGGATAGGATGGTTGGGAACTAGTAAGGAAGCTATCAAAATGGGATATAGTTCTTTTCAATATCTCCAAGCACTATATAGCCCAACATATCCTTTGAAAAAACTTAAAAATATCACATCCATGCCAAAATAACATGGGAAAGGATCCTGATAGGCATAAAATAAATACAGCTTAACTTCAGTTTATTGTATAGGCTGGCATAATTCAAACAAAATACACACGTGCTCAGACATCTATTAATCAATTTACAGATAATCCTCATTTAGCAACCTCAATTGGGACCAGCAACTTGGTCATTAAGCAATGATCCAGGTCCCTTCCCTCAATGTTGTCGCTAAGTGAAACCGTGACTGCACTTAGGATCTTACTTCAACTTTCCTTTGTTTTACAGACCTGCAAAGGTCATAAATGCGAGGATTGTTCATAAAGTTACTTTTTCATCCATCATAACTGTGAATGGTTGCTAAATGAGGCAGTTGTTAAATGAGGACTACCTATATTTCTTAAACTGATTGATATATACTTGTATATACTTGTGTCTGTCTGTCTGTGTGTGTATATATATGTATGTATGTATATACTGTATATACTGTTAAAATTGAGAGTAGATAGATTACAATATGTCAAGTCATTGCACCATTAGGCACATGATTTCTTGTAGAATGTGCATTTTCATGGGGTTTTGTAGATCAGTGCCAGATGCTCCACTTCTTTGGTGAGGGGTTACAGATTGTGTAGATCAAATAGGAGAGCATGTAGGAGTGCATCCCCGTGCCTGAAGAAATACCTGTCAGAGGAGTTTCACAGGGCATCGCAGAGGAGAGGTTGCTCAGAGTAATGCAACTGAGTTGATGTTGTACCTCCAGTTTGAAAGCTATGGCTCTATCATCATATAACAATTTCCAATAAAGACTTTGAAGAGCCTAAGCTGCTTTTTTTTTTTGCTTGAAATCTCATCCTAATAAAAATTTGAGAGCGCTATCATTACTCGAGTTTTCAAATGGCTTAAAATACCACTTTCTATTTATGGACATGACAGTCTTTCTCAGAATTGAACAGACCAGAACATGGAATATGAAGACTGGACTTTTGATAGCACATTGCTTGTTATCTTATCAAAGACACAGTATTTTTACATAGCTCTGATTACTTTTAGCAAATGATGAGGTAGTAGCAGGGCTGAGCCTGTGGGATAAAAGGTGGAAACCTCAACCTTCTCCCAGAAGTCCCCTGGATTTCACACACCCTGGCCCACCTTCCAGCCTTGGTATAGCTGTTTGGTAGTTACTGTTGCAACCATTTATCTTCCTGGGATGTGCTTCAACCTTGCATGTTCCCCCCTTAACACCAAAGTATGACAGTAATAGAACAAATAGAACCACCACAGCCTGTAGCCTTGCCTGTAAGTAAAATGAGAAAATGATGAAATAATAAAATAAATTCTAGAGCACCATCTCCTCGTTCTTGATCATAACTAATAATCCAGTGGAGGGAGATGGGCGTTGATATAAATTTTATAAATAAATAAATAACTGAAGTTTGGACTGAAAGGAACAAAGATAATAGGGCTTAGATCAGTGCTTTCCAATCTGCCGCCGTTGGCAACACACCAACGGCGGTGGCGGCACGGGGGCGTGCGCGGGGGCGTGCACGGTGGTGGCATGGGGGGGTGCGCGGCGGCGGCCTCCGCTAAAACGCGGAAGCGCTGATGGCACGCCGCTGCTGCCGCCACCATGCACACCCCCGCTGCCACTTCCGGGTTGTATGGTGACACACCAAACTGTGTTGCGACACACTAAAGTGTCACGACACACAGTTTGGAAAGCTGTGGCTTAGATTAATATTAATAATATTTTCAAAAGATAAATGCTTCTTAATATTTTCACCATCTGCCTATTGTATTACTGTATATGACCTTACATTTAAGTATTTTCAAAGGTTTATCTTTCCATTTTCTTACAAATGTCTAACCCACAATTTTCTTCTGCAGGATTTCCATAATCTGTTCTCATTGGCAAAAAGTGATAATAATTGTCCTGGAGAACCATGTGGTCAAAAGCTAGGATAAAAAAAATTAAGAATCAGCAGTGAATATAGTATGTGCCTAGCAGAGAATTTTATAAGATTATAATTCAAATTTATAATGGGTCTCAAGAGTATTTTATTTGTTTGTTTGTTTGTTTGTTTGTTTATTTATTTATTTATTTATTTATTTATTTATTTGTTGAATTTCTATAACTGCCCATCTCCCCCTCAAGGAGGGACTCTGGGCGGTTCACAACACAATATCAACAAAATACAATAAAAACAGTAATGAAAATACAATACAATAAAAATACAATAAAAATACAGTAAAATCCAAGAGGCAGGTGGTTCTAAAGTGACGCTGAATATATTTAAAATATTTTAGATATTTAAAGTGGTACTAGGGGATCAGCCACCATGCCCCCTTAATGGTGACTTAAAATGGTGGCTTAAAGGCTCACCTCCGGGACCCCGCTAGGTGGAATTCTTTAATAGAAGGGGTCCGCAGCATGTCCTCTCTGCAATCCAAGTCCCTCCTTGAGGGGGAGATGAGTGGTTATAGAAATTCAACAAATAAATAAATAAATAAATAAAATACTCTTGAGACCCATTATAAATTTGAATTATAATCTTATAAACAGGCTTGTCGATCGGAAGATTGCAAGTTCGGAGGTTCGAATCCCTAGCCCCGCGTGCGGAGTGAGCTCCCGCACTCGCCCCAGCTCTTGCCAACCTAGCAATTCAAAAGCATGCAAATGCAAGTAGATTAATAGGTACCACTTCGGTGGGAAGGTAACAGCGTTTCACGCGCGTCATGCCGGCCACATGACCGCGGAAGCGTCTTCGGACAACGCTGGCTCTTCGGCTAGCAAATGGAGATGAGCACCGGCCCCTAGAGTCGGACACGACTGCACAAATGTGCGGGGGGAACCTTTACCTTTACCTTTTTAGGGGATCAGCCATCCCCAGGCTTGACTGCTTTGCTTTTTGCCCCAGGCGAGATCACAGAGCCAGGTTTTTAACTTTTTTCTGAAATCCAGGAGCGAGAGGGCCTGTCTTATCCCTGGTGGGAGGATGTTCCATAGGGCAGGTGCTGCTGCAGAGAAGGCTCGCCTCCGGGACCCCGCTAGGTGGAATTCTTTCATAGAAGGGGTCCGCAGCATGCCCTCTCTGCAAGATCGGGTGGGACGGGAAGATGTAATGGGGATGAGGCGGTTCCTCAGATAACCTGGTCCCGTGCCATGTAGGGCTTTAAAGGTGATGACCAACACCTTGAATTGGACCCGGAAGCAAACTGGCACCCAATGCAGCTCACGGAGCAGAGGTATTATATGTACCGATCTTGATGCACCTAAAACTGCCTGTGCAGCCGCATTCTGCACCAGCTGTAGCTTCCGGATATTCTTCAAGGGTAGCCCCATGTAGAGTGCATTGCAGTAATCTATATGGGAGACAGCCAGGGCATGAGTGACCGTTCGAAGGGCCTCTCGGTCAAGGAAAGGGCATAACTGGCGCACTACACGAAGTTGAGCAAAGGCCCTCCTGGCCACAACTGCCACCTGCTCTTCAAGCAGGAGTCGAGTATATCATTCAATAACTTTTTAGTATTTTTCATAAAAGTATAAATATATAATAACAAAAGTGCTTTTTTTAGGGTGTATCTTATAATTGCAAGTAATATTATATAGCAGCCTTTTCTTATTTGATAGCCTACAGCAGAGCTTTCCAAACTTTTCATGTTGGTGACACATTTTTTAGACATGCATCATTTCGTGACACACTCTTACAGCAAGCCATCATTTCGCGACACACTCTTACAGCAGGGCACAAGGCAGGCACTAGGACCTGCATGGAATCCTGGCAGGGCTCGGAGGCAGCAGCAGCTGCGACACACCCAGACACTGCAGCCGACACACTAACGTGTCCCGACACAGAGTTTGGAAAGCTATGCCCTACAGCTATGTTAATTTCAACTCCCAGTTCCCCTTGAATTCAGTGGAATTTACTTTTGAGTAGATATATTTATCTTATATTTATATTAGGGGGCATGGTGGCTCAGCGGGTAAGACGCCAGGCTTGTCGATCGGAAGATTGCAAGTTCGGAGGTTCGAATCCCTAGCCCCGCATGACGGAGTGAGCTCCCGCACTAGCCCCAGCTCTTGCCAACCTAGCAATTCGAAAGCATGCAAATGCAAGTAGATGAATAGGTACCACTTCGGTGGGTAGGTAACAGCGTTCCGCATGCATCATGCGGCCACATGACCGTGGAAGCGTCTTCGGACAATGCTGGCTCTTCGGCTAACAAACGGAGATGAGCACCGGCCCCTAGAGTTGGACACGACTGCACAAATGTGCGGGGGGAACCTTTACCTTTACCTTTAGATATATTTAGAGTTGCATTGTAAGAGTACCCAAAAACAAACCTAAAACAATCCCACTCCACCCTGGATTGTCCATTATTGGTTTAACTGTTCCAGTTAGCTGTGGATGTAAATTCAATTAATTTCTTCAATAAATAATTGATTTGTCATATTTCAGGATTATCTGTTTCACAGAAATATCAATGAAGACCTGAAAGCATTTGTAGATAAATACGGTTTTGATGTCCTTGTCATTTCGGCCAGCTACTTAACAGAAGGACAAGAAAAAAAGCAAATAGCAGTTTATTCAGAAAACATGGAACTAGGAAATCAGGTATGTATTCTGAAAAAGAGAATGAAATAATGAAAACTTGCACTGTCATAGAGGATGCATTGTTACATCATACTTTGCCATTACATTTTTAAATAATACAGGATAAGTTAAAGTCTTAAAAATATTGCAAGAATAGAACAATAACTTCTACAATGATCTGAGAACAGTAAAACATCATTAAGTGGTGAAATGACAGGATAATTAGAGAAGAAAAAGCAATTGTAAATTTTTTAAATTGAACCCTCTTTTAACAGGGTTCATTATTACAGAATCCATCATTATTTTGTCTTCATTTAACACCTATGTCATGAATGTGTAGAGCAGGGCTTTCCAAAGTTTTTCCCGTGGCGACACACCAACCGGTGTTGGTGTGTTGCCGCGGGAAAACCCGGAAGTGCGGCAGCGCGCAAAAACCCGGAAGCTCTGCTGCTGCTTTCGGGTTTTGCACGCTGCAGTTGGTGTGTCGCTGCGGGAAAACCCGGAAGCGCTGATGATGATCAGCGCTTCCGGGTTGTGTGGCGACACACCAGTCTGTGTGGGGCGACACACTTTTGTGTCGCAACACACAGTTTGGAAAGCTCTGGTGTAGGGATTTCTCCATATAGTTTTTTAAACTTCCTATTCAGATAGGATCTATCCACAAACTCTTTCTTGTGATATATAGTTATGGAAGTCTTTTTCTAAATTCACATGGGAAAGGTTATTTTTGTTTGTGTATATGAATGTTACATGAATGTTATATAAGAATGTAAATTAATGTGACTGTGCATCATAGAAAGACTAGACGGATCATCATGGAGAAAATCTGTGTGGTTGCTAAGAGTCAACAATGACTTGATGGCATATAATAAATCAAATGTGTATCATGTGTTATTGGTGAATGAATGTACATATATGTGAATTAGTATGTAAATGAAAGTCTCTGTTTATGTGTGTTGTGTGTAGACTTGGATGTATTTATGTATGTGAGAATGAGGAATGACATTGTCTTGCTCACTTCACCTTTCAGCTAGTCCATTATTTTTTGCTCTACAGGTAGTTCTCACTTACTGACCGCAATTGGGACTGGCAACTCCGCCACTAAGCGACACGATCATAAAGTGAAATGACACGTGACCATGCCTGACTTGCAACATCAGTTTGTCAGTTCCAGCTATGGTCATTAAGCAAATCACTGTGGGTCGTTAAGCATGATGTCATGTGACCGCGACTTGTAATTTCCTGCCGGCTTCCCCATTGACTTTGCTTGTCGGAAGCCGGTTGTGAAGGTCGCAAATGGTGATCACATGACTGCGGGATGCTGCAACTGTCGTAAATGTGCTCTGGTTGCCAAGCGCCCAAATCGCGATCATGTGACTGCAGGGATGCTGCAATAGACACAACTTTGAGGTCTGGTTGTAAACCTTTTTCAGAGCCATTGTAATTTTGAACGGTCGCTGAATGAGTTGTTGGAAAGCAAGAACTATCTGTATTCATTTTTTTGCAATTCAGTCTTTGAAGTAAAAAACAGAGAAAACCTCTATTCCTGTTCTAAAAAATAAACTTATACACTTCAAATATTATTAATTTTTAAAAATATTACAAACTGCTGTGATCAAATGTTTATTCCCACTAGGGAGTGTATGATAAGCCTGTCTAAAAATTGGCCATTCTCCCAGGAATCCTTGGACTCATAGTTCCAACACATCTTGTTTGTATCAGGTTGGGGAAAACTCCATTTTATACAATTGTACTGTTCTTCAGAACTAGGCTGGATAAAACCCTTTGGGCTTCACCCAGATCAAAGCTCTCGTTCCGATTTTGTCCTATACAAGTAGGACCATATATTTAACAAATAAAAAGAACCATATATTTAAGGAAGATAATAATTTCCTTAAACTTTATAGGATATTATTACTAGCAAAAAAAATTTAATAGCACAATTAAGTAGTATAAGAGAATGGTAGAAATGCCACTAATGCCTGCATTATGTACTCTTTATTAGTACATAATGGTATTCTTGAAATATCACGGTCCATTCATTAGAGCAGGGGTCGGCAACCATTTTTCCATCAGGGACCACTCCCATCAGAATTTTTTTTTCAAGAACCGGGGGGCAAGGCAGCCAATTGGATGGACGGGAGCAGGGTTTGTGGGCGGCAGCCAATCAGACAGGGGGCGGGGTTTGCGGGAAGCAGCCAATCAGACAGATGGGGGCAGGGTTTGCAGGCCTGCAGCTCCGGGGCACAGAGGGCATTCTCGGGGTCCCTGGAGCCTGCCCTTTCAAAGGGGCAAGCTCCGGGGACCCCGAGAATGCCCTCGGTTCCGGCAGAAAGTCAAAAGCCTCGCCGTGCGTGTGCATGCTGCCGGGCCCCTTCCGGCGCGGAGATTTTCCACACACACCCCGCACCGCTCAGCTGTGCAACGGGGAAGCGACTGGCAGCCTGCACACATGGCGAGGCTTTTGCTGCCGGCTGCTTCCCCGCTGCACAGCTGAGCGGCATGGGGGGCGGGGTGGAAAATCTCTGCGCCGCGGGGAAGGGGCCAGGAAGCATGCGTGGTGCAGAGATTTTCCACCCTGTCCCCCCCGCTCAGCTGTGCAGCAGGGAAGCAGCCAGCAGCCTGGGCGCTGGCAAGGCTTTTGCCTTTCTGCCGGAACAGAGGGCATTCTCGGGGTCCCTGGAGCTTGCCCCTTCGAAAGGGCAGGCTCCGGGGACCCCGAGAATGCCCTCAGTTCCAGCAGAAAGGCAAAAGCCTCACTGCGCGTGCACACCGCAATCAGCTGCTCCAGCTCACCCTGCAGCCCACTTCCCAATGGCCCGCGGCCTACCGGTGGGCCGTGGACCACAGGTTGCCGACCCCTGCATTAGAGGGCTAAGTTAGCAATTATCTCAACAAAGACAATGTCAGATTTAATTTTTTTCTTAAGCATTTTGTTGGCCTTTGCTTGTCTCCACCTTAATAGAATAAGGTCCTGGTGAATTCTGGGAAAAGATAGATGGCCATTGTTGTTATACCTGGTGCTTCTAAATAATGCTGGATTGAGAAAGCTGCATAAAAATATTTTCTTTTATTCTTTTAAGGAAAGGAGAATATTAGGGACCAAGATCAGGAATACTAGACCCTCTGGGACCCATAGGCTAAACTTTTATTTCACTTTGTCAAGTGCTTTGCTTAAGCAGAAAGTACTTGCTCAGAGTGTATTAGAATGTGAGAAGTATTACAAAGTAAAAACCTGATTTCAAATAAAGACATTAAGAAGATCAGTATTAATTTTTACTAAATTTACTTTCATTATGTACAGTTGATCAAACAAAACGCTAGTGTTTTTTTTCCTTAATAGATTTGTTGTGAATTAGAAGAATGTCAGAATCCACACCTGGAACTGGATCCTATGGAATATGGATGTGACCAACTTCTCATTTACCAACAAGAGAATTATATAGCAAATGGTGATGAAATTTTTTTGCTAATGAAAGAAGTTATCAGCAGGAGACATCCTGAAATGGCACCAAACAGTAGAACATCTTCCACTGAAGCTGTTGCTGGAAGTGCTCCACTTTCTCAAGGATCTTCTGGTATTATGGAACTATATGGTTCAGACATTGAACCACAACCAAATGTTGTCAACTTTATAGAAAACCCTCAGGATCATAATGGATCAGCCCAAGCCCATGCTGATGTTAACATAGATCTTGTGAGTCCTGACAGTGGACTTGCTACTATTAGAAGCAGCAGATCATCTAAGGAGAGCTCAGTTTTTCTTAGTGATGACAGTCCAGTAGCAGAAGGGGGTGCGTCTCATCACAGTTTTCTTTCTGGATTTGACTCTTATAGTCCCATTCCTGAAGGAGCAGTAGCTGAAGAAGAAAAGCCTCCATCTAGAAACTGCAGTGACAATTTTGATCTTTTCAATTTTGATTTAGCATCTATGACATCAATTCAGACAATGTCTTCACATTCGGTGGACTGTTCTGCGGATGATTTCTCCCATGACAGTGGTTCATCAGAAGAACAGTTGTCAGCTAATTCAAAAGCAGATGACAAGACAAATCTATCAGAATGTGACACTGCAAATTATTCAATAGACTTACGAAGAAGAAGCAAAGATGATGATACAGTGACATTGAATGAATCTGGCCACCAAGAAGAAAATCACAGAGATTTTTCTGGAAAAAAATCAAGTTTGATTGACTTAGAAAATGAATTTTCCTCTTGTCCAGAAATATTTAAAAGTGCTGAGAGAAGAACTCCACCAACCCCAATGAATAGCCTTGTGGAAACATCACCTTTAGATAGTGGGCCACCTTTATTTTATCCACAAGATATAATTAAAAGAATTAATGAAATTGATAATGTGAAAAATCCTCATTCTCGTATTAGATATGGGAGCTGGTGGGATGGTTTTGAATTAGATTCCAAAAATGTTGATACATGGAATTCAGCTGAACCAGAATCTGTATTTCAGAGTCCTGATTCATGGAAAGATTATAAAGTAAATCTGTTACTGAGAAAGCAAACTGATAGAAGAGCTTCAGATTCGGCATATATACAAAAGCAACCAAAGCATATGGAATTTTCAAGAGCAGATATTTGGAAAAAACCATTTAGTCCTGCCCAAAATACTTTGGAATATCAACAAAAAGATGAAGAACAGCAAATGGAAGAGTTTGCTAATACGTGGAACTCCAGTCAACCAGTTTCTGGACCATGGAATAATAGTGGACATATAAAGACAAATTTCCCTAATGTTTGGACAGAATTTGATCATGATAACTCAAGACCCACAGAGCATCCATGGAATGTTCCTCAAGTGGATTTGGATCACTTTTCACAAAATTTTGATACACATTCTATGTCTAAATGTTTGCTGGAATTCTCTGTAGATAATCCAGGTGAAAATCCAAAGAATCAAATAGATTTAAGATCTCAAAACAATGGGCAGGGTAGTTCAGTAGAAAATCACAGAGCATATAAAAATGCAAAATCTGATTTTGATATTGTGCAGCAAGATGTTAAATTGATTATGGAAAACCACAGTGACACTAAGTCCAGACGGTTTGATAATACCACTGTATGGGATGCGTGTGATTCAAACATTAGAAAAGATACGCTTGGAAACCTTGCCTCTTGGGAAGATCCCTTCCTGTCATACAAAGACCCAGAGTTTGTCCCATCAAATACTTGTGAAGATCTGATTGTCTCTCCACCAGATACAAACTATTCAACATCTGATTCATACGTATCACCCACAGGTGTCGGAGATGAAAAAGAAAGTGAGGACAAACATTCTGATAGAGAGCCAATATTTGACCAAATAATAAACTCAAATTCAGATGAAACTGAAACAGAAACAGAAACATATGATTTAGCAGATGATAAATCATTGCCACAAACATTTCCTGTATGTTCATCTGATTACAGTGAAGCTTGGAAACTAACCTTTAATAATGAAAAACAAACAGAAGTTGAACATTCTGAGCTTAATATAAAAGATGCTGTTGTACTTGATTCAGAACAAAAAGATACAGTGCTTTTTTCAGGTGACTGTGAAGTTGATGACAGTAGCCCTTCTGAAAACTATGAAATGAAATTGGTTCCTGCACAAAAAAATAGTAGTTCCCCACTATGTAGTATCATACACACATTAGAAGAAAAGGGTGAGAGGAATAATGAAGTCATTCTTGAAGACACAGGATCTCCTTGTTTGGACCCAAATGATACAGAGAATGCCATTTTAGTTAATTATCAATTTAAAGGGAACAATCAGTCAGAACAAGAAAGTAAGCTTCTGAATAAGCAATTTGACCAAAAGGCTGAACATCTCCAGCACAATCAAGAAGTTGCATTGGAGGATAATAGCTTAACTTACTCCTCAACACTAGAAGTCATTGAAAATAAAACTGCTATAGGATCAGTCACCCTTAATGATGTTAGAAATGAAACATTGCAAAATGACAACATGCCATTGTCACTTTTACTACCTCTTTCATATGTTAATAGTTCAGAAGAAAGCAGGACAATTTCTGATTATCCCAGTTCACCAGAAAAAACAATAACTAGTGGAAGTCTGGAAGAAGTAGCAGCAGAGTCACCAGAAGTAAGTGTACTATTTTCCAATTGGACTCAACTTGTCAACGAGGAAAAGGAGGAAGTATCCTCAGATAGTAATGCAAAACATTTTGTTTTGTCTCCCAAAGAAGATTACAATAATTTGGAACATTTTAACATGGTTGATCATCTAAACTACCATTCAGAGGGGGTATCTACACCAGTTTCTAAACCTTTTGATAAAGATCTATCTGCACAAAATATTCCTGACATGGAAAGTCTCTCTCCAATTTCTCCTAGAGAAGAATGTAATCAAACAAAGCATTCTCCAATAATGATTGAAAATCAAAGCGTGATTAATAGATCAGAAATGAACACTTCAGAATCAGAACCATCAAATCTTTTTTTGCATGGTGAAGAACCACCATCAATAGGAGAAGAGTCAATACCTAACTTGAACACTGATAAATTTGAATTGGAAAGTTGTGAAGACGTTTCAGAAATGGTCAACATTGAAGACACAACTTCAAAGAATAAAAATCAAGGAATTCCACAGAATCTATATACAGAATATATTGAACCCCTGGATACAAAAGATATGCCACAACCAAATAATTCATTACCCCATAATACTGATTCTTCTGAAATAAGTGAAACTTCTGAAAGTCTGGAGAGTGAGAATAAGTTCGCTCATGAAAAATGTATTGATATTATACTGCATCATGAACTGTCCCAAATCCTTGATGCTTGGAATATATCAGTGAGTGAACAGATTCAGTTTGCTGGACTAAGCCCCATGAAGAATGAAATGTCAGAAGTATCAAGTAACTCCCCTGCAAATAGTTCCCTCAAAAATACCTGCGAGGAAGATGATAGCAGTGGTGGTTCCATTCATGATGATATATACTCAAGTCCAACAAGCCCAGATATAAGTGATTCTTCAACTAATATACATACCAGGGAGAGTTTTCAAGGAGCTAATAATCAGAACAAGAGTGAAGATACATGGGACATTACAAATGATATCAAAATAGATGAATCTGGGAAGGAATCCCTTGAAAATAAAAGCCAAGAAGATTCTGAAACAAACACTGATCACAAAGTTCCTAAAAACTTAGATCTTTGGAATGCTCATGTGGATGATGATACATCTTCTTTTTCAAGTCCTGGAACAAATGAAGGTTCAGAATATTCAAATACAAATCAGGGAGGAATAGAGTCAGATTTAGACTCTGACAAATTGGAGGATGACATGAGAGAGCAGGAATCTTTGCAGTTCCACGAAACAGATCTTATAGTTGATTCAAAAAATTCAAATGCTCAGCCTAATTTGAAGGAAAATGTCCACATGGATGCATTAAACAAATCTTCTGAAGATGTTAATATTTTGAGAGAAGACTATGTCCATGAAACATCTGAATATTTTATAGAAAGGGAAATAGATCAGGATAATGTACTTAATCACATTACACAAACATCTGCTGTAAATAATGAAAAAATTTACAGCCCAAGTAATTTAGATGCCTGGGATTTTCTGTTGCAAGATAATGCAAAAAATGGATTAGATGAAAATAAAAAATTCAAAGGAGAATGTTTTGGATTTCCAGATGACACGTTAGAATGGTGGAATTTGGAAAAACAAGGTGAGAGTTCACTTGGATTGAATTCTAAGAATGAAAGTAACTCTACAGGAGTTATCCCTGATGATGCATGGGCAGTAGATCCAAAAAGAAATGAAAATGTCGAACAACCAAATATTATAGCTATTTCTAGATATGAAAAAAAATCTACACAATTTAATAATATACATGAATATAAAAATGAGGAACATATACTGACTCATCACACTGGAGAATATGATGGACTATCATGGCCACATATTGATGAAACAGAGAGAAGACAAGAACCCTCTCTTAATACTGTTAAACAAACTGTTCCAGAAGACTGGCAGACAAGCCTGTTAAATGCAGTTGCTCAGGGAGATCTAAAAGTTGGTCCATTAAAAAATAATCCAAACATAATAACCAGAAATCTATTTGACGCAAACATAATAAATGAACACAGTGAAATGCAGCTAGAGACTATTGACAAATCTCCATCTGATCCTACACTATCTTTAACAAAATCTTTGAGCTCAACAGCTACTGAAGAAAGAATTGCACAAGAAAATTCATTTGTTCCTGATATATTACAAAATAGCACCCCTGGAGACTGTCAGATATTCAATATTGATCCAGATTTGTGGACTGATGTTGACCAGCCTTTCATTTTGAGAACAAGCAGAGAAAACCCAGATATATTAAATCACTTTGATCAAGACAGCAGTTCACAGGCCTCAAGCAGTCCTGATGTTTGCCAGTATGAAAGCAAGGAAACATGTGCACAAACTTCTGTTCTAGCTGAGCACGAGGAGCCCAATGAAATGTCCCCCATCTTGTTAGAAGACACTGATTTTCATTTTAATCAGCAACTGGCAATTGACAGAGAGGAATTATGTCCTGAAGAAAACAGCTCATGTCTTTCAAATAATTATGAGATAATCTACCAAGGAAAATCTCCTACAAGTGACGGACCATCTGAAATTGAAGAAGAAAATATTATTCAAGAATCTGTTTTGCCCACAGATAGTTTTATATGTGATAATTTTCCTGGAAATGATCAACTTTCAGCCTTTGACCATGTAACAGGATCAGATGAACAGCTGAAAACAGTGCATACTACAATTGATAACACTGGAAAAGAGTATAGTATGAATAAGGTACCAATGACTAATAATCTATCTATGATGCTGAATGAAACTAATCCTTTGACAGTCATCAGTGAATCAGAGAAAACAGTAGAAATGCATCCAACACTTACAGAGAAACACTCACTGCAAGCCTCATTAGAAGAAAAGGAGGAGGATTTCCTGTATAATACAGAAAGACAATATTCTGCAAATAGTCTACAAAACCTCCAAAATATTCAGGAAAACTATAGTCCAGAGTTTATAGAATCACCCAATAAACAATCCAGACTAGTATGTGATTCTCCATTTGGTTTAGACACTGTTCAAAAAGATGGCATGAGTATTTCAGGATCTAACACTGCTGTTATGAAAGATGATATTGCAGAATATTCTCAACAGGGTTGGGGATCCCTGTTATTAGAATCTGATGGGACTCCTGGATCTTCATCTACTTTGAAAGTATTTGAGTTTGAAACAGATTCAAGTAATATCGAATCCCCAGTTGGTGGCAGTGAAATTGACATTCCGGAATCTAAAGCTACTGGTTTAAAAAATGAGATTGCAGAAGATCAAGAAATTCAAGGCTGGGAGTCATTTTTATTAGAATCTGATGAGATATTACAACCTTCATGTGGTTTTAAAAAACCTGTGTATGAAATATATTCAAATAATATTGATTCACCAGTTAGTGAAAATGAAAGTAATCTTTCAGAAAAGAAATCTGATGATGTAAATAGCAAGGCTGGAGAAAGTTCTGAAGACTGGGGTTCTTTATTGTTAGAATCTGAAGTAATTCCCAAGTCAACAAATTATTTGAAAGAATGTAAATATGAAGCAGAATCTACTCATATCGATTCACCAGCAGGTGGAGTCATAAGTGTAGCCAACGGTGAGTTAAATTAGTACATTTATTAATATAAGATTTTTTTCTAGGCAAATAAAAATCTTTGTGATTGCATGTATCACAATATGCAATAAAATGGTTTAGAAAGAAATAAGTTACAAAAACTTTTCCAGATAAAATGTCCCAAATAGAGATACTTTTTTTTTTAAAAAAGTATATTTATTTTAAAAAATATTTATTTTTAAAAAAATAAATATTTCAAATGAATACACCCACTAGTATTTTTTCTAGCTACGAATTATCTAGCATACCTTATTTTAAGTGAAAACCTATTCTAAGCAAAACATAAAATGTAATAATAATAAAAGGCTGTATAAATCAATTAGATAACTATTTTCATTTTTAAAAGTAGCAAGAGTAATCAACTGCTTTAACTAAAACTGTTTTGTTTAATTTCAGAAGCTATCTGTGATGTGTTTAATTATGATAGTAAAGTGGCCAAGTTCCCAGATAGGACAAGAAAGGGCAATAAGGAAGATATAGAATTACAGGAAGCTGAAGAACAGTCTTCTTTAGAAATGGACTATGTGCTCATTAGTGGTGAAGAAAATATATCTTTGACAAAGGACATTTTGGTAACACAAGAAAGCAATTTGCCTTCAGCAGTTGCTGAACAAATGGATTCTCTTGAAACATTTTCAGCAGACTCTTCAGATACATTACAGTCAATCTCCATAATAAATGAAAGTGAAGGGCAGTCTACTCTGGAGAATGAATGGGACTCTTTTTATTTAGAAGAAAAAAGTTCTGCTGTTGTGCCACAAAAATCGGAAGATGAAAAGAAATCACGCAGCATCCCTGTACAAGACCAGGAATGGACTATGGTAGGCCAAAATGGAGAGCATGATGTATCACCTGAAGATAACTGTAGTAAGCCAGTCACAATAGAATCACTGTGCAGACAATCTATTAAAGAATTAGACAATGTTTTAAGCCAGGAACTGATCTCTGAGACCCAAGCTGAAATTCCACTAGATAAAAGCCCTCACCAAGCCTGGGAACAAGAGGACAAGATATCACGTGGTACAAAAACAGATGCCCCTTTATTGCAAGTGGTTGCTACTGATGCTGAATTGGAGGATCATCCACAAGAACCTCCTGGAGACAGCATGGTAAAAGAACAAGAAATGGAAGACGAGACCCAGCTTGTTGGCAATGAAAGAGAGCTCAATCAAACAGTAGGGTAAGGACAGGCCTATAAATGTTAAGGCCCATAAATGTTATTTCTAATTTTATTATTTATGAATATATTGATATATTTCAGAAGGTTGCTCACACAGAAGCAAGAGGTGGATAAACTTTATATTAGAATAAGAGCTTCCGGTTATGCAAGGCAGAATATCCAATTTTTACCAACTCCTCCTATGTTCTGCAACAACCCAGTATTCTACAGGGCCACCCTGTGATCAAAAACCCTGTTTTGGGGAACACAAAGGATTGTCATACATAAAGAGCATTGATAGCAATTGTATTGCCACATCTTGTGTGAGCAGATATTCAAAGCTACAACTGGACTCACCCCACACAGAGTTTGTATTTGTTTATACTTTCCACATTAATTATTAATGCTGACAGTTAAGAAAATGCAACTGTTTTCCTAGTTCTTCTTGGTAGTCTTCCTATATGGAATACAACCACATATAATGTTGTGTGTGGTACATTTGGTCTTGTATCATTCTTATATTTACCTTTCTCTTTTCAACTGGTCAATTTCCTTTTGTCATTTTAAGGAGTTTATTTTATTTATTAGATTTATATGCACTACAATCAAATTGACTCTTGGGGGTTTACAACAAAAGCAATAACAATAATAATTAAAACATCCCTGGTAAATAATTAAATCGAATATTGCTCACTGTATCTACTGAAAGGATATTCTACTTCTGAACTAAATTATATTTAGATTTGCAAATTCTCATTGTAGATGTTGTAGGAGGAAAGCCAGGATAGTCTACGGTAGCCAAAAATCAGATGGAGCCTGATTTTAAAATTAGATGGAAAGCCAGATGGTACTTTTTCCGAGTAACAATGTTATTAAAAGACATAAGCTTTTGTGAGCTTCAACTCACTTCATCAGATGCATAGAGTGGCTATGTGCCAGCCCACATACCTGAAAAATCTACAGTTTTGGATACTGTATATTTGGGGATATAATAAAGAAGAACATATTTGTCTTTAACATACAGTCATATTGATTTTTGATATTGACCGCCCAGAGTCTACCGTGGTAGAGATGGGCGGTGATAAATTTGATTAATAAATAATAAAAATAAATAAATAATAAATACAGTCATATTGATTCAGTCATATTAACAATCCTGTTAATGTCAGTCCAACCCTGCAGTTTGATAATGTAGTGTAGCAACTAAGCTGCTGACCTGCATATTGGGAAGTCTTTGGTTTAAATTGAGTCTTGGACACCCACTGGGTAGAAAGGCAGGATGTAAATAAAATCAAATAATAAATACAGCTTAAACCTAATTTGCCATACAAAACAGCACTCAACTTTGGTCTACGTTTTAAGATACCAAATGTCAAAGTTTGTAGTGAACAAAATTATTCCAACCATCATCCTATCTTTTTACCCACTCCTGTCTCCATGCCTTTTTTAAAAAAGACTTTGTTCATCCTTTTCTCATAATTAATTGAATCATTTCCCTTCTTCCTTTTAAATCAACTTTCACAGGTATTACCCAGTTCTTACTAGGCTGACCATATCTCAGGATGGCAAAACGGGACGGGGTCATATGTAATATTCCATATTCATGAAAAAGACAGTGGTCCCCGCCCCCCAGTCTGCGCAATTGGCTCCCGCCTGCAAACCTCGCCTCCGGTCCACGTGATTGGCTCCCGCCTGCAAACCCCGCCCCCCGGTCTGCATGATTGGCTCCCACCTGCAAACCCCACCACCGGTCCGCACAATTGGCTCCTGCCTGCAAACCCCGCCCCTGGTCTGTGCTCTGGCTTGGATCCTCCTTCCGCGCCATTCCCGCCGGGTTTGAAAAACGGGGCAAAATTTAGATTTTTATGAAAATGACGGGACGGTTGAAAAATGCTAAAAAAACGGGACTGTCCTGTTCAAAACGGGACGTATGGTCAGCCTAGTTCTTACTCATTTTTACTGTCACCATATTCTTATCTACTCTGTATACAGGTAGTCCTCTTTTAGCAACTGCCTTGTTTAGTGACTGTTCGCAGTTACGACAGTGATGAAAAAGTAACTTTATGACCAACCCTCTCATTCATGACCATCGCAGGTCTGTAAAGCAAAGGAAAGCTGAAGTAAGATCATAAGCACAGTTGCAGTTTTACTTAGTGACTGCTTTGCTTAAACGACTGAGTTGCCGGTCCCAATTGTGGTCGCTAAACGAGGATTACCTGTAGATCTTTTGTCAATTCTTGACCTCTCTTCTCAACCTTCACAGATTCTTTCGTAGAACTTTGGCACTCTAGGGATCTGGCTTATCTATGTCATACTGCAGAGGAAGAAATGATGAAGTGACCATATGTATCCATTCTTTTCACTTGTGTGTTCCAGCAACATTTTTAGACTTAAAAAACATGAAATGATCCTAATTTTACCGGAGCATGAACAATTTCTATAACAAGTTAATTGTGATTTAAAACTTTTTTCCCAGCACTATGCTTATGTGTTTTATTCATTGCTGCTTTGTCTCAGAATGTGCTACGTATGTAATTCTTGCAATATATATTACAGACTAATGTATTAGTTTGTATTCTCGTGGCTGTCTCTAAGCTGCAAATCTCATGACCACAACAGTTGGACATATAAACATTTCTGTTTTTTCTCCTTCCCCTCCCCCCAATGTATTAGGGTGTTTTTTTCCATGTAAACACAGCTATCTTTATCATATAATTTTTATCTCTCCCCTTGTTTTCTATAGATCTAAGCAAATATTTCAGAACGGTACATTACTAATTTGAAATAAACTTATGCATTAAATACATTTGATGCAATCTACATAAAATATCTAAAATATTTATTACAATCTACATAAAATATCTAAAATAAAATCCCTAGTCCCGCGTGATGGAGTGAGCTCCCTCACTAGCCCCAGCTCTTGCCAACCTAGCAATTCAAAAGCGTGCAAATGCAAATAGATAAATAGGTACCACTTCGGTGGGTAGGTAACAGCATTCTGCGCGCATCATGCCAGCCACATGACCATGGAAGCATCTTCGGACAACACTGGCTCTTCGGCTAACAAACGGAGATGAGCACCAGCCCCTAGAGTCGGACACGACTGCACAAATGTGCGGGGGGAACCTTTACCTTTACATAAAATATGAAAGTTAACATCCACTTTTGCTCATGGGCTCACATGAATGTATATAAGTTCTGCTAAGGTAGAATACAAAATTTACCCATGAAGTTACAGTATTTGGATTTATCTCACTGGTCTTTTCTTAAAAGTGGCCCTGGAACCAAATTATAATTGTGTTCTTTGGCTGCAATTGAAATCCCAGATATATAAAATTATTTCAATTTTGAAGGTTGAGAACTGAATGGGAACTAGTTTGCTCTCTAGGTCAACTTTATTCAACTGTAGGCTGACCATATTTCCTTGAGACAAAAACGGGATATTGGGATGGAAAAAACGGGACAGGGGTCCCTGCCCCCCGGGTCCATACGATTGGCTCCTGCCTGCAAACCCACCCCCGATCCACGTGATTGGCTCCCGCCTGCAAACTCCGCCCCCTAGTCCGTGCTATTGGCTCCCGCCTGCAAACTCTGCCCCCTGGTCCGTGCGATTGGCTCCCACCTGCAAACCCTGCCTCCTGGTCCACGCGATTGGCTCCTGCCTGCAAACCCCGCCCCCTTCCGTGTGATTGGTTCCCACCAGCAAACCCTGCCCCTGGTCCACCCAATTGGCTCCCGCCTGCAAACCCCGCCCCCGTTATGCACGATTGGCTCCCGCCTGCAAACCCTGCCCCCCGTTATGCGCGATTGGCTCCCGCTTGCAAACCCCGCCCCCCCAGTCCGTGGAAAAATTGTCTTCCACGAAACTGGTCCCTCGTGCCAAAAAGTTTGGGTACCCCTGCTTAAATAGATTACTGTTTATATAAAAAGACTTGCGATCACCCACAAGGTCTGGGTCAAGGTTCCCTTTTGCAATAGGGTGAGACTGGAAATATATATATTGACTGTCAAAGGGAACCTTGACCCAGACCTTGCCCTGCTGCCAATTGGTCCTATATTTCTAGTCTTGCCATATTGTCAAAGTTTGACAATACGGCAAGACTAGAAATATAGGACAAGGTCTAACTAAGGTACACTGGAGTTTCATATCCTAAGATGTTATGGACTGCAGATCTCATCAGCTGCGTCTATTCAGGCGGGAAGGGGCGCCCAGCCCACCGTGGCCCCAACGGTAGACTGTGCCTGTCCAGAGGGGTTCTCCCGCCAGCACCAGCTCCAGCACCGCAGACGCGAACATCGCCTCCCCCGTGCCTGTTCTGAAGGGACAGAACAGGATGTAGCCGGCTCCACCGCCATCCTGCGTACCTCCAACGAGGGCTGGCATCACCAGCAGCAGCAGCAGCTCCAGGAGGTGGAGGCAGCTCCATACCCAGAGGGGCTGCATCCCACCGCGTAGCTCGGCGGTGCCCCAGCCAACCGGTTCCCTGGCTTGCTCTGGCTGGGACGGCTCCTCCTCCCCGGCGTGGACAGATGGTGAGAGCGCTCTCCTCCCATCCCGGGGCCCGCTGCTGCTACCGGGGTGGAGGAGCTCAGAGCGCCACGCCGGGAGGCTTCCTGCCGTGCCTCGCTCAGTCCTCCCAGGGACCCGGGACAGCTCAGCTCAGCAGTGCTGCTGAAAGAGGAACTTCTCCGCCTGGCCGGAGTTTGGAAAGGGTGTATGAGCGCACGTAAGCTAGGCTGGCTGCCGGGGTGGAGGGACTAGGGGCTGTGAGGCTTGGATCGGCTGCAAGAGCGGTGGCGAGGCGAGGCGGCAAGACTGCGTCTTGGCCTCTCCACCCTCCTTTGCTGCGCGCTGATAGGCGGGAGGGCTTCATTTTCCAGGCTGTCTCCCAAAACGGGACAATACTGAGATTTTTGTCAAAAAGACGGTACGGTTCAAAAATGCCAAAATAAAGGGACTGTCCCATTCAAAACGGGACGTATGGTCACCCTACTCAACTGGTAGGAGTTATAGCCCCAGCACATCTGGAAGTCTCTAAACTGGGAAAGGCTACTTTTGATAATATGACAAATATAACCCAGCATGGGAATGACTACATATTTCTTAATGCTATTTTCTACACACCGGCACATATTTAAATATGCTTTTCAAGAAAAGGTAATTGCCTTTTAATTAATTGGTTAATGCAGAGAAAAGTGGCTTCTGCCTATAGGTCCCAGTAAAATTTCTCGGTTCTGTAGATAGACATTGAGTTTGCCATCTTTTGTTTTCTTACTAAATTATCCATCACAACATGGAATTAAACAAAATTTAACTGAACTAGATTACATAAAGCTATCCAATACACAGCTTCAAAATTTGCATTTAATCTCTTAAATTGATAAGATTTATTTTGTTTTGTTCTCATAGTTATTTTTTTTACTACTAAGAGAGAAAGACAGTTTTTCTTAATAAGTGTCTGTGTGGGGTGTTATTTGAGTGCTTATTAGAATGGCTGTTTGGATATGCAGGGCATGGTATCCCAGGGCAGGTGATCATCTTCCTTATTTAGAACTAGCATTAGTCATGTGGTCAGAAAAATGGTGAAGATCTGTGTTTCTAGTAAGCTGCTATGGGAAGCAGATCCTGAAATGAAGTCATAAAGCAGCTTGACGCTTTTCCTATTGCAAAATTGCTTTTTAAACCTCAAGAAGGTAAGCACGTTGTTTGTACGGAGCAATTGGCAAAGATGGTGCTTTTCTTAACAGCTCTATTGTTGCAGTTACTACGGAGGGAGGCGAGGGAGAGAAGAATATTTATCAGCAGGATGCAAAGCGTTTGCTGTCTCATAGAATTAGGCAGCTGTGACTTAAAATTCAGTCACATTTGTTTATGTAGGAAATGATACCTTATTTTTAGAGATATGTCAAATTATACAATGAAGTGGTTTTTGTAATTAAGTAAAAAATCTTTACTGTGTATTTTAATTGCATAACCCTCATTAGTGTGATTTTGTTCTCTGCATAGCTTTCTCATGATGGTAATGAAGAAGAAATAAAGGCACTACTACTATCTAAAAGCTTGCTTAACTAAGGGGAAGCACTAAGCCGACTTGAGATCATGTCAATCTTACAGCAGTATAATAGGTGACTGTGCTGTTTTAGATCCTTTTCTGCAAGAGAGAAGCATATAATGTTTCTTTCTTGAAGTGTCCTCCTAGATTTTGTAGCTGTTCTGAAGGAAATGGGTTTCAAGTGGACAAATAATAGAAAACTCGAACTCAATCTTTTATTGCCATCTGGATTTTATTTTTTTATTTATATGTTGTATTTATATTTTATATACTATTTATGGTTATTGTTTTTAACTTGTTAGTTTTATTGTAAACCGCCCAGAGTCCCTCTTCTGGGGGGAGATGGGCAGTGGCAAAATTTGAAAAATAAAAAAACAAAAAAACAAAAAAACACAAAGCTTGAAAAATGAACAAGCTCTTCTTAAAATACATGCAGAATTATGGCTCTTTGATATGTCTGCCAGTAAAAAATGAAACATTTCTGTGAGAAACTTGTTTTCAGAAAATGCTTTGTGTAGTTAAAGAAATGATCTCATGCATGACAGCTTTCAGAAAAGAAAATACTTAAAACATGGTGGGAAAAACCAAGAAATGGGTGAAGGAATAGGAGGATCTGCGCTGTGCCTTCTCAAGCCACAAGAGGCTGATGTGATTGTTTGGACCTGTGTTTTACTGTAAGTCTCACATCAGCCATGTACTCTGCACAGCTCATTTGTTCTCTTGAGTCTGTATGATGGAACTTCTAAAGCCTTGCCTCATGAGGCTGGTTGAAAAAGAAGGGCTTACAAAGCCCTCTATAAAACCATGAAGGACAGTCTCCCAAGAGAACACTGTAAGGAGATCTATAATACTTCTTTTGATAAAGCACTGCATATTAAAAAAAATGCCTAGGAAGTTGACTATACTTTCACTGAATCCTCTTCCTCGGTTTCTCTTATTCCTTTGTGTTGTTTCTGAAGAAAAGCAAAGTGTCTTCTATGTTTAATGAGATAAATGGAACCTTTGTAGCTGTTCCCAGTCCAGCCTACCAAGAATAAATATAAGTGACTTCTTTGGTATATACAGTACAGCTTTTTGAGTTCCTGCCCTGTATTAAGTCAAGGGGTTAGAAAATCTACATAGTTTTATCATAAATAAGTTAGTTTGATACAGATGAAGCAGTTTTGCCCTCAACAATTATTTTTCTTTTGTAAATTCCATTAACATTCAACTAATGAAAACTACGTATAACCCACAGTTCCCTTCTACTGATGCAGCTCCATCTCTTTAAAATTCTTACCTCATAGCCACCATATTTTTAGCTTTTGTAAATCCCAATTTGACCCACTTAAGAGTCCATAAAAATGCTGTTGTTAAGATCTCACTGGTTAATTGTTCATATCCTCAATTCTGATATCACTGACTTTATGATCCTTCCTCCCTTCAAAAGTAATGTACATTTTGTCACCTGAGAACTTTTTAATGTCAATATCCTTGACCTAATTATTATATCTTCGATGACAGCTTACAGTACTCTTATTAGGCTGGATTAATAACCTGTTAAAACTATATTTGTCCAAGTCTACATTTGCTTCATTTGCTTCAGTTCTCTTTGCCCTAAAAGAAGTTTCTGTATTGAGCCCTGTAGTAGAAGATCAGCAACACGGTGCCATGGGCTCTGCTATGGTACCTCAGATGCTGCTAGTACTTTGAATATTATAGTTTCATAGATGATTCATTGGCATAACTTGCATTTTGCCATAGTACAAGCAATTGCTGGACTATTTCTTCATTGGTATTTTTCTAAATGAATGCTGCCAATATTAAAATTGGTATTGCTCAGTAGCAACCATTCATTTTGCATCTATAAGCTAAAGGAACTCTCGTTAAAGAGTTCTATGGTTTTTTATTTGGGCCTTCTATCAGAAATTCTTGAGGTGATACTCTTGGGCTATACAGATTTCTTAAAAAGATAGTTCTTACTAAACAACAAGTTTTATGCTTAACAACCTCAAGAAATCAGGGGGTTTTCCTTGGTGGTTTTAGATATTATTTACTTAATTGTGAAATGAAGTAATGAAGAAGGCCAAAAATAGAGATAAGATACCAGGGTAATTTAATAGAAGAGCAACTTCCTGGAGAGACCTATATAATTTCCCCATTATTGAATCTATTTCAAATGTTGGTAACTATTACCTATCTTCCTAGTTGTGGGGTGGTTTTCCTAAAATCTTTTGAAGGTTGGGAAATTCTTTAAAGCTTTAAGGCAGTGTTTCTCAATTTGGGCAACTTTAAGATACGTGGACTTCAATTCCCAGAATTCCCCAGCCAGCCAACAATATATACAATTGTTAATATAAACAATATAATAATAATATGTTAATAATATTAATATTAACATATTAACAAATGTATTTTATATAAAAATTTAAATGGGTTTTAAACCCAGTTCACTTATTTCTACAAATGGTCTATATCCCATCAATACCAGCTTAACTTAGTCCCAAAATTTTTACTACTCATGTCTGCCTGATGGGGAAGTATTCCCAGTCCTTAACTCTGAGCCTCTCTCAGATCTACTCTTTCACCTGCACTTCCCAAATCCATTTCTTCAGTACCCAATCAAAGTAGTAAATTTTCTTTATAAGGAGATAATTGAGGTATATTTTTAATTTTAAAGTTTTATCTGTCGCTTAAAAAAATAGTTTTGCTGTCACAGTAATTCCTGCTGCTATTTTTGTTGTTTGTTAGGGTTAACTGAAATATGGTTTTGCTAGTTGTTTTTGCTAGTTCTGCAATTATCAGACAGGTGAAAAGCTCATAACCCTCTAATAACATTTCTATGAGGAGCGATGGATCCAACTGTAAGTCCCACTAGATAGACCAGAGAATCAACTCCACAGGAAGGCTCAAACTATACTTTATTGAGATAGGCTATAATAACAGAATCTTATAAGCCTGAATGTGCTTTACCTCCCAATCTTCTAATACCTCAGTGAATCAGGGAGGAGCCTGCCTGAGCTGCTTCTAGACACTATCTTGCTTCCCGTACTTAAAGAATGTTTCAGCCCTCTTTGCTCATGTAACGATTCCTGTGTATTTCTGTCCAGGTCATCTACTTTACTCTCTACCCCAACTTACAAATCCATGATTGTGATTCAGGCATTGACATGGTTCCTTCCAGACAAGGAAGCTTCCATGCATGGAGAACCACATCATTTGCCAAGATCATATGATTCTTCACGGATAGGAGGGGCAGATTGTATGGAAATGGCTTTCAGTTTGTTCTAGTACAGATAGTCCTTGGGTTACAACCACTTGTTCAGCGACCATTTAAAGGTATGACAGCGCTGAATGAGGGGGACTTACGACTGGTCCTTGAAATTGTGGCCGTCCACCATCCCGGTAGTCACATGATCATGATTTGGGCGCTTGGAAACCGGCTTGCAATTACAATTGTTGCAGCGTCCCATGGTCATGTGATCACCATTTGTGACCTTCCCTGCCAGCTTCCCCCAAGCACAATCAATGGGGAAGCCAGCAGGAAGTTGCAGGTCGCTCCTGCTCTTGCTGCCTTTTCTCCCAAGGAGCTCCCGAGCAGCATAGGGATCTCATACTCAATAGCACCCGCCCATACTCCATAGTGCCCACCCTTGGCACCTGTCTGCCTGCCCATAGCTCTTGCCTGCTGGCCTGCTTGCCTGGGACACATTTCAGCACCTCTTCCCACTTTGCGGTCATGTGAGGTCCTCACTTAACGATCTGCATGGTCCTCACTTAACAACAGCAATGGGGACTGCCAGGATTGCTGTTGCTAAGCAATGGGGTCATGTGACGTTGCACTTTACAACCACATCGCTTAGCGATGGAACTTCCGGTCCCAATCGCCGCCATAACCTGAGGACTACCTGTAATGCATATTTTGTGTCTTAGTTACATTAGCAACATGCTTGTGCAAAGCTGTTGTGTTAAAGCTCTGTACTTAAGCTCTAATACATTGCTATTATTATGATGTAAAAGGAGAAAAGAAAACCACAACAATACAAGAGAAACAAGTGAAAAGAAGCAGCAAAATAGGTGTAAGTAGAAATTATATGTTATTCTTGAGGTGGGTTACAAAATGATGATAATACAATAGGAGAAAATAAGCAAAGTGTTATTTCATACCTCAATGATTTAAAAAGCTTCAGGAAGCTCTTTTGTTGAATAAAAATGTAGTGCATGTCACATCTTAGGTATTATGCTGAAAAAATCAGTTCTTTTTTACACCCACAGTGTGAAAATACTCAGTTCATAGCTTGTACTGATTTCTGAAAAATACTAAATTCTGCCCATTTGGTACTGAATATAATAGCGAACCAACTCAGTATGGTTGGTTCAAAGTCCAACTCAAGTCCAACATTCTCAAATTGTTGTTTGAGCTTTGTCCATACATCTATAAATATAATGAATGTTGTTGGGGAAGATTCCCATCTTTCCTCCTCATCTGTGAAATGTTGTTGTTGTTGTTCAGTCGTTTAGTCGTGTCCGACTCTTTGTGACCTCATGGACCATAGCACGCCAGGCCTTCCTGTCCTCCACTGTCTCCCGGAGTTTACTCAAATTGATGTTCATTACATCGGTGATGCTATCTAACCATCTCATGCTCTGCTGTCCTCTTCTCCTTTTGCCTTCAGTCTTTCCCAGCATTAATACTTAAACTGCATAAACCATTGTTGCTAAATTTTTCTCCACAATGCAGTGGAATTTGATGAGAAGTCTTTTAGTTCCTAGGAACTTACTGCATTGAGGAACAGTTAATATAAATTACTCTTAAAACTAAGGCCCCTTTTTCCAAAAGGGACAGTGTGTAAACATTAATGGCAGATGAATAGGAACAGAATGGAACAGATCAAAACATTTAAATATATTTGACTCATCTTCCAGTTTTAAGAAGTTTGGAAGGAAGAAATTAGATCAGAGAAATGATAAGTCACAGAAGAGTACTTGAGCCCTTCTAGGCTTTCTCTAGAGTGAAAGTATAAGAGTATAAAGAGAAAGTAAAAGAGAAAGTATAAGAAGAAAGTATAAGAGTTTTTAAATGAATGTGATCAGCTAAATGCTGTGTGGTTCCCCATATGTATGTGAAAACTTCTATCTGCTAGAAATTGTTTAATCAAGATTGCTAAAAGCCATATTCCAGGTTTCTAGATATATTTTCAAGTATGTCATATAACTGAAAATTGGGAGAGTCTCTTTGAGGGAACTGGCTTGGATGTTTAGATTTAATTTCTGATTTAGAGTCTCTTTCATTGCTGGCCTTTTGCCTGTTTGATTTTCCAAAATATTTTATAAATATTTTGGTTTGGAAGAAAGGAATTCAGAAAGATCATCAATAATGTGGCTTCTCAAGCCAATTTTTGATGGCATTATAATGTGATAGGGCAGGAGCAGAAATCCAACAGTCAATATTTAATATGGACTGTCAAAAATATTTGGGCATAATCCCAATTATATTGGAATTATAAATAACTTTGTAATTAGGATTTTGTTGTTGTTGTTGTTCAGTCGTTTAGTCGTGTCCGACTCTTCGTGACCTCATGGGCCATAGCACGCCAGGCCTTCCTGTCCTCCACTGTCACCTGGAGTTTACTCAAATTCATGTTCATTACCTCGGTGATGCTATCTAACCATCTCATCCTCTGCTGTCCCCTTCTCCTTTTCCCTTCAGTCTTTCCCAGCATCAGGGTCTTTTCCAGTGAGTCTTCTCTTCACATTAGGTGGCCAAAGTAGCAAGCGTCTTTTAATTTCATGGCTACAGTCACCGTCTGCGGTGATCTTGGAGCCCAAGAAAATAAAATCTGTCACTGCTTCCATTTCTTCCCCTTCTATTTGCCAGGAAGTGATGGGACCAGATGCCATGATCTGAGTTTTTTTAATGTTGAGTTTCAAGCCAGCTTTTGCACTCTCCTCTTTCATTCTCATCAAGAGGCTCTTTAGTTCCTCTTCACTTTCTGCCATTAGGGTGGTATCGTCTGCATATCTGAGGTTGTTGATATTTGTCCCAGCAATCTTAACTCCGGCTTGTGATTCATCCAGCCCGGCATTTCTCATGATATACTCTGCATATAAGTTAAATAAGCAGGGTGATAATATACAGCCTTGTCGTACTCCTTTCCCAATTTTGAACCAATCGGTTGTTCCATGTCCGGTTCTAACTGTTGCTTCTTGACCCGCATACAGGTTTCTCACGAGACAGGTAAGGTGGTCTGGTACTCCCATCTCTTTAAGAATTTGCCACAGTTTGTTGTGATCCACACAATCAAAGGCTTTAGCGTAGTCAATGAAGCAGAAGTAGATTTTTTTCTGGAACTCCCTTGCTTTTTCCATGATCCAGCGAATGCTGGCAATCTGATCTCTAGTTCCTCTGCCTCTTCGAAATCCAGCTTCCACTTCTGGTAGTTCTCGGTTCACATACTGAAGTCTAGCTTGTAGGATTTTGAGCATAACCTTGCTAGCATGTGAAATGAGCGCAACTGTACGGTAGTTTGAACATTCTTTGGTATTGCCCTTCTTTGGAATTGGAACATAAACCGACCTTTTCCAATCCTGTGGCCACTGCTGAGTTTTCCAAATTTGTTGGCATATTGAGTGCAGCACTTTAACAGCATCATCTTTTAGGATTTTAAATAGCTCAGCTGGGATACTGTCTTCTCCACTAGCTTTGTTGTTAGTAATGCTTCCTAAGGCCCACTTGACTTCACTCTCTAGGATGTCCAGCTCAAGGTCAGTGACCACACCATCATATTTATCAGGGATATTAAGATCTTTCTTGTATAGTTCTTCTGTGTATTCTTGCCACCTCTTCTTAATCTCTTCTGCTTGTTAGGTCCCTGCCTTTTTTGTCCTTTATCGTGCCCATCTTTGCACAAAATGTTCCCTTGATATCTCCGATTTTCTTGAAGAGATCTCTAGTCTTCCCCATTCTATTGTTTTCCTCTATTTCTTTGCATTGTTCATTTAAGAAGGCCTTCTTATCTCTCCTTGGTATTCTCTGGAAATCTGCATTCAGTTGGTTATATCTTTCCCTTTCTCCCTTGCCTTTTGCTTCCCTTCTTTCCTCAGCTATTTGTAAAGCCTCATCAGACAGCCACTTTGCTTTCTTGCATTTCTTTTTCTTTGGGATGGTTTTATTTGCTGCCTCCTGTACAATGTTACGAACCTCCATCCATAGTTCTTCAGGCACTCTGTCTACCAGATCTAATCCTTTAAATCTATTCCTCACCTCCACTGTATATTCATAAGGGATATGATTTAGGTCATACCTGAGTGGTCTAGTGGTTTTCTCTACGTTCTTCAATTTAAGTCTAAATTTTGTGATAAGAAGCTCATGATCTGAGCCACAGTCAGCTCCAGGTCTTGTTTTTGCTGATTGTATAGAGCTTCTCCATCTTTGCCTGCAAAGTATATAATCAATCTGATTTCGGTATTGACCATCTGGTGATGTCCATGTATAGAGTCGTCTCTTGTGTTGTTGGAAAAGAGTGTTTGCTATGACCAGCGTGTTCTCTTGACAAAACTCTATTAGCCTTTGCCCTGCTTCATTTTGTACTCCGAGGCCGAACTTGCCTGTTATTCCGGTTATTTTTTGACTTCCTACTTTAGCATTCCAGTCCCCTATGATGAAAAGGACATCTTTTTTTGGTGTTAGTTCTAGAAGGTGTTGTAGGTCTTCATAGAACTTGTCAACTTCAGCTTCTTCGGCATCAGTGGTTGGGGCATAGACTTGGATCACTGTGATGTTGAATGGTTTGCCTTGGATTCGAACTGAAAGCATTCTGTTGTTTTTGAGGTTGTACCCCAGTACTGCCTTTCCTACTCTTTTATTGACTATGAGAGCTACTCCATTTCTTCTAAGGGATTCTTGTCCACAGTAGTATATATAATGGTCTCCTGAATTAAATTCGCCCATTCCTGTCCATTTTAGTTCGCTGATTCCCAATATGTCGATGTTCAATCTTGTCATCTCATGTTTGACCACATCCAGCTTACCTTGATTCATTGATCTTACATTCCAGGTTCGTATGCAATATTGTTCTTTACAGCATCGGACTTTCCTTCCACTTCCAGACACATCCACAACTGAGTGTCCTTTCGGCTTTGGCCCAGCCGCTTCACTCTTTCTGGAGCTACTCGGAATTGCCCTCTGCTCTTCCCCAGTAGCATATTGGACACCTTCCGACCTGAGGGGCTCTTCTTCTGGCGTCATATCTTTTAGCCTTTTGATACTGTCCATGGGTTTTCTTGACAAGGATACTGGAGTGGTTTGCCATTCCCTCCTCCAGTGGACCACGTTTTGTCAGAACTCTCCGTCATGACCTGTCCGTCTTGACCTGACTTCATTGAGTTACGCAAGCCCCTTCGCCACGAAAAGGCAGTGATCCATGAAGGGGTAATTAGGATTAATGGGAAGCTTTTCATTCCTACAAGATACTTGAAGGATGGATTTTTCTTATATACCATATCAAAGAGCTTTCTCTTTGGCTCAGTTTACCATCAGTGCTTTGGGAGGAGAAATATATATTATAAATATATTATATATTATAAATATATAATAAATATAAATATATAATATAAATATAAAAATATATATTATAATAATAATAATATACAGTATATTAACATATACATACACATATATATTAACATCTCCAAAACCAAATGTATCTGTCCTTGTGGAATCAGGAATTGGAATCAGGAATTGAATGAGCAACACACCTGTTACTATGTTGCCCCTTTTACTCTAATACTCATAAATCCTACCCTAAATTGATGTCCAGGTAGATGGAGGAAGACTTTCTCTTCCTCCTGGTCTTGGACTAGTGCTCTGCTTACAAAGAAGGTTAAAATATGTTTTTTTAAAAATTGCCATTGTGATTTGTCCCAATTTACTGGAAATGCCCTAGGCTGAACAACAAATTATATATAATGTTATATCCTAGTGTGTGTTCTTAGTTTTGTAATAGTGTTTAAATCAGAGCTTTCCAAACTGTGTCGCGACACAAAAGTGTGTCGCCACACACAGTCTGGTGTGTCACCACACAACCCGGAAGTGCTGATCATCATCAGCGCTTCCGGGTTTTCCCGCGGCGACACACCAACGGCGGCGCGCAAAAATTTGAAAGCGGCAGCAGCGCTTCTGGGTTTTTGCGCGCTGCCGCAACGGCGGCACTTCCGGGTTTTCCCGCGGTAACACACCAACACAAGTTTGTGTGTCGCCGCAGGAAAAACTTTGGAAAGCCCTGGTTTAAATATATTGCAATTTTTTCTCTTTGGAATTCTGATAATTGATCAAAATAAATTATATGACTGAATAACACTTCTAAATGTGACACTATTTTGGCTGAGGCATAGTAATATAAAATGATCTGGAAAAGAAAATATTTAACATCAGCTTCTAATAATTGATTCCTGATTAAGGTGATGGTAGATTTAAGGATAATCATTCATTCACAGAAGGAATCTTTCTATAAACAGAAGAGCCTTCAATCCAATAGAATTGCCAACTCATGAAATGGAAAAAGGTGATTTTCCCTGCCCAATTCTCTATAGCTTCAGAGTTTTAAAATGTAGGGTTTTTTTAATTGATTGATTGATTATGTGCCATCAAGTCGTTTTCGGCTCCTAGCGACCACATAGATAGATTTTCTCCATGATGATCTATCCCTAACCTGGTCTTTCCTCCAACAGTAGCTGAGTCCGTCCACCTTGCTTCTGGTCATCCTCTCTTTTCTCTTTCCTTCCATATTTCCTTCCTTGGTAATATGCAAAAATCTAAATACTTGATTAATAACTAAGATAGGATTTTTCAACTAGATTTCTGTGGAACCCAAGGGTTCTGCCAGAGGTCACTAGGGGTTCCCTGGGAGATCACAATTTATTAAAAAAATTATTTCAAATACGGGCAACTTCACATTAAAGAGGTAAGTTTCCTTCTTTATTTTTAGTTTAAGAACACTGTTAATGCATATATACTGTACAGGCCTACCCATGAAACAAATATACCGTATTTTCCGGCGTATAAGACGACTTTTTAACCCAGGAAAATCTTCTCAAAAGTCGGGGGTCGTCTTATACGCCGGGGGTCATCTTATACGCCGGAAAATAGTACTCGCCGTATAAGACCTCTCCTGGCCAAGTGCAGCCGCTCGCCAGAACGCAGCCCCCAGGGAAGAGCAGGACGACGAGCGCGGGGCGGCGTACTGCATTGGGTCCCGTCGCTCCACGGAGAAACGCGGGGATGGGGGAGCAAGCTCCGTTCCCTCGGAGCAGCCTTGGGAAGGGAGGGGGCAAAATGCAGTGGCTCCACGACGGGCTCCAAAGTCGCCCACAACACTCAACGGGCGCCTCGCTTCACCTCACCTCATCTCGCGCCTTCCCTTCCCTTCCCCTCCCAGCCGCGCTTTTAATGGAGCGGGGGCCCAGAATTGGCCGCGTTTCCCACCAGGCTTCCCTTTCCCCAACCGCTGCTCTTGCTGCCGCTGCTTTTAGTGTCGCTGGTGCCGCTCAGCGAACTACTTTTTTCCCCGGCAGCCTGAAGGCACGTGAAGTCCCGAGGGCTCTTTTGCTCTTCCCGTTTGGATCCCGGGCCATGGGTGTCCATGGGGGTGGGGGACAATAAATTCAAGATGGCAGTCAGAACTCTGGGATTGTGGCCGTTCTCTTGCCTTTTTCACACACACACACACACACACACACGTACATCGCTGCTTGTAGATTCAGTTGTGCTGAGTGAAGGTGTCCAGCTCACATCCAGCCAGTGAACTTCCATAGTTTTTTTGTTACGTAGTTCACTGAGCGGCACCAGCAACGCTAAAAGCAGTGGCAGCAAGAGCAGCGGTTAGGGAAAGGGAAGCCTTGTAGGAAACACGGCCAATTCTGGGGCCCCGCTCCATTGAAAGCGCGGCTGGGAGGGGAAGGGAAGGCGAGGCGAGGTGAGGTGAAGCAAGGCGCCTGTTGAGTGTTGTGGGTGACTTTGGAGCCCGTCGTGGAGCCACTGCGTTTTGCCCCCTCCCTTCCCAAGGCTGCTTCGAGGGAACGGAGCTCGCTCCCCCCTCCCCGCGTTTCTCCGTGGAGCGACGGGACCCAATGCAGTACGCCGCCCTGTGCTCGTCCTCCTGCTCTTCCCTGGGGGCTGCGTTCCGGCGAGCGGCTGCAGTTGGCCAGGAGAGGTCTTATACGGCGAGTATATCCCAAACTCTATATTTTAACTTGAAAAGTTGGGGGTCGTCTTATACGCCCAGTCGTCTTATACGCCGGAAAATACGGTAATAATTTTGTAACTTCTGGCCTATATTTGAGCCTGAATGTGCAGGGGTTCCCCGAGGCCTGAACAATATTTCAAGGGTTCCTCCAGGGTCTAAAGGTTGAGAAAGGCTGAAATAAGGCTATGTGTTGCTAAATTTTGTGTGGCAACAATTAAAAACTGTAAAGAGATAATTAAAGGTACTGGGCATGGGTAAACTTACTGAGAATCCCTCTTTTGTTTTTATCTTTATTTTTATCTATTTTTAATTGCTCCCACAATTACGTATAGTCTGTACTCAAAGTAGAGACAAATTCCTTTTGAAATTTGATTAGTTGTACTTAAGTCCCTTCCCCACCCCAAAAGCTTTGATTTCTTTTGATTTTTATGGAACCATCACTTCTGATTTTCTGTGTGGTTATGGTTTATAAAGTTTTCTTAAATGTACTAATATTTTGGGGGCTCTTAATTTAATTCTTAATACCCAAGTAATTATATTTTTTATTATGTGATTTTTTAAAAATCTTATTTGTTTTGAATGTTATTTTATTTTCTTAGTATCTTCAGGGTGGCACTTAAAGTTTTTTTTAGATGTCTTTTACTTTTTATTTGGTTCTTAACTTCTTTGGTACTTAATAGTTTTAGATTTGTATAAAACATTGGTGGATGACTCTAATAAACCTGAACTAAGGCTATGCACACTTTGAAAATGGTTTGGAAAAACGTTGGCTCTGGCATGATTGCAGTGCTTCTCTGATGTTCATTAAAACAAACCATCTTTTTTCAAGCTTCAGTGCATGCCTGAAAAATAGATGCTGGTGGTTTAAGTAATCCACTCATTAAGGTTAATGTGACTCTTTAAAACATCATTTTTTCCCCTCAGACCCATGTAAAAGCCTGAATAAAGTCAGGCTGCTTTAATGATTAACCCAGAGGTGCTGAGATCTAAAGCACTTTGAACAATTTTAGAACTATGCACAGCTATAGTAATTACCTGCACTGATTAAACATTTTAAACAACTAAAATCACCTCCAATTAATCTGTTAGCAAATTATAAATTGTTTGGCCTTTTTAAAACACCAATGCTTGTGCTAGTTGTAGCTTGAAATTCCCTTCTGCAAAGAAGCATTCTGTCTTGCATGAGATAGAATAGGTTATGGCTTTTGTTCTGAGGTGAGGAAACATGGTCTGTATCTCCACTGAAAACCAAGAAAAATGTTTCTCCACTGAAATCTAAGGAAATTGTGTCTTCTCTCGAGTGATTGCTTTTTCCAAATTACAGTAATACGTAATGTGAAATTAAAGCCATTGTAGTCAATTAACCATGTGAATTTTAAATCAATCCATGGAGTATTACCTAAAGCTAATATAGTTAATTGAGTAAGATTCCTTTAATGCCTAATTAATGTTGGTCTATCAATCATCTATATATCTGTCTATCTATCCATCCATCCCAAGGTTAACCCCCTATGTCAGAGCTTTCCAAACTTTTCATGTTGGTGACACACTTTTTAGACATGCATCATTTCGCGACACTCTCTTAGCAGGGCATGATTTCGTGACACACTCTTATAGCAGAGCACAAGGCAGGCACTAGGACCTGTGCGGAATCCTGGCAGGGCTCAGAGGCAGCAGCAGCCACGACACACCCAGACACTGCAGCCGACACACTAATGTGTCACGACACACAAGTTTGGAAAGCTCTGCCCTAGGTGGAGGTAAGCTGGTAGTCTAGTAGAGTTGACATCTCCCTCCTTTCTCTATGATTAAAAAAATTAAATATTGTGACACAAATCTTTTGGCAACTCTCCCTTTCTTTGATAAAGATGTATATTGGTGCATGCATACATGATCAAAAGAAAGGGAAATCATATACAATTGTCCAGAATTGATATATCCAGACAAGGGATCAGAATGGCAAACCTAGTGCTCTCCAAATGTTTTGGATTTTTACTCCTATCAGTCCCCAACCTGCTTGGCCAGTGGCAAGTGATGTGGGATTTGTGATCCAAAACATCTGGAAGGCATCAGGTTGTCTGCTTCAGCCATAGAGTAATGAATTGGCAGCACATTCCAAATCTGAGCCCACTGCAGTTATGGCAGAATAGTATATACAGATATCAGAGATAGCTACCAACAATTACAAATAAAGTGTTACATATTGTCTCTGTCTCAGCATGCCTGGTGATTGGGAACTGTGTTCCTCTGGAAGGTTTTTGCTGGAAAGTTTCTGTATAAAATAAGTGTCTGACATATAATCTGATTTGAACGAAGGATGAAATTGCAATGAAATGATTTCTTGAAATACTACAATTGTTATCAATAATAAACAGCATAATGCTGTACATGTTTAGTTAGAATTCTAAGTTACTTAGAAATGATTGTCATTGTATTCAGTGGAATTTCCTTTCACGAAAATGGCTATGGTAGACCAAATGATTATTTTAGAAGCTCTTCATCTTATTAGTAAATGTGGGATCCCAATTCCCCCACCCTCACCCCAGATGAATCTTCTGATGTGTTACTCTAGGGAGAAATCCACACTTCCAGTTTACCCCAGCATGAGAATGAGCAAACCACCATTTCTGGAAGGGAAGGATTCATGATGTTGTTCTCAACCTGCCCTCAGCCAGCCAGTAATGCAATCTCCCCCTTTGTATTCTGGCTCTACATCATGAGTCGTGTTTTTTTGTTTTGTACTGGTTCAAACTTTGTTCTTCATGTAGCATACTGCACTTAAATTACTTGTAACCAAACCTCTGCACTCCAATTGACAATTGTGGCCTGTGATGGGAAGGCTCACTTCCCTCTGGTTACTAGTCACTGCCCTCCTTTGCCATTTTGTTTTTTAGGTTCAGTGGAATGGTGAAAAGCTGGGTTGTTGTTTTACAAGTTTATTTATGCCATTTATGTAGTTACTCAACTCACAAATTGCAAGTTCATTAATGGAACACTGCAAGGATGTCTGTAACTGAAGTCCCTGTCTTTCCTTCTTCATTTGTTTTTTTAACCAGGTAAATGGACAAAAAATTCTGCCACTTTTCCCTTTTGGCCCAAGTAACAGGAAAAGTGATAAACCTGTGGCCCTGCCTTCCTGTCCATGAGGGGTAAAGAAACTCAGGAATCCACTAGTCAAGGGAGATGATAAAATAAACACTGCCCAGACGGCACATCAAGCCATCATTGTGACCGAAATAAAGGAAAGTATTGAAATCTGGAATAGGGTTTCTCAAGGAAGCTTCATTTCCAGCAGGTTTTCAAGCCCTTTCTAGGCCACCCTTCCCCAATCTGGTGCCTGCTGTTGTATTACAGCAGCCATGGTTTCCCAGGCAGCATGGCCATTTGGCAGTACTTGCTGGTATTGTGGGGACTGAAGCCCAAAATATTTGCAGGATGCCAAGTTGGGAAAAGGCTCCTTTAAATTATCAGCAAGACAAAAATAGCAATCATTATTAGTTATGATTTCTCTCTCGTTCAGCTGTAGTGCGAACATTATCAGACAATATTTACACACCATATTTACAGTGTATAAAAATATGGGCTTAGACAGCTCTCTTACTACAGCAACTTATTGTGGATGCAGAAACATGATTTAAAATGTCCATGCTAAGAAACATGCCCAAGGTAAGGCATTCTTTACCTTTTTTGGGGGAAGCGGGCAGATTCAAGTCAGTGTTGACTCCTTGGACTAGTCCCTGCAGTTTTCTTGGCAAGATTTTCAGAAGTGGTTTGCCATTGCCTTCTTCCTAGGGCTGAGAGAGAGTGACTGGCCCAGACATCCAGCTGGTTTCATGCCTAAGGTAGGACTAGAACTCACTGTCTCCCAGTTTCTAGCCTGGCTCCTTAACCACTACACCAAAATGACTCTCATTCTTTACATGGAATACTTTAATTATAATGTGTTAATTAAGTTGGTGTGTGTGTGTGTGTGTGTGTGTGTATCTACGTAGGTGTGTGGCAAGTTCATCAAATGAAATATATTGTGTCTACTGAATTATATCTCCCTGGAGGTTATCAGTTTAATCAGGTCAAGTCACAGGATTCTAATGTGATTATGATTACATGACATAAAGAGCTGTAAATAAAAGGTTTTTTTGTCTGTGCCTTCTGATGGAGTCTTGAAGGTTAATAAAATAACTCCAAGCAGCTAACAACAATCTTGCAGAGTAGAAGCATGAACCAGCAGGGAACTTGCACTTTAAGCTTAATTACATTCAGAAATAAATTCAGACTTCACACATTAGTTAGATGAAGAAAAATAGAGATAGCTTACATTTATTCAGTAGATCTGGATACGAGTAGAGTCATTGTAGATCTGTGTGCAAGCAAGATGGAATGGACGAGAGCTGCATCCCTGCATCCCTGCATCCCTCCTGCTTGCAGGTGTGCCCAAAACGTAATGGAGAATGTTAATCCCCCAAACTCAAGGAGGAGGAGGAAGGAATCAGGTGACTCAGGTAACATCCCACAAGCACAGTAGAGATGTATTTACTAGAAAGACCCCCTATTATGGTTATGAGACAATGCTGAGTTGACTCCTGATAATCCCAACACCTTCGAGTCAATGTTAACACCTGGCAACTGCCTGGACTAGTCTCTGCAGTTTTCTTGGCAGCGTTTTCAGAAGTGGTTTGCCATTGCTTTCTTCCTAGGGCTGAGAGAGAGTGACTGGCCCAAGATCGATCGATCGATCGATCCATCCATCCATCCTACAAATTGGAGAGCTTTCCTGTAACAGACAAGCGCTTGATAATGTAAAATAATGCCTACTCCACATGTTCAGGGTCACTCTCTCATATAAGCATCTGGAATTAGGATTACATGCCAGGAAATATGACTTTGAGTGGGGAAACCTGAATTTTAGTCCCTTCTTAGACACAAAGCCAACTGAGTTATTTTCTAGCCCTAAGATGAAGGCAATGGCAAACCACTTCCAAAAATGTTACCAAGAAAATTGCATTGATTTGATGTAGTCACCAGGAGTTAAAACTGATTTGATTGTGTGTGCATGCACATACACAGAAACATAGTTAAACTATAATTAACAAACTAATTTTAGATGTATAGGTTTTTAATTTTTTATAATGTGATTGTAAACCACCCAGAGTCTACCATGGTGGAGATGGGCGGTGATAAATCCAAATAATAAATAAATAAATAATTGAAGAGGTCACAAAACTATTATCTGCAAGCTATCTGGTTTAATGACTGGCAGAATCTTTCCAGTGTTTCAATGACCCAGTGTTCTCATATATCTCTGAAGATGGATAGGATTGGATGAAATAATTTAATTGCAAAAATGTGGGTTTTCGCTGAGCTATGGCTTAGGAGTCTGTATGTGAAGTGATTTACCAAATGTTTGGGGTGAGTGGGCAAAGCAGATCCCTTTGACCAATATTCTGCTCCAGATGGAAACATTTCTGTCTTTGCTCAGTGCTAGGCTGACCATACGTCTGGTTTTGAATGGGACAGTCCCGTTTTTTTTAGCATTTTTCAACCGCCCCTTCATTTTGATAAAAATCTCAATTTTGTCACATTTTTTAAACCCGGTGGGAATGGCATAGAAGGAGGATACGAGCCGGAGCTGCCGATTGGAGGCAGCCCGGAAGAGGAAGCCCTCCCGCCTATCAGCGTGTGGCAAAGGAGGGACCAGGGGGTGGGGTTTGCAGGCAGGAGACAATTGTGCAGACCGGGGGGCAGGGTTTGCAGGCGGGATACAATTGTGCAGACTGGGGGTGGGGTTTGCAGGTGGGAGCCAATTACGCAGACCGGGGGCAGGGTTTGCAGGCGGGAGCCAATTGTGTGGACCAGGGGCGGGGTTTGCAGGCAGGAGCCAATCACGCGGACCGGGGGGCGGGGTTTGCAGGCGGGAGCCAATCGTGCAGACCGGGGGGCAGGGACCCGTCTTTTTCATGAATATTGAATATTACATAAGACCCCGTCCCGTTTTGTCATCCCAGTGTCCCGTTTTTGTCTCAAGGAAATATGGTCAGCCTACTCAGTGCCAATGTCTCTGGAAAATTTCAGTCTCTGGAAAATTTCTGACATTTTTTAAGAATCATGGAAAGTGTATGGAATGATATACTATATAAATATTCCAGAACTGGAGGTGTTTAAAAAACAGATCATACTGGATTTTCAGTCTTAACACTAAGTAGTTCTCAATTACACATAATGTTTTGATGTAAAAGCCTTATTTCCTAATTCTCATTTTATTTGTGACCTGTTTTTTTCCTTTCTAGTCAAGCAAAGAAATGCTGAGTTTAGATGCTTCTTTTGTAACAATTCCTTTAGAGTTCTACATAGAATTTTTCTGACTGATCCTGCAGAATATTCTTCTGAATGCCACAAATAGTTGATCAGTGAGTGAAGCTAAGGCTCATACATAAATTTAATGGAATTATTTGTAGTTGAATGAGCATATGGTACTCAAAAGAAGCCTATATTGTTACTGTTTAAACCAGGTTAGGAATAGGGCTGTGCAATGCGTTGGATTTGATTCCAAAAAAGAATGCATGTAGCAATGGCACCTGCATGATCCTAGAAAAAGACACAGCTGCTTTAAAGAGTTGCAGACAAGTGCTGCTTTTTTTATCCTTTCCTACTAGGCATCTTTTTGGAATCAAATTCAAAGTGCTACACAGCCCTATGAAAAATCTAAGGCCTTCTAGCTGCAGATGAACTACAGTTCCCACTATTCCTTGCTACTGGTCAGATTGGGGCTACTAGGAGTTGTAGTTCAGTGCCCTCTGGAGGGCTATAGATTCCCCAAACCTTGTTTAAACTATTTGAAAGGGAAAGGCAAGGAAATAATTCTTCAATAAAAATGCCTAGCAATGTGAATCCAAATGTTGAAAACAGTGAAGTAAATAGATTTTTAAATTTACAGTATATCACAGCACTGAAAAATTTAATTATAGATGTTGAGAGAGGCATAATGTTTGTGGACACAAACTTGCTATACTAAAGTAGCAAGAAAAAAAGGAAGCTAGGTGTGACCCTGTATAATTATAAAAATAGAATGCTATAAAAAGCCATTTACAGTATTTAAAAAGGAGGAAATAGCAAATCAACTATCATTAAATGACAACCTTTATCAGACCAATGTGAGTTCTGCCAGGAAGTTAACAAGAAAGAGGAAGTACAGGATGCAATTTACTTTGATTCAATATAAGGAGCTATCAGTAGATATTCCTATGGGACTGGGTTAGCAGTAGGAAGGATTTCATATGCAGAATCAGGTGAGAAAATTAGATAGCGTAAATGTGTATGCAGCTATGTATTTTTTTAAAGTAAAAATTATCTAATCTACCCTTGTAACAGGTAAGTCTAGCAATGCAAACTTCTAGAATGTTGCATTTGGTCAGAGCGCACTCACAGTTGACCTGTAGATTAATTCCATATCTCTAGTAAGATAAGATATGATGGCCAGTTGACTAACTCTGAAAAAAACACAACTATCCTCCCCTTGAAGTTAAATAGCGAGCAGTTTGCTAGAGGCTTTTGTCCTTTTTAATTTTCATGGAGCATAGCAGCTGGCTGTGGAAAAGAAAATAAAGGAATCTAAATTCCTCCACCAGACATTTGTGAGGTAACATTTTATAGATGCAGGAGGATAATCCACACAGATCTCTAGGTGTGATTAGTCATGAGAGAGGGACAGGTGTTAGGGTTTAATTTTATTTTGTGAGTGTTCAAAGTAAAGAGTTTCCTTCAAAGTTGTTCTCTCTAATAGTCATCTTGAATGGGCCTTCATTGTTCCATTACAGATAGTCCTCATTTAGTGACCACAGTTGTGACTGGCAACTCGGCAGTTAAGCAAAGCGGTCGCTAAGTGAAATTGCGACTGTGCTTATGATCTTACTTCAGCTTTCCTTTGCTTTACAGACCTGCAAAGGTTGTAAATGTGAGGATTGGTCATAAAGTTACTTTTTCATTACTGTTGTAACTGCGAATGATCGCTAAGCAAGGCAGTTGCTAAACGAGGACTATCTGTATTACCCTGTCCTTTTGAAGCTTAATACTTTTCTCTAAGCCTAAAACTTACTTGTGTTTTGTTACTGGGTTTTGTTACTGGGTGTTCTTATTAAACTTTAAAGACTTTTTAAAAAAAAATCCATTCAATCGTGTCTGATTCTCGGAGACTGCCTGGACAAGTCCCTGCAGTTTTCTTGGCAAGGTTTTTTCAGAAGTAGTTTGCCATTGCCTCCTTCCTAGGGCTGAGAGAAAGTGACTGGCTGAAAGTCACCCAGCTGGCTTTCTGCCTAAGGCAGGACTAGAACTCCCGGTCTCCTGGTTTCTAGTCTGATGCCTTAACCCATAGCTTTCCAAACTGTGTGTCGTGACACTTTAGTGTGTCGCAACACAGAATTTGGTGTGTTGCAACACAACCCGGAAGCGGCGGCGCGGGGGTGTGCACAGCGGCAGCGACGGCACGCCATCAGCGCTTCCGCATTTTAGCGGAGGCCGCCACCGCCACCGCCATGCACACCACCTCCGCCACGTGACCCCCCGCGCTGCTGCTGGTGCGTTGCCAACGGCAGCAGTTTGGAAAGCACTGCCTTAACCACTACACCAAACTGGCTCTCGAAGACTGTTTAGATCAGAGCTTTCCAAACTTTTCATGTTGGTGACACACTTTTTAGACATGCATCATTTCGCGACACACTCTTACAGCAGGGCACAAGGCAGGCACTAGGACCTGCATGGAATCACAGCAGGTTTGGAGGCAGAAAGGCACAAGGCAGGCACTAGGACCTGTGCGGAATCCTGGCAGGGCTCAGAGGCAGCAGCAGCCGCGACACACCCAGACACTGCAGCCGACACACTAATGTGTCCCGACACACAGTTTGGAAAGCTCTGGTTTAGATAGATGTTTTTGTACCAATGTATGCTTTGGGGCATTGTAATCTGGCAACATACTAAGCCTCCCCACATTGACTACCAGATACTGGATTTAAGCTGCCTTTTTTCAATTACAGAAGAGGAAAGCATTTTCATTCTTTTGGACTTCTGCATATAATCCTAGCTGAGGGGAGGTGGTGGTAGCAAAACCAGATTAAGGCAGTCACTGGTGCATTAACCTGGGCCACTATGGTTGATAGGGCACAGAGAGCCTTTCACTTTTTAATAATGTTTCACTGGAATTTAGTTACCAAGATAAATTTTACACTAAGAGGTAGATTTGTTCAACATGCTAAAATCTAAACTGGCTAGGTTTTCCATAGATAGCCTGCAAAACTAAAATATAGGGTCTATCTAAACCAGAACAGACTTTCAGTAATAGTAATTGAGTTTATTGTATCTTATAATTTACTCAGCGACTTGTACTCTGTTGACCATTTGTTATTCATGCTTAGCCCAGAGCTAAAAAGCAATTTCTAGTCTTTTAAAACAATATATTCAGATATTCATAATTAACTAATGATATATTGGAAGGTTATAACCTCAATGACATTTTTAGATCCCTTGTCTATTCACCTGTATTTTACTCTTTTATCTCCTTTTCTTGTTCCTTTTTAATGGTTATTTATATAACTTTTTAAAAATCTTTCAAAAACAAAATCTAAATGGGTTAGTAAAATATTGCTATGTTCATATTACATACTATACATAAACAAATAAACCAGATAAGGTGTAACATGATGGCTTAGTTTACCCAGCATATTAAGACTATGGCTGGGTTTCTATATTATGCTGCACCAGTTATCTAACCTCATTAGTCTAATCTAGCATGTTGTGCAAATCTGATTTAGAGTGAATAACAGAACAAATCCATTGATGTTCATGCAGAAATAAATTCCACTTTACTTTCATTTGAGTAAATATATCCAGGATTTCAGCTTGAGAAAGGGTATATAGCACTTTTTTGCCGGCAAAGAAGATGAAAGTTTTAACCTTGTATCTTGGAATAAGCCTTACTGAAAGGATATTCTATGAAATTCCACTCATTGTAAAAGATTCATGTAAGATTCATTCTTACATTTATTTATTTGATTTATTACCGTCCACTCCCCCAAGGGGGACTCTGGGCGGTTCACAATAAAATATAATTAATTCAAATACAGCCATAAATATGTTAAAATAACATTCAATAAAACTTATACATATAATATAAAATCCGAGTGGCAGAATTTTCTGAAAACCAAAGAAAAAGGGCACTATGAGGCCAGCCTAAGGTGCTAGCCATCCCCAGGAGTGTACACTCCTCTTCCCGCCCCAGGCAAATTGACAAAACCAGGTCTTGAATTTTTTCCAGAAGTCCAGGAGTGAGGAGGTCCGTCTTATCTCCGGGGGCAGAATACTCCACAGGGCAGGAGCTACTGCAGAGAAGGCACGCTTCCGTGACCCCGTTAGATGGAATTCTTTAACCAATGGGGTCTGTAGCATGCCCTCTCTGCAAGCCCGGGTGGGATGGGACAATGTAATAGGGATGAGACGGTCCCTTAGGTAACCTGGTCCCATGCCATGTAGGGCTTTAAAGGTCATAACCAACACCTTGAATTGGACCCGGAAGCAAACTGGAACCCAGTGCAGCTCACGCAACGTTACATGTGTCCACCTTGGGACACCTAAAATAATCCGCGTGGCTGCATTCTGGATCAGCTGTAGCTTCCGGATACTCAAGGGTAGCCCCATGTAGAGCGCATTACAGTAGTCTATATGGGAGATCACCAGGTCATGAGTGACCGTTCGAAAGGCCTCTCGTTCCAGGAAGGGGCGTAACTGGCACACAACACGAAGTTGAGCAAAAGTCCTTCTGGCCACGACTGCCACCTGCTCTTTGAGCAGGAGTCGTGAGTCCAGGAGAACCCCCAAGTTACGCACCGGGTCTGTCTGGGGCAGTGCAACCCCATCCAGCACTAAAGATGACAATTTCCCGGATACCGAGAAGCCGTTAATCCACAGCCACTCCGTCTTACCTGGGTTCAGTCGAAACTTGTTTTTCCCCACCCAGGCCCCCACAGCCTCCAGGCACTTGGAGAGGGTGGTCATTCACCAGACACATACTTGAGTATGCTTAGATACACATCCATAATCAATCCCTTTCTCTAAATTAAACCAAAATCACATTATTTCTATAAATCATTCTATAAGCACATTATAAAATCACTAAATACATTTTCTCCTTCCCCATATATTAAAAGAAAAAAAAGATTATGAACCTCCTAATCAACTTCCCCCCCCCAAAGGTAACATTTAATTATTTCCTTCCTACTACTGTTCTATACATTTCTATCTACTATAATAAAGATCAAACTAAAAAGCATATAAATTGTCTGCCATTATAGTTAATACAATTATAATAATCTTAGTCATATTAAACCTAAAACCAAGCATTTATTATTATATCTTATTAACCTTAATCAAAATCATTAAAGATAAATGAAGTCAAACAAGCCCTAAAAGCAATCCAGATAAATATTCTTAAACTCTTACCCCACTTCAAAATAAACCAGAGCATTTACATAACTCCACAATACACACAAAGCATTTTTCATAAAGAAATCAGACAGGCCAACTGCCCCCTTTAAAGACCCTGACTTCTCAGCAGAAAACCTCCCACAGATAACAACCCCTCCTTTTCCATAACATTCCATCAGAAAGTCAATCTCACTTATAGCTTGCAATTAGTTCTGTCCCTTTAATTTCTTCAAGTCAACTATTTGATCTCTGGCATTTCAACAGAAGCCTTGATTTCACTGTTGGAAGAGACATCTCTATCGTTGTTAAGCTCTTCAATTTCTTCCACAACATCCCCAACCAGATGACACATTTTAGAACCAATGTTCTCTACAATGTCCTGAATATTTTGCATAACAGTTTGACAAGAATAAAAAAGAATCTGCTTAAGCTCACAATGGAAATCCCCGAAAGTCTGCTTGAAATCCTCCATGGCTCACGCAGTACATTATGACGATCCCTAGGTACTTGACTAGTGAAAGTAGGAGTTAATAGGAAAATTCCAAAACTGTTTACACAAGTGAAAGTATGATAACAGGCAGCTCCCCAGGGAAAGTAGCAACAGAAAGCTAAAAGTTCAGAACAGCAAATTCAATGTGTAGGAAAATAGTAAAATCTTCAAATTTAATACAAAAATAACAGGGAGACGATTTCGTATTCTCAACCCTCCTTGATATTTGGATGGAAAGCAAAATCCAAAACTTAAAAGGAATTTTTAAAAAAATTAATCCCAAAATTTATTATAAACTCCAAGAGAGCTCACTTCTCCTTGATGTAGAAAGCCTCTCTTGGGGTACATAAACTTAAAAAAATATAAATTGGGTGATTTAGAAATGGGGTGGCTGGTCTTAGTGTCCCTTTAAGGCTACAGCACAGCTTGGAAATGGTGACGTCCCAGCCTCCCGGCGGCTCTTACCAGATTAGCGTGCACACTGTTTGCGATCCTCTGGCTGCAAGTCGCCGTTCTGGAGAACAGATGGGATGATTTCGAGCGTTTTCTTTGTCCGGAAAAACGCTCCTGGGCTTCAGGAAAAACCTGCCTGAGCCCGAAAAAACTGCCACGTGGTCAGTTCTGCCTGCGGAGCCCACGGGCACAGCTGTTCAGTCTGCCATGTCCCCACCAGAAGAATTGTTAGAAATCTTAATTGTTCTTCTGAGCAGGAAGTCACTGCTTTCCTCCTACAAAATCAAACCTCATATGTTTCCAAACAGGTTGCCAAATTTCTAACAATACATAGCTATGGCTGTCAGAGTAGAGCAGTTGGTGCAACCCAAGAGTGGTTCAGAACAAATTTGCTTCAAGACTGTGACTTCCAATATACACAGACTTTACTAAATACAAATATATATACACAGGCAAAATACCTTTTAACCAACTATACACAGCAATACACAATCCTACAACACCCAGCAATATGGATTCCTCCCAACTGCCTTATATCCATGTAACTTTGCTAAGTCATTCAGCGGTGATTGATCCAGGTGTATGCAATTAGCTCTTCAGTTTCCTCAGAGCTAATTGTTCAGTGCTCTCAGCTGTGCTGCCTTCTTAACTGCAGTAAAATTCTTAATACAATGTCTGGGTATACCCTGACAATGGCTTGTGGAATCTACCTGGTGCTTTTTATGTACTACTAATTGTTTCGGGCTTTCCTGTACAAGTTTATTGTTTTTTATATTTGGTATCTGATATTCTGTTGTACTGTTATGTTTTTAAAAGTTGGTCTTGGACTGTAAATAAATAAACTTAAAAAGCTGAGTTGTACTTCATAATCTAGATCATATTATGTTTAGGCCTATTGTAACTACACTAGAATAAGCTGGATAAACACTTGAAGTTGGAATAGATTTTATAGATCTTTTTGCTGCTATCGAGTAGTGACCTGGATTTTTGACATAGTAAATCTAATTATGTTTATCTTGAAGCTACATTATAGGGAAGCAAGTGGAATGTATCTGAATGCCAAACTGATTGTGAGCTGAGATAAGAAATCCTTCTGCCAGTAAGACTCAGTGGAAAATAAACGTGAAAGAAGAAAGGTCTAATGCATGCAGGCATCTAAACACTGTGTGATGCACTGCCCCTTCCTATCAGTGCATTCTTTTCAGGAAGCACATCCAGCTCTTGGCTTCACTTGTGGAGTAATGAGCTAAAATATCCTAGAATATTTCTGTAATGGGGCCTGAGTGTAAGAGCTGGCCATCAATGGTAGAGCTCTTAATCCTAACTGGAGGCTGGACAGGCTCAGTAGGTAGAGCATTTGTGCAGGTAATGGATAATTTAGTGAACTTGTTACAGCACAACAATCTATTGAGGCTTGCAGTTGTATTCAACTAACAATCTGGATCTGTAAGGTAGGAATGACTAAATGTTGATGTGAAGCTCTGCATGTTAGGAATTTGCTTAATTCCTAGTGGCTTTAGATTCTGAGCTAGGCTGGGATTTCCTTTTTCAAAAAGCCAGACCTGGAGCATGTATGGCATCTGTTCATAAAATGCTCACATGTAGAAGAAGTGGGACATTCATGTGCAGAGTGAAAAGGTTCTCCACAATATAGACATAAAGCTTGCATGCAGAAGCACTTGTCTTGGGCAGACAAGAGAGCTCTGCTGGCTTCCAGCTTCATGGGTTCATCTTCTGAAGTCTACGTTTGCTGGGTTTCTCACCATCTTTGTTGGGCAGGAGAATAGGTACTTATGGTTGGATAGGCATTGGAAGGGGCCTGCATCTTGTGGTTCCATCAAAACTGCTGTCATAATTTGTCATTGTGGAGCTAACTGGTCCACCTGGGCTGCCAAGGCATTGGTAACTTGGTTGACAGTCGGTGGAATTGCCAGAACATCAGTAGCCATCGAGTTAAACCTTGATCTCTAGTTGAAGGCTCTCCTCCCATAGTGATGGAATTAAATACTGGGCAATCAAGCTATCGTGCTCTCCAGTTCAAAACTCCTGCCATATCACAATTTAGCTAGGCTCATAGGCTAGACTTGAAAGAACTTAACTGACACAGCTTGGTTGGAGAAGAGTTCTACTGCAGACAAGAATGTAGGCATAGAAAACAGCTGACTGCTCACTTCCATTTAGAGGACTCGGGAAAACGCTTGGCAGAGCTCATTAGGTAGGTTGCCAGTGTTACTTTCCTCTCTACCACTATCCTCTCTACCACTGATTTAGCAGGGAGGAGGTAAGTGGAAATCTTGAGTAGCTTGACCTGATGGGAAGACTTATGCTAAAGTTGAGATTCCTTTCCCAGAATGAGCACTATTGGTTCATTAAGAATTTAAATATTTATTATATAAAACAAAGTTAGAAACTTAGTAAAAAGCCAAAAGAAAAGGGAAAGTCATTAACAGTTTCTTTCTGAAGAGGTTGACCCCAGTCACTCCCAGTTCGGGGACTATAGCTGCTCCCTCAGCCTAGAATCTCATACAAACAAACATGCTAAATAAGTTCACAGATCCCATACAGCGTATTAATCCATTAAAAACAAGAGAGAATCTATACTGCTTCATTGATCCTAGCTTATGTCCAAATTTACTAGATTCCAGCCTGGTTGTTAATTTTGCAGGAGGAAAGCAGTGGCTTCCTGCTCAGAAGAACAATTAAGATTTCTAACAATTCTTCCGGTGGGGACATGGCAGACTGAACAGCTGGTTGAGAAACCCTGTTCTAAAGTAATAAAAATAAAGGATTTGAAGCAGGTGGAGAGGTTGTGGAGTTTTCAGCGGGTGTGTGTGTTTATGTGTGGCTTTGAGAATTAGGCTATTTGAGCCATAAGAACTTTTTAAGGACTTTATAAAAAACAGGTAACGGGGGGAGAGGTGGCTGAGCTTAAAAGGGTGTTTTTATGTCATGCAAAGAGGAACTTCTAAAAAAACATTATTTATTTATTTATTTATTTATTTAAAAAAATAAATACACTTGTTTTGATAAAGAAATACCTTGTCCATGTGTTTTAATATCAAGAATTATTGGGGAGGAACAGCAGGAGAGCAGATGTGCCTTCAATTCCTGCTTGTGGGCTTCTCATAGTGGGTCACCATCAAACAGAGTGCTGGACTGGATAGGCCTTGGGCAAGACCCAAGGCTGGTCTTATGGTCTTAAGAACAGCTAGTACTAATCTAAAAGTGCTCATTATTCTGTAATAGTTTTTATCACAAAATCCTAGTGGGCATAAATCTCTGAAAACTTTAATTTACTAAGTTTTAAAGGTATCTTATTTATTTACAAAAGTTCTAGGGTCTTGCTTCAGCAATGGCTCTCACTTTGGATTCATGTACAGTCAATTAGTGAGTTAAATCTGGGTTTTGTGGACTGGATGCCACAGATGAATTTTCATCCAGACAGCAACATGAAATAACTGGTAAGGCCATTATTTAGGGAAGCGGTCTGGACAGTGGTTGCTGCTTCCACTAAAAGATGGGTATGCTTCCATGCAAGATTCATGTTTGATAAGGCTGCAAGTGTAGATGGTGTAACTGGAGAAATGTTGACATGTGGATTTGGTGTGCATAGGGAAAGGATGTGTGTCTTGTTTAATATCTGATCTGTATGGAGACTGCAATTGTGCGTGACAGTTGGAATAATGCCATTATTATTATTCTGTACAAAGAGAAAAGTGGGAAGAGACAACTGGCAGGGCTATTCAATAAGCTCAGAAAAAACCACATTTCTCATTTGTGGCAGGATTTTCCAGGGCAGGATTTCTCTTCATTATCTGAAAAATTATAGTTGATTTTGCATGCAAGTGGTGATTTTTGGAGGCAGCTCAATCTCTTTTGAAACTTAATCATCTCCTCAAAGAGTCTGTATTCTTTAACAAAGCCAAATTCTCTTCAAAATTCTTCAGGATTCTGCATCTGTTTTCCCTCTGGCAGAATGAGAACAGTTAGAGCTTTACTTAGAGTGCTGTAATTCCTCAAATACAGAAAATGTTAACATACGTGTTTGTCTTCATGTTTTAGACTAGTACCGGAGGATGTGGGAATGGACATCCTTAATAAGGCCATGCTAGATTCCACTGCAGTAGAAATGAGACCTGGTAAGTCTACCTTTTAATTATCTTTTTAAAACTCTCATTCTCTTCTGAGGCATTTAATTATTCACCGAGTGAGCTATTTCTGTACTGTGATAATACCATTTATTTATTTGAAGTAAAAAAGGGTTAATCTTGATATTTAATTAATTCCATGGTTCCCTTGATCATCATTTGCAGCCCTCCATCCACTTTCTACTGTGCTTAGTTTCATTAGGCTGCAAATGAACTTGCTTCATATGATAATTAGCTACACTGCACTTTCTTGATTTCAGCCTGTACAGATTTAGCTTCTATTTACCAGCTAAAACAACACAATTAAAATTGCTGCCTAAGGTGTCAGCAGTTAGAAAAGAAGTCTTTGACATATTAGACTATTCCTCAGCCATTGAATTACATCCAAGATCAGGGAAGATATAAATGGCAACTGCCCAGGATTCGAGTGACAGTGTTCCAGGAAAAGACATACCAGTAACATCAGGGATGGGGGATTTTACAACTGTGTATAAAATCTTCATCTTTACATTTGCTCTATTAATTAGAGGGGAGCTGATGCCTTCTCATAATTAACAAAAATAGGCACAGGCTCCTATCAGTAGGCTGGCAGCTGCATTTTGCTCCAATTGAAATTTCATCCATATCTGAACTGCAAATACAATATCTTCTGTATCTGCTATTAATTATTAGGTCCAGGTCTTCATAAGAGTACTTTGTGATAATGAAGGCTGCAATGAAGCAGCCCACTGCATTTCTAAGGGTGAAGTGGCTGTGTTACTTCACTTTGCCTGCTCCCATTGGTCCTTTGTAGTTGGTGGAGGCTTCAAGTCCATGGAGATGCAGCAGTGAGAAGCACCTAATTGAGACATATATTACCTTTTTGTATTGACAAAGAGAATTGCATTCCCTCCATATCATGAAGTTCTTCATCAAGGTGAATCCATGCCACCTCACCTAGGCCTGTTGTTTTCTGAAGTCACATTAACAAAACTATTCAATAGGTTGAGTACACTTTTCAAAAGCTAAATTAATTTAAATGCTATTTAGAGTAATAGTTTTAATCTGAAACAGAGATTCTTCTCTCTTCATGCTTATTTAGAACCTCCCGATTCACTAGACCTTAATGGCTCTCATCCCAGAAGGATAAAGCTCACTGCTCCAAATATCAGTCTCTCTTTGGACCAAAGTGAAGGATCTGTCCTTTCTGATGATAACCTGGACACTCCAGATGAAATTGATATCAATGTAGATGATCTTGACACACCAGATGAAGCAGATTCTTTAGAATATGCTGGACATGGTAATGAATTACATTTGGTAAAAGTGAATGTGCAGTGATCACCTATTTATGTTTATTGTGTTATTTTTGGTACACTTTGGAATGAAATACAATTCTCTAGGAACCTAGCTGTCAGCTCATGAAGACAGATATGCAGTATAAGATTAAACAGCTCTAAGGAAAAGCAGAACTTGCTACTATATATAAAAAAGATTGTGGTCAAATTGTAGAGCCAGTGCTTTAGTTGCAAGCTTGTTGGTTATTTGGGTACAATCATTTTGAAAGACTAAATGGTTTATCTGATTAATTGGACAGCAGGAAATACTGTAATATTAAGGAAAATAGTATTTCTAGTTAAGTTATTTATAAAGATCCCAGATGCAAGTATAATATTTGGAAGATACATTCCAGTATGCAGCTATGATACCTATATATTACCTAGCCCTAACCCTAAAATTAAAACATTTTTTGTTTTAGAACTATGGTTTTCTCTCTTTCTGCATCATGCCATAGGAATTCAAATACCAGCAGAGAACTATTTTTTTACCATTTTGTATATAATTTCTTCATAATATTCAGTTCTCCAATGTTTTTTTTCACAGAATATTGTTCCTGCAAACAATCCATATTTACATCTTTGAAGTCAAATATGAGTCTTTGTTGATTATTTACTTCATTATGTTAGAAGGATTAAATGGATGAGGGCACTCTTATTCATCAGTAAATATGGGCTTGTATTAATGCTTCATTTTGATTTGATATCCATAAGATTGTTGTTATGGTGTTACAAAGATTATTACAGTTACCAAAAACTTGGAATTTATTTATTACTATATAATGAATAATGGATCCCTCAGTCCTGTAGACTAGCAAAAAAGATCACAGTTCATTGTTGGAAAATTAGGACTATCCTAGATTTATAGTCTTGAATCACAAATATGTGTTTGCTTATTGCTTATGATCCTGCTATCAGTGTAATGGAAGAACTAATGAGTATTATTTCATGTGGTCAAAGTTCAATAATTTATTTTAAAAAGAGGGTGAATATATTTTCTCTATTTTCTCCTTTTTTGTTCTTTTTTCCTTTTCCTTTTTCCCTTTTTCTTTTCTACCTATTAAAAGAAGAAAATAAAACGTGGACATATGCATTTTATTGGATTATAGTCTATTTTGTATGTTCAGCATCACTAATGTATCTGTGCAGTCAATTATTATCTTTCTTATTATGTAATCAAATGAATTTTGAAGCATGAAAATTATTTAAAATAAAATATCAAATTCATATTCTTGATTACAGAGTGTTCCTGTTTTGCACAGAAATGTTGACAAAGCAGCAGGCAGTTCTCAAAGCCATTAATGTCAGGATACATTAGAATAGAAAATCTTTGTATTCATAGTTAAGTGGAAATAAAACTTATTTATTATAGTCATGTCGGGGCGAGCGGATGGAGCGGCCTGCTTCTTCTCCTAGACACCAGTGATCCTTAGGCTGTATAGTAAATAGACACTCACACAGAGATTATATAAAATAGCCTATTTACTTATATACATACGTATTTACAGATCACTTCCACACGGGTAACAAAATGATACACCAACGATACAGCATACAGAGGTAGAATGAGAAGAAAGAATTACAGGACATCTCTGTATTTATATATAAACTGACCAATCACCTTATAGGTCACTCTCATTATTCACCACACCCAACTTAACTCTTAGCACCTGTTGTATGAGTCACACACTGACACATCATCCCTACAACAATGGCTGCTAATTGGGTGACTTTGCAGAATATTTCCCCTCTCACCTAAATATCAAGCCTCTCAGTATAATTTATATCTAGCTGTAAATTCCTGGGTGTATATCAAACCCCAACAAGTCAATCAGAACCCAGAATTCCTAATTCAGACAAAAGTCTATTACATCAGCATCCTGTTTATAGCAGATAGCAAACAGAAACTCTTACAGTTCATATGTCATTGTGGTATAGTGCAATTAGTGGTCATTTAATTAATCTGCTTTTTTGGCAAAATACGTTGATTTAAAATATTCCCTATTTCAGCTGAACTCTTTGGGGTTCATACATTTTATAAGCATACTGATGGAAAGAGATGAGTTTTTAAAAAATCTCCCTTTGTGATTCACACATGCAGGCTTCTACTTGAAATTTGATAGTGGCACCAACTGATTAAAGGCTTAATCTATTGTATGTATAGATTAGATCTGAGATGCATTTAGAATTGAATTAGGACAGTAGTATGGAAAACATATGTAGCAATGTAACATGAATTTTGAATGCTGTTCCTTTCTAGTTAATATCAAATGTTTTAAATCAAATCTAGTTTGCTTTTTTCATTTTCTGGCAACAACATCCAGGGTGAAATACTGATAGCCCTTTTGTGCTATATGTTTTTTCTGTAAAAGTGTATAGTCCTGCAGCTATTATCAAAATCTGGGTCTAAAAACATATGATATCTTACCCGAATCCAAATAACTGTTTACTTAAACTCAGAGTTAATAATGCCAATTTTTCCATTTCCTACAAGGTATGCAATAGTAATCCAAGCATAAACATTGCATTCTGGGTCTCTCACCGGGGATTAATTTTCTCACCTGGTGAATAAGCAACAACTCTAAAGTTATTTTTATATTCATAAAATGAATGGGAAAGAGCAGAAAAAATAAAAAAATAAAACCAACAACAGGTTCAACAACAATAGCGTTATCCTGTCTCTTTTACTTGTCTGTAAAAGACAGCAAACTGAGCATTTTATATTCATCATGATAATTCAGATGTTACTGGAATGTTGTTACATTCTGACAACGTATTAAGTAAAGTTTGGCATCAACTATGGGTAAGCCATTTACCCATCCTTTTATCACCAAGAATATGGCAGCCAACTAGGGTTTGCTGGTCAGCTTCTAGCCATCTTTCTGGTAGTTGCCCAGCAGACGCTTCCTGGTTTGTTTTATATGCTCCTATCAGAAGGAACACACAGTGTCTCAACAGGAGTTGGAGAATCTGTGGGCTGGCTGAGGGGATGCTAAGCCTTCTTTATCTGTAAATGGGAACAATAAAGACACTGCAGTTGGATTGGCCCCATTTTTGCCTCACAAATCTGTCTCTCTGCCATGAATCAAAATAGGATGTTAACTGTAGATTAAATCCCATGTTTGAGTTTGGGTGACATGCTGGACTATAATAAAAATGAGAACCATGATTTCAGATTGTGATTAAGGTGCTCCTCCTGTGGTTGGGACATTAAGGTTTCATCACAGAATGATTTAGTGGGCATCACTGATAAACATTCAACTCAAACTAGCACAATGGGATCCTTTTAATGCAACTGATGTTTCAGTTCGTATATTCATAGGAAACAATATCAGTATGGTTCAAATGAAATTGCAAGCTGAATCATCAAATGTCTAGTAGAGTTCAGTAGATAGTATATGATTATATACCAAACATATTAAAGCAGTGTCTATCCCATGGCCTCTCAAATATCCCTGAACTATTTTGAGAATGAATTTGTTAGCAGTTCTTTCTGCAAAGTATGAGGTTAAAGAAATCAATCTTTGTCTCGTATCATGGAAGCAGGAAATGGAAGGGAATACCAGACATGAGTGGTGCAGAAAACTTAATGAGAAAACAGATTACTAGTGACATATTGCCTGTTGAACTTCTACCTCGTGAATGGGCAAACCTATGTCCCTCCAGTTGTTGCTGAATTGCAACTCCCAGCATCCTTGCAGTTGAGGCTATTGGAGTTGGAATTGAGTAACATCTAAAGGGTCACAGGTTCTTTCATGTTCTATTAGAAGCTTTTAGAAAAGGAGGAGGAAGGACACTTATTCATGCACCCTTATTTTTGAAAATAGTGTCATTTAGTTAATCATACAATTGATTTCAGAGTAGAACTCAGAAATTCAGGTTTGTTACTGGGTAAAACAGGTTTTTCTTATATCAACAACTGCTTATTTAAATCCTCTTTTTTTGTCTTTTCAGAAGAGCAACCAGCCATTAAAGAACCTTCTCAAGAGGAATCTGAATCCATCCCAGAATATACTGCTGAAGAAGAACGGGAAGACAACAGGTTATGGAGAACTGTTGTTATTGGAGACCAGGAGCAGAGGATTGATATGAAAGCAATTGAACCTTATAAAAAGGTTATTTCTCATGGAGGTACAGAAAAAAATTCTGATTTATTAATTATACTAGTGTGTAGTAATTACAAAAATTAATTTCAAAATTAATTTGAAAGTACCCTAATTGTAAATGGTCTTACGCACCTGAAATAAAATTTAGATTAAGTTTCCTTTGAATAAACATAATTTGTGAGATACTGAATGAATTCTTTGGCTACTGAAAACTCCATAATGTACTGTAGCTATAACAACAGTATGCTTTTCATATGAAATGTGTAGGTTGATGAGTCATTAAATTATTTTATCCTGGGCATGATATGCTCTACTTTCCAGATCTCTTATTCATGGTTACAAAGAAAAGGCAGAGCTTAAAGAAAACGCAATTAATTCAGTGTTCATGGTACATCTCTAGGGCTGTATATTACGGGAACATTATATCATGCAGACTGTTTGCTTTGAATTTAGTGCATGGGGTGAAACCAGCCATTGTAGTCTGTCTACCATGGTTTATGGCAAAGGATCACAACGTAAAGACCCACAACAGCATATGCAACTGAAAGCTATTTGGACAGCCTGCAGAACCTCTCTAAAATTTGTCTCCAAAGGAGAAATAATTAAAATGTGAGAGTAATGTAATCATACTGATTTGATTTAATTAATTTGTTTATAATTAAATCCAGTGCAGCTCCAACGCAGCACTCAAATGCCAACCATAATCCTCAGTTTGAAAAGTTGCTTATCCTTGGTCTGTAGCTTAGTATGATGTGTGAATTCAGCCATTATGGTTTGTTCAACAATTCATGGTTGAGAAAATCATGGTTTAATACAATGTGTAATCCCAAACATAGCCAGATTTTCTGGAGTTATTGTAAGGTATAGTTTAATGATGTCTATGACTGCAAATTCCTCCCCACACCCCATTTAAACCAATATGCTGCAATGTAGGGTTTGGATATGCTGAAACTAGGATTTTGTACTTATTTTGTAATAAACAGGTGTCTTTTTGTACAAATGCAATATGTCCTTGAAAGAGAAAAGTTCTTCCTTTTTCTGTGTTTTTTTAACTGCTGCAATTTAGCCCTGATATGGAATGTTACATCTCCAATGTGCAGCAGTGATTCATACCAACAGTATCTCTATGTCAGCCTGTTAATAGTTTCATTCAGGTTTAGGCAATTCTTGTGGACTGCCTGATGAGTGAACTGGCTTATGGTTCTGGCCAAGGACCTGTAGGCATAGCAGAACTGTATGAATTCAAGCCTTTCACAACTAGCATCTGTTCTTTCAGTTCTTTCATTTACTCTCTTCAATCTACCTACTTATTAGGGTTTGCTAATTCTAGAATTGTTTTTAATTGAGACTTTTAGAATAGATGCGGCTATCAATTCTCCAAGTGAGAAAGCTCACTGGGAAAATCTCTGTTGTTGAGCATTCTTAAAGCAAATAGGAGGATGTCATGAGACATTCAGGTTTTGGGGGCAGCTTTGTCTGTGGTTCAATGCTGTTGAATACTTTGCATTGAGCTTCCCAGGTTCTCTCCCTCATTAAAATGTCAGCTAGTATGCCACTATTTTATATTGGTCCCCTCCCCAATGCGCTTTAGCAGAGCAATACCACCTGGCCCCGAAATATGCAATTGGTGGTAGGTGACTTCAGTTCCTTGTGAGGCTTGCCAATTCTGTCATGTTAAGAATTGTTTGTGAGACATGTATTTTTGACTCCACAGGATACTATGGTGATGGCTTGAATGCCATCATTGTGTTTGCTGCTTGTTTTCTACCGGATAGCAGTCAAACAGATTATACGTACGTCATGGAAAACCTTTTTCTGTGAGTGTGGAAACATTGTAGTAAAACTCTTTCATGTGGTAAAATAGATGATTTTTGTTAAGAGATAAGTGCAGAGTTTAAAAGCAAGATAAAGCCATGGCAATATGTTTCTTTGATGCTTACTTCTTTTGAGTCAAACAGATAATTGGTTTTTATAAAGAAAGGAAAATACAATTAAAATATACTAGAGGAAAGAAGCCATGGGGAAGTGTTTTGTTAAGAGTGAATTGAGCCTTGATATTTAAAGAAAGTTTTACTTGAACTGCCCCTAACCTTCTAGTGCTGAAGTCCTATATAATTCCATAATAAAACTGTAATTTCTGATTGTGGAAAAGCCACATAGGTCAAGAGTTCTGTTTGAATTTCCAGACTATATGCTTGCCTTGCATCCTGTACCGGAAATGCTCCTAAATTCCCTGGCAATGGGAGTGAGCACAGACATTTACTTGTACTATAGTTTTCATGCCCTGAAGAATAAAATTAGCACGGGCTTTTTATTTAAATATTTCACACTCCCAAAGGAGTGATGTTTGACCTGTATTGTGTAGTTACTTAGCATACAGGTGGAATTACACTTTTACTGTAGAACCCCCGCATTTGCTAATTTCGTTTCTGGAAACTACTGTATGTATTGGTTAAGTCAGGGCTTTCCAAACCTTTGCCGTTGGCGACACACCAACGGCCGGCCCACAAAAACCCGGAAGTGCCGGCGGCGCAAAAATCGAAGTGCTGGCGGTGGTGCTTCCGGGTTGCCGCCACGGCGGCAGCGGCTGCTCCTTTGAAAGGGCAGGCTCCGGGGACCCCGAAAATGCCCTAGGTTCAGGCAGGGAGGCTGCGCATGCGCGCATGTTGCTGAGCGGTGCTCAGCTGTTCTGTGGGGAAAATTTCCACCCTGGCTTCAGGGCAGTGTGTGCGTGTGGCGAGGGGAGGCTTTTGCCTCCCTGTCTGAACCGAGGGCATTTTCGGGGTCCCTGGAGCCTGCCCTTTCGGTTCTGGCAGGGAGGCAAAAGCCTCCCCTCGCCGCACGTACATGCTGCCCTGGAGCCGGGGTGGAAATTCTCCCCGCAGAACAGCTGAGCGCTGCTCGGCAACATGCGCGCACGCAGGGAGGCTTTTCGCCTCCCTGCCTGAACCGAGGGCATTTTCGGGGTCCCCGGAGCCTGCCTTTTCGAAGGGGTAGCCGCGGCCGTGCGGCAACCCGGAAGCACCGCCGCCGGTGCTTCCGGTGCTTCCGGGTAGTCACGCAACACACTTGGGACCCCCAGGCGACACAGTATTGTGTCGCGACACACAGTTTGGAAAGCTCTGGGTTAAGTGCTAGAGCATAGGGTCTTAAAAGGAAAAAAATGCTTGTGAAAATATTGCTTGTTTCTCCCCACTTCTTTTTCTTCTTCTTCTTTTTGTTGAGATATGTAATAAGTACTTTGGAGCTCATGGTTGCTGAAGACTATATGATTGTTTACTTAAATGGAGCAACCCCAAGGAGAAGGATGCCGGGACTTGGATGGATGAAAAGATGCTACCAGATGATTGACAGGCGGTTTGTGGATCACTTACATTTTCTAACTATTATCTTTCTTGGTCTATCTATTATTTTAAATCCTCTTGCCCCATTCTCTTTAAATGCAAGCTGTATCTTTTGAATATCACTGGAGTTTAAGAAATAATACATTTAAGATTGCATGCCAAAAGTGTGTGAATCAGTGTGGGACAGTGGCTATACATGATGAACATAATGACTTTCATTTTTCTCAACCGATTTATTTCATTCTGATGGCTTAAAATACCTTTCTTTTTAAACAGATTAAGGAAGAATTTGAAATCATTCATCATAGTTCACCCCTCTTGGTTTATAAGGACAATTCTAGCTGTGACACGGCCTTTTATAAGGTATCACTTTCAGACTTTCTGAAATGCTGAGCTTTTGCATAATCAGAAACTGCTTTTATTGTGAGATAAGCAATTGGGAAAGCTAAAGCTTTTGTTGTAAACCGCCCAGAGTCTCCCTTGGGGGAGTTGGGCGGTGGTCAATTTGATTAAATAAATAAAGAATAAATAAAGAATAAAGAAGGAGCTCCTGATTCAACTTTGTGCTATTGTGATAAATGTATTAGTGTAACTTCACCATGAGTAAAGCTAACAAGAAGTAAACATACCACTTACTTATAATAAATTCATTTTAACCTATATATCACATTATCACAGAATAATCTATGTTCTCTGGGTTGGTGCAGGCAAAGTGAGTGCTCATTCTTTATCTGTGCAAGCTGATCAGCTTTAAAATAATGCTGTGATCCCTCTTCTAAGCTCCTCATGAGCCACCAAGGGTTACCAACCCATAATTGGATAATCCTGAATTAAATCATTTATTTAGAATATATGTTAGTGAAAAAAATGTTTGCAGAAGAATCACTGTAGTGGTAATGCAAGAAATACATGAACTGAGAGTGAAGAACTCCCTGCCTAGATCTCACCTGACTAACAAATTAAGTAAGTTACCTTAGATGAGGTTCATATGAAAATTACTGAAACAATCTAAGAAAGTAATCTGAACATTGAAAATGTACCATATCAATGTTATGCATGTAGCTAAGATCATCTATAGCCCAGCCTGTAATTCAGCAGCTTGTTAGTTAACATGGAGCTAAATTTTATAGATCCATATTGCTTAACCAGTGAATTGTGCTTTTTGTGTTTCAGTTCAAAATTCAGTAGTAAGATACAATATGTCAACACTTTGGCAGATCTTAATGAACTAATTCCAATGGAATATGTAAATGTCCCAGAAAGTATTGTCAAGTAAGTGAAGAACATTTGGAGAATAATAATGAGTTTCTTCTGTAAAACGAAAGGATTGCTATTTTTAAGAAAATTTAATTTTGTCTGAGTAGTAACATATAATATTTACAAAGTACTCAACACTGTGATTAAAACTGAACAGCGCTAGAAATAATTGTTTATCTTGTTTGATAAAAATTTAAAAACACAACTTAAATTACAACATGGTTCCTTGTGGAATAAAGAAAACCAAGCCCTGTGAGGAATGGGTAAGGAATCAGAATGTGCTTAACCTACGGAAGAGATGGCTGTGGGGAGATGAGAAAGCACTCTTCAAATATCTGAGGGTTGAATGAGTGGACTTATTCTCTATTACCCCAAAGAGCAGGGCCAGGACCGGTTGGTTAAAACTACAAGGAAGTAAATTCAGGCTAGATGTCAGGAGGAACTCCTGACTGCATGAGCTGTTACCTGTGGAACAGGTTGCCACACAAAGTGGTGAGTTCTCTTTTATTGGAGGTTTCCAAGCAGAGGCTGAATGGTCATTTATCAGGATGCTATAGTACAGAGCTTTCCAAACTCTGTGTCGCGACACAAAAGTGTGTCGCCACACAACCCAGAAGCGCTGATCATCATCAGCGCTTCTGGGTTTTCCCGCGGCGACACACCAATGGCGGCGCGCAGCGCTTCCGGGTTTTTGCGCGCTGCCACAACGGCGGCACTTCTGGGTATTCCCGCGGCAACACACCAATGGCGTTGGTGTGTCGCCGCGGGAAAACTTTGGAAAGCCCTGCTATAGTAGATCCTGCCCTAAGCAGGCATTGGACTAGATGGCCTCTTCGGTATCTTTCAACTCTATGATACTGTGAAAGGTCCAAGAATGTATTCCAATGAGTTCTTGCTGCAGTAATTTATTCGTATCATCTGTTGGCAGAAGTGAAATCAATGGTTTTCAAAATATTTTTGAGAACTGCATGAGACATTGTAGAATGGGAATATATTTTATTTACAGAACGTGGAGAGGAAAGTCTCAAAGGGTTCATGCTCCGAGCACTGATGTTTTGGGGAAACATCAGTGGTTTCTGGCTTGGGGGCTGTATGCTTTATAAATTATTCTCCAATCCAAAACTCTCAGGGCTTGCTAAGGATGATGGGATATTAGTTCAATATAGCTGGACAGTGCCAAGATGGGGAAAAGCCAGAATACTTCATGGTCTTTACCTGTTCTCAGTGTGTGCATAGTAGACCTCAATGAGAACATGCCAACCTACTAATATCAAAGCAAATCTGCAGCCCATTGAATAAGGTCCAAAGGTTCATTCTGTGCACATTGAAATAGACATTTTAGCATACCTTTGCATTGACATGTAATGCATCTACAAGAGCCTCAGTGCTGACTCTACATTTTAAGTTGACCTTGGCAATAGGTTCCTTGTGATGTAGAGATGATACATTTGGGATAAATGTGGTGTCTGCATATTATTTGACCTTGTATATTTTTGTCCTTCACCCACTTTTATCTTGAAAGGTATGATGAAGACAGATCCATTCAGAGAAGAGTAAGGTAAAACTCTTGCTCTGCTGCAGCCTGTGCTGATGTTTTTAAATGACTGAGGATGTGTGAGGCAGTATAGGATTTCAGCAGCTGACATTTAAAAAGGTCCCATAGCTCCGTGTCATGAACGTCATGCATGAGCTACTGAGATCAGTTATAAATTTCCTTAATTTGGCCTATTCTGGATTTCACTTCAACCACTTTGTCAGCTTTGTACAGCACGCATGCTGCAGACTCCTGCTAGCTTTACAAGACCTGCCTATACATGGACTAAATATATATACTGTATATGAAAAATGAAATCAAAATCAGTGACACTTTAGAAAAAAATCTTCTGCTGGTGCATAATTTCACAAGCATGTTCCTTGCTTGATTGACATTCTGCTTTTCCCTGCTTCTATCTTATGCTCTGCTTGCTTCTCCTCCTCCATCAATAACTTTTACTCATGCAGACTGGATGAAGAGCTGAGGGAGGCATCAGCAAAGTAAGACAGAATTCTGATAATAACTGGTATTACATTTTCATTTTTAAAAAGGATTAACCATTAAGAAAATGCATATTAATCCTACACATGTCTACACAGAAGCAAGCGCCACTGAGAATAGTGAATATTGCTGCTATGTAAATGTCTATAGGGCTGCAGCATGGCCTAGGGATCCTGGGAATTGTAGTTCAGCAGCATCCTAGTTTAGTCAAATCATAATTGCTAGGTTAAATGTTATTTTTAGAGCATGGTGCACAACCTAATCCCTAAGGCTTTATATGCCCCAAGCCCACTTTTCAGTGGCTGCCAATTTTCAACAACTGAGTAACTTTTCAGTAACTTGGAGGTATTAGGACTGGATAAGTTGCCATAATACAGATGGTTGAGGGTAAAGAAAGAATCTTATGAAGGAGTTAAAAACATGTCTTTAGTTTGGATGCATCCACTTTCTGCCGTTATGTCACCAAAATCCATAAATCCACTATGTCTGTTAGAAATGATAATCCAAATAATATATTCAAAAACATTTATTTGAAAGGGGGTTCCAAAGGTTTAAGCTAAACTTACTTCTTAATTGAATGTGTTTTCTGTCAGTTTGATACTTTTTCTTTAAAAGAGTGATTTTGTTGACTTTTTATTAGGATGAAAATTATTACTTTAATTGGCTAAGCTAGACTTGAATATGACATCTGGCAAATTGGATGATAAAATGATTCCCTTTACATATTCTAAATCAGATTAGATCTTTTGAAGATCACAAAAATATTTCCAGAGAATATAGTTCTACTCATCTCCAGGACTTTCCATTGTCATGAGGATTCATTTTATGGACAAGAAAATAGAGAGACCTACCATAACACAGTAAACCCTCAATTTAATGGACTGATAGGGGAAAAGGGTGTTTTTTAGAGTCAAATTTTCATTAAATAGTGGATGGGATTTTACACATATAAAGCATACATAATCAAAACATACATAATCTATATCCTATAAAATTTATAAAATATTCAAATATTCAAAAGTACAATATTATATTGTACAAATATTCAAAGAGAATATTTGCAGCTCAGGGTTGAACTGTGGAGTCCTTGGTGCTCTCTGAGCCTTGTTGTTTTCTTGCAGACATTTCATTGCCAGACTAGGCAACATCTTCAGTGCGAAAAGGGAGTGAGACTTGCTCTCTTTTTATATACCATGGCTTGTCCTGCTTGTGTTGGTGGAGGTGTTGTTCTCTCCTTAGGAGTTACTTGATTGGGCTGTTGTTTGCTGCTTGGTTGATTGACTGAGTTAATAGTTCCTTGATTAGGGTATATTGGGCTGTTTGATTGTTCCTCTGGTACTAATCCTGGTGTTAATCTTTGCATATCTGGGTGTTGATTGCTGGCAAGGAGGTGTTCTGGTCTTCTGGCTTTTCTATTGTCTCTTATGAATGATATGTAAATGTTGTTTACCTCTATGTGTCTCTTGATGGTTGCTTTGTCTGAGTGCCAAGCTTCCAGGAATTCTCTAGCGTTTTTGGATTTGGCTTGGTTTAAGATGCTCACAGTTTTCCAGTTGAAAGTATAGTTGAGTTTGTCCATGTGTTGTGAGATTAAGGAGTTTTCATCATGTCTTCTGATTGCTAGTTGGTGTTCGTGGATGCGCTCTGCTAGGCTTCTGCCCGTCTGTCCTACATAGTGGCTGCTACAGTCCTTACACTGTATGTTGTAGATACTCCTGTTTTTTCTTCTTGGGCTACTGGGTCTTTTGGGTTACTTAAGATGTTCTGAAGGGTTTTGGTTGGTTTATGTGCTACAGTGATTCCATGTGGTTGTAACAGTCTATTAGTAGTTTCTGAGATGTTTCTGATGTATGGCAGTGTAATCCTTTTCATAGCTTCTGTTGGTTTTGCTGTGGTGGGTTGAGTGGTCAGGCACTTTTTGATAAAGTTGTGTGGGTATCCATTTTGCTGGAAGATGCTATATAAGTGGTCTGTTTCCTTTTTCTGGTGTTCTGGGTTACTGCAGTGCATTTGTGCTCATCTGAATAGTGTTACACAGCTTCTCTTGTGGGAGGTTGGGTTGTTGCTTTGGTAGTGGAGCACTTGGTTAGTGTAGGTAGATTTCCAGTAGACTTGTGTTTCTAGAATGCCATCATTTCCTCTACTGATGAGGATGTCCAAGAAGGGTAGTGTGTTGTTGTTTTCTTCTTCCCTTGTGAATTTTATTCCTTTGAAGATGGTGTTGATGGTTTCATGTGTTTCCTCCAGTTGTTCCTTTTTTATTATGACGAACGTGTCATCTACGTACTGGATCCATACTTTGGGTTGTATGCATGGGAGTGCTATCCTTTCTAGAAGTTGCATTACAATCTCTGCTATGAGTCCTGAGAGTGGTGATCCCATAGGTGTTCCTTTGATTTGTTGGTATATTTGTCCATCAAACTGAAAGTAGGTAGTGAGGCAGAGGCTGGTGAGGTCCATGATTCTGGGTATTTTGATATTTTGAGTGAGAGCAAGTCCCTCTCCCTTTTCACACTGAAGATGTTGCCTTGTCTGGCAATGAAATGTCTGCAAGAAAACAACAAGGCTGAGAGAGCACCAAGGACTCCATATGTAGATGTACATAACATGCACATAATGTTCAAAATGTACAAACATTGTCCAGTGTGATTCACAAACAACCTTTGTCCGTTACTTGGGGCAGTTTCTTGTTGTCTAAAGTCCAGGTTTTGATCATTGCATCCACCAAATGATCCACTGAATTGAGGTTTATTAAAATGAGGGTTGACTGTCAGAAATAATTGCTACTGAGTTACTGCAACCCTAAATAGTATTTTGCTGGACTGGCTTTATCTAGACTGTCAATTGCATGAGCTTCAGCACCCTGAAAAATGCAGATTTTACCTTATAATGTCATTATAGTAGTAACTTTGTGGATCAAAGCAGCCATTTCAGAAAGCTTGAATCAGCTGCTGGTATGAAGTTGAACTCCAGTACACTATTGTGAAGATGTATCTATTTTAAATGATGCATAAAATTACTTTTAGTGATGTACCTCCAATCTGCCTATCTTCTTGCAATCCCAGTACACTTGATGATGACCACAAGCAAGATTTTGATAGATTGCATCAAAAAAAGATGCTCACATCAGTTGAAAATCTGTCATGACTATCTTAGTCTCATACTGCTCTGATTATACAGTAGCTTTGTGATGGTATAAGTTGATGATATGCTATATTTGGTAATATTTATATTATACAGTATATTATATAATAATATATAATAGAATAATATATAATTATAATATTATATTATTATATAATAATATAATAATATAATTATATTATATAACAGCGTTCCGGGCGCGTCATGCGGCCACATGACCGTGGAAGTGTCTTCGGACAACGCTGGCTCTTTGGCTAACGAACGGAGATGAGCACCGGCCCCTAGGGTTGGACACGACTGCACAAATGTGCGGGGGGAACCTTTACCTTTACCTTTATATTTATATTTGGTAATGATGGATAATATCAGTGCAGCAGCTCAGAGTCATGGAATTATAGAAAATACAGTTTACATTTTAATGTATACATATATCTTTTGTATGATACATTTTCCAGCCAGCATTAAAGATGCAATTGTATTCATATTACTGCCTTATAGCCTGATTCTATCTATACTTATGCAAAAGGAAGTCTCTTTAAGTAGAATAAGGCTTATCTGGGGTAACTGTTTATAAGAGTGGTTGTTGCTGTATTTAAAACTACAAGCTCTTAAAATACTTGTGCATTATTTTTGAAACTTTTTGCAGTAATGGATTCCAAAGTAATGTTCCAATTAGTCTGTTGCTACAAACAGCTAAAAAGACTTGTAGCACTCTACATTTATTGGGGTGAGCATTTCTGTTGGCCATTGGGGAGACATTACTTAATGAACACTGAATGTATATGATGAAATGAGTTTGCCTGTGAAAATGTCTTTGTTCTGTTTTTAATGTAAATGTGTATCTCTAAATATCTATCCCTAACAAATGAGATAAGAATATATTGATTACTTTTCATTTTCCCTTGCATTCAGAGCAAGCTGTCTTTCAAATGAGCCAGAAATAACTTCAGCCCAACAGGAGTAAGAATTTAATAAACAAGCCATTATATAGGAGGAGTATTATTATTCATAACAACATTATGCAAGAGACATAGAAGAACTGGGTAAACTCCAGGTAGTCTCTTTGAGATCCAAATACTGATCTGTGGCCTTTTAGACAGCAGGTCAAGGTTCACTTAGATAAAAGCTGCTGCCAAATGTATTATTAACCTGCAGCAACACATGACATGACCCTATTACTAGGCTAGTAAAGTATATGTTAATACTTTCAACTTATTAGCAATTTAAGACAATGGACATAATTTGCAACCTTGCTTTGATGGAGCCACCTTTTTATCTTTCTGGAGTCTACCCAATCTTCTTTTTTGTTTGTCCCCTTACCTTTTTATATTCATTGTAAAATCTTTCAGGAGCTGCATTTTCATTTGCCTTTGTGGTTTGAATAGCAAACAGTAAATGCTTTTATAAAAAAGCAAAAGTGTTTTGCATGTTTTGAATGACATTTTATGGTTTGTGAAAACATGATGTTAGAAGAAACATATAGCAGTGTTTAATCCTTAAAGAAAACAATAAGTGAATGTAGTGTGTCTGGTAGTAGTTATTTATTATTCTGCAAATTGTAAAAGAAACATTGGGTTGGAATGTACTTATTTATGTTTAGATTTAAGCATGACTCATTACGTTCTATTGATTTCAATTGCTCTATTCTACTGTTAAAATTTGTATTCAGCTCAATTTTGTAAAGGAACAGAGTTATCGAGGATCCAGTCCAAAGTGGGTTAGTCATGACAAGACCACCATTAATGTCTTGATTGGGACTATAAATTATAGAACCTTAAAAAACTATAATTATAGAATATCCTTACTTTTAATTTTTGACAAAGTTGTTTTTGTTTTATTGAGTTGAAAATGGGGCCTTCAGACAAAAGATGATCAAGTGTGTTTAGTAGCTTGACTACTACTGGTAATAAATGGATCTATTTTTCTTATCAGTTATGGCATTATACCTTGGACTAATCCATTGATACAAAGTGCAATAATGGTAACTACTACTAGAGGAAGAAATCACAGCTCTTTTTCTGTATGCTTGCTCCACAGTATGTTATCCCATGCCTCTGTATACTGTAAGTGAGTAATGAGGTGGAAGAGGTATTGTGTTATAAACAAATACTTAAGATTCAGATGAGTTTGTAGTTCAGAAACAGGAAGGTTCTTAAGTCATGTTGGACTGGGCATGTAACCAGCTTGCATGGATTAATAATAAAAGTGATGGGCTTCCTGTTAGACTTAGGAACTGCAGGCGTCTCAAATCTGATTGATAGTTTCTAGGTGTGCCCTACAGTTAAGCTAGTTAATGCCAGACTTGTACCTCTGTGCTAGACCCACAGAACCTGTGCTCTCCAAAGACCTGGGTGTGGTCCTAAATAGCCTCCCCCAAGTTTCTGTGAAAACATAATTATAATGTGATAAAATAAGTATATAATTAAATACAAAGGAACTAATCACATTTACATGAATTAAGTTTTCATTAAATGTAATTAAGTCAAATTCAGATTTTCTCCCAGCCCCATCCAGTTTATTCCTGCCCACTTTTTGGAATGTAGTCCTCTGCACAATACTCAAAGGCCAATGTTCTTGGTTCAGAATATGTTATAGAAGCCTTCTTTATGCAAATAGGAATGGATGATAAGGTGGCCTGCAAATAAAGCTTCAGGTTGTTTGCCATGCTTATTTTTCCATTCTTATTGTATCTGTAGATAGCTAGACCTGTTTAGGGTGGCTTGGTCCCTCCTAGGTAAGGTGGGCCCAGAGAAACACTTGCTGTGAGGATTTTTCCAGGCATCTATTGGAAAAAATCACTTGGATCTGCTGGCTATGCAGGTCCTGTGGAATTGGCTGAGATACAATCTTGCTTGGTTATATAGGAAGAATAGAAGAGAATATGTGTAGCTCAGTGTTGAATTGTAGAGTCCTTGGTGCTCTCTGAGCTTGGTTGTTTGCTTGCAGCCGTTTCATTACCCGACTAGGTAACATCATCAGTGCTAGTGAGTGTGGGGGTTTTGGTCTTTTTGTTTGTGTGTGAGGTTTCTGGTCTTTTTGTTTCCTTCTTAGCTTTTTTATTGTCTCTTTTGAATGTTATGTAAATGTGGTCATCAATAGACACATAGAGATAAACCACATTTGCACACCATTCAAAAGAGAAAAAAAACTAAGAAGTAAACAAAAAGACCAGAACGCATCCTTTCCAGCAGCCAACATTCAGATGAGCAGACAAACAATCAAGCAGAAAACAATACCCTAATCAAGGAACTACCAAGGAGAAAACCACACCCCCACCAACACTGGCGGGGCAAGCTACTGTATATAAACAGGGAGCAAACCCCATACTCACTAGCACTGATGATGTTACCTAATCAGGTAATGAAACATCTGCAAGCCAACAACCAAGCTCAGAGAGCACCAAGGACTCCACAGTGTATGGGAAGAGTTGAGCTGTTCAGTCCTGAGGAAGTGGACAGGGTTATTGGGGTTCTGAGCTCTGCCTTTTGTGCTTTAGATCCATATCCCACTAAACCTCCCAGGAGGTTAAGACCTCCTGGGAGGTGACATGTGGTTGGATCCATGTGGTGGTGAATGCTTCTTTGAGGGGACAATTCCGTCTATTTTGAAAGAAACCGTGTTTCACCCTCTCTCTAAGAAGCCATTACTAGATCCAACAGAGCTGTACAATTTTCATCTGGTCTACAACCTTCCCTTCTTTATAGTCAGGTTTCAGGTCGTCAGTTTATAGTACTGAGATGGCATTGATTGTGATTGTGGAAAACCTCTGGCAGGCACAGGATGGGGTAGTGCATTTGTCCTTGTCCTCCTTGATCTCTTAGCTTTCAATACCATTGATTGGGATATCCTTCTGGACCTGTTTAGGAGGTTGGTAATGAGAGTCACTGGTTCTCCTTCCTTCAAGACCAGTTCCTGTCAGGTGTTGGTGAGGGGGGAGAGGTCCAGCACTAGACCTCTGCATTGCAGGGTGCCTCAGAACCTGACTCTCTCCCCACTCCTGTCTAATATTTACATGTAGCTGCTGGGTGAGATCACCCATTGGCACAAGGTTAAGTACCATCAGTACGCTGATAGTAGTCAGCTGTCCATGTTTTATTCTGGCCTGCCCAAGTCAAGGTTCTTTCCCATTCCCTGGGGTCTGGATGGGGAAGAACAGGCTCCAACTCAACCCTAGCAAGACCAGGTGGCCCTGAGGTTTCGGGGCCCCAATTCAGAGATTTTCCAATTCTGTCTGTGGAAGTGCTTGCACTCCATCAGAGTAGGTGCACAATTTGGGAATTCTTCTGGTCTTACAGTTACTCCTCAAGGTGCAGGTGGAGCTGTGCCCAGCAGGCCCTTTGCACAAATGCATCTTGTGGGCCATTTATGCCCATTCCTAGAAAGGGAGGCTTTGCTCAAGGTCACTCATACTTTAGTCACCTCCTTTTTGGACTATTGCAATGTGTTCTACATGGGGCTGCCCTTTAAGACCATTCAGAAGCTGTAGCTGGTCCAGAATGCAGTGGGACAGGGTACTCTTTGGTGCACCTTGGTACGCCCACATAACATTAGCTTTACAAGCTGCACTGCCTCCCAGTAAGCATCTGGCTGCAATTTAAGGGGCTGGTGGTCCTCTATAAACCCTACATGGCACAGGTTGCTTATGGGACCACCTTTCTTCTATTGTGTCTGTTCATCCCACCAGATCTGACAGGGTGGACATATTCCAGGTCTCTTCTGTAGAACAATACCATCTAGTGGGACTCAAAAAATTAGAGTTTGGTGTCTGCCCTATGGAACAGTATCCCCCTAAGATCTGGATGGCCATCCATTTGAAAATTCTTGAAGACCTGGCATCTCCCTCAGGATTTGGGGCCAGGTTGTTAGTTGAACCTGGCAAGTATGATATTTTGACTGTGAGACAATATTTTAGGGCTCTTGGATGCATTGTAATAAAGTTTTTATGATATCTTATATTTTATTCTTTTTGTATTATGAACTGCCTAGTGTCACAAGGTTGATATGGGCAGCTACATAAAATTTATAAATAAACTAGACAACTCGTGACCCATTGGGTCATCGTTTTAGAGAAACAGGAAATGTTTCATGACATTTTGTATTATGTGATAAAATGTTTTATGGTATTTTTTATGTCATAAAATGTTTTATAACATTTGTCAAATTTCAGTTCCATGGGTGTCATGGGTCCTGGATTTTGGACGCATTCTGTAAGTTAGCCCATTTGAGGTACCTTGGTTCAAACATTGTTGGCCTGTGATACCCTGTTTTTCCCAGTTAAAGTTACAAACAAACAGACAGGAGAGTTTTAGTGGTATATAGATAAATGGCACCTTAAAGGATTACAGATTTATTATACATTGCACTTTCATGTGCTAGATCTTCACCAAATATGTCAAGTGTAATCCTGAGCTTCGACGCATTCATGTAAATATCTGTATGTGTCTGTAGGGGGAAAAAAATCAAGAGTAAGACCAAATGTCTATGCAAAGTAAGAAATAACCTCAGAAGTTATCAGGCATCTGTCAGGTGCCAATGTATGACAGTTTCCAGCTATGTGAGTCACAAGTTATACACTTGGCAATTAGATATTTATGCAGTTCTTGATACAAATGAATTCTAAAATAATTATCGCAAGATAGGTATTGTCTGTCTTTACTGACTTATAGTTTGCATATAAGACAATGTAAACCCACCCCTTTCTGCTACCAAGCCTAAAGTGCTGTGTATCTATGCTGTCAATAAGTATATTGACATTGTTGGCGACTGGAAAAAAAGATTCCATTAAAGCACTTCTTCAATGCTTAGATTAGGGAATTATATAGGAGGCACAAGTATTAAGTATGTTTGCCGCCTTGACTTGACAAAAAGGGTGGAATAATTAGTAGTAGTAGTAGTAGTAGTAGTAATAATAATAATAATAATAATAATCTTACAGTAATAACAATAATCTTGTTTCTGCTGAATGCTTATACCAGCAGAGGTATCAAGTTCAGAGTTATCCATAGAGTCCAGAAGTTTTGTCAGAATACAGAATGTTCATTGTGAAGTTGTGACGCAATCGCTACTCCTTATGATGTCATGATGTATGTACAAAAAGGATGGAGTTTGCATCATGAGGTCACAGTGCATGTTTTGTCACCCTCCCTCCCTCGTGGATATTCATGCCGAAGCCGTGGAACATTTAGGTCATGCTTTAAAAGTAGGAAAAGATGAGGGAAGCGTTATAATGAAGCAGAATAAAAGTTCAAAAGATATTTGAGACGGTTCAGCTTTTATCATGTGTAAAGTCTGGGCCTGGGCAGTAACCGGATGGGATATTACTAGGACTAGCTATATGTGCGTTCTGCCCTTTGCTCCTTAGAGGAAGTCCTGGATAAATATGTAACAACAATCCATTGTACTGACCCTTCTCTGTTTCTTTTTCTAAAGCATCAACATGACAATGAAAAATTCTTAACTTCCTTGGCAAATTGGAGAAGAAAACGTTGATCCGTTTGCTGTGCCTGAGTCTTGATGTGCCTGAGTCTTGAAGATGGGGACAGTTTTGGCTTCTTGTCTGAGCACAATCCTCCAGGATCTTCTTGTGCACAAATCTCATTTATTTCCCTACAGCCTGTGTGTGCAAGAAGGGCTCCTGGTAGATTTAACCCTTGTTCTCTGATCACTTAGTGTTATTCAGAGCATTCTGAGATTGAAAAGGAGGTGGCTGCTGCTGCCAGAATAGCAGCAAGATGCAGGTAATGACGTTGTGCATTATTACATCAGGAGTGTATCTACAATAAGGAAAATTATGCATGTCTGAATTCCAAATTACTTTGCCATTAATGTGCCTCACCTGTGATTTTATAGTGTGGTTTAGTTATTCTCTATTGTCTTCTACATATTTATGTATTTATGGCTAGAGATGTTAGCTTCCATGCAACAACACTGAGGCTTTCCTTTCCTTTCCTTTCCTTTCCTTTCCTTTCCTTTCCTTTCCTTTCCTTTCCTTTCCTTTCCTTTCCTTTCCTTTCCTTTCCTTTCCTTTCCTTTCCTTTTCCTTCCCTTCCCTTTGTTTTCATATATGACCTGATTATACCTAACTATCACATTTGGGCTGCAAAAACAACCATGAGATGGCTGCAAAGAAAGACAGAGAACGTGGTGCTACCATCTAGTGGACATGTGTGTGTTTGCAACCCAGATATGGTAGTCCTCTCTAGGCTGGGATTTTAGGGCATTTTAAAGGACCTCTGATTTGCATATTGTAAGAAAAGATACAGGGTCCCTCTTCACACAGCATTGCCATCTCCATATCAAGATCTGAGCCAATATTTTCCTGGCTTTGTGCAGTTTTCTGAAACCAGGGCAAAGCTGAACCCATGTTTTTGCACGGCTTGGGTCTGTTTTTTTCCTACTGGCTTTGGTCTTGTTTCACCCTTCTTCCCTAAAGCAGGTAAGCCCTTGGTCAGCGTCTACTTTCATGTAATTAAGATAGGAAAAGAATACAGGGAAATGTATTAGTGAACCAGGCAGCTCTTAATCCTTCTAGTCAGATCCATACTCCCTGCAAAACAACAACAACAATAGAAAACCCTGCTGGGCTTGAGGTTCTCTATTGAGAAAATTGAACTCATTGAACTTTTGTCTCATCCTACTCCTAGTCTCACTCCTCCCCGCCCTAATGGTTAGAACTATTGTGAAAAGCATCCTGTTGCAGATGCCACCATGCTATCCTTCAAAGATCACCACTAGAAGATACTTTTAAATAGAAGCAAAAGCTATGGTGATTTCTACCTGTAACAACCATTTTTGGGGGGACAAATGATTAGACATACAAAAAAAAAATGACTGTCTCCTTGTGGCCCTGCCTGTTCTCAGTATTTTGAAATTGGCAGAAGTGAAGACAATCAAAAGCTTGGCTTCAAACCAGGTTGTGAGAGATTGTGGGGTGGAAAAGGAGGAAAAGTTGCATGGTTTGGAAGTCCCCTCACTCTACTTACTTCTTGGCTCTGTCAATGTATCAGTGCAGGGTATTTCTTGGAAAAAAGGGAAGCCTCAGTTTTCACTGAGATCCTAACATGCTTCAGAGCCTTCACGGATCTTGATTTGCCACTTGTTAACTGTAATTTCACTGTTTTGGCCCCTGTAATTTTTGTGCTTTTTAAAAACTATTTAAATTACAGATAATATGTAGGACCATTCTTAATCAAAAGATGGAATAATTTTTCTTAATTATGTAGAAGTAATCATGAAGGAAACAAAAATTTCAGGAAGTTCTCACATAATCTAATGTATATGGGAAGACAGATGACTATATATAAGAACATATATGGATAGCAATGATATCCAGTATGTAATGGATTCAGCAAAGCTAAAACACATGATAAAATGATTGGATAATATTCTGAAACATTGGCACAATACAAAATAAAGAATAGTTTGATTCCTATACTAATATTCACAGCTGTCAAGGCATCAAATCAACATTTATTGCTAATTACTGCATCATGCAGTCATAGAAAAGCATTCCTATATTAAGGAGAAAGCTTACACATTCTGAAAAATGCAGTTAATTTCAAAGCATGGTGACCAAGGAATCACTTGACCGACTGGAGTATATTGCTAGGAGTTAATAGCATTATATTATGTTATTTAGTAAGTATATTTATTTAATCAAACTTTGCAATAATAACAGGAATAACATGTTCATACCAACTTATTATAATAAGCTTAAAAATCACCCAGTATTATCATCTTGTTGTAGCAATATAGCTTTCTATAGATTTAGGTATACACAATGGTATCTAAGGTCATTAATATTATTATTATTATTAATCATCATTAATCATTAATAATCATGGTAGATAGAAGTGACCTAGAGTGGCTATGTTTGCAATTTTCTCCATTGATACATCATTGAGAATATATTGAATAACTAGTTCATCTCCTAGGGAAACTACTGAACATATACATTATAAAAAAGAAGGAAGACAGCATCTAAACTATCAGTGTTGGGCAAAAAAGGGCTTGCCTCCATTTTAATATGCAGAATAGAATTTTATTTTGCCATATATGAGATGGTAGCAAATATACAAATTAGCTGATCAATTAATTCACTAATTTAGCAATCCGTCTTCTCCTTCCCCCATGTTTTGTGCTCCTAAAATCGTATCATGCGTATTCACACAGAATGTTCTCTCAGGACTTCATTTGTTACTGTTTTTAAAAGTAAGTTTAAATCTTTAAACTAAATCTTTAAACTTTAAAGTAACACTAAAATGTTAAAATTGTATTCCTTGGCATAGGTATTTGTTTAAAACCACAGTGATGTCATAACAATGACACATGCATCATGATGTCATCATACAAAAGACATGATTATGTAATTTATGTGAGTCACATCATAATGCAAGCACATAATTGTTTAGTTTTCTATTCTGTATTTTAAAAAATTATTTATTAATTTTTAAAAAGAAAAAAAGCAAGCAAGCAAGGAAAAGGAGAAAAGAAAAAAATTGATACAGAAATATAATATTTATATGTGGACAAAGGAATTACCAAGGTTGTATAGTAGTGCTCAGTATATCTGTATTATTCTGTATTTTAAATCACCCTGAGTCCTTGGAAATAGGGTGGTATAAACACTCGTATAAATAAATAGAATAAATAACACAATTTGCGCAAGAACATCATGGCATGCATCCCATCACTTGCTCCCTCTTGCCATCCCTTAGACGCCTGTGTTTCTTGATACCACACAAGTTGTGTCATCAACTGTTGGGAACGGCGTTCTATTCAGCTTAGGATCTATGCTTTGTTCATTATTTGTTTTCAGTTTCTGTTTAGTATTTTAACCCTTGGACCGAACTGAAATTTCCAAATATTTGCTTTCTTAAATGCTGTCTTCTAATGTTGATGTAGCACCATATTTATTTATCTTCATTTCTGTGCTCGTTTTGTTGTCTCATATAAGCTTGAGTTTCCATTAAAAGTTCTGTGAAGGCACCAAGGCTATGAAGTGAGCAGCAGCAGTCAATTCCTACACTGGAGTGGCTTTCAGAATAGCACCTGAGATTTTACAGTTCATTTGAGTTCATTAAGAGTTGGGTTGTTCATATCTTTGTCAGTAGAAAACCTACTTCTTATCTCTTTCTTTAGTAAATGAAAGTTAACAATATTTAAGTTACCATTCAAATGTTAAGTTAACCCTGATTTGAATCTTCAACATGGTACCCTGATAGATGTTTAGATACTAAAATCCAGAATAAAGAGGGGGTCAGTTACACAGATTTTATTACTCATCCACAATATTTCTAAAACGTTTGTACTAAGAAACAAGCATTTAGAAGAACAGGATTATTTGCAGTTATGCCATGAGAGCTGTCCCTGAACAATATATCATCTTGTCACCATACTATATTAATAGTATATAATCAAAAACAGTCCTGTAAATTAGTACCTCAATTATCATTAGAGCCAAAATGCATCCCCCGAGGACTACTTGAGTCCTACTCAGACTCTGTTTGGAAAACTTGCAATTATCATAGAAATAAACATGCCTTTACGAAAGTTCATAATCAACTTTGCATTGTTTCTCAACTCTGTTTAAATTCAGAACTGATGGTATTCTTTAAAAATCCTCATGTGGGAGGATGATGACAGTGTAAGATTCCCTTCACTACCACTTATGAATAGAGATTGTTTACTCTTCTCATTCTACCATCTCCTGGGACCACAGTGAATCTGTGGAGATGGTCTGCTTGTACTGGTTTGAATGAAAGAAGCAGTGTTATACACAAAGAGTGTTATGTGGCTGGAGAAGGAGTTGCCCTGTCTTCAAGTAAATCATCCTAACGGTAATGATACATGTGCTTTGGTGTCAATTTTGAGCTCTCATCTGGGTTATATGCAGGTTAGTTGAGTACACGGAAACTGTATCTTAGGGTAAAACATCGGCTGCATTTTGTTGTCTGCTATAATACCACCTCTCTCTGGTTGAAGAAATGGATCTGAGAATTCAATCTGTATTGAATTCTTACGTTCATGTTATTAGCTCATTTTGAGAGACACTCTGTGTAAAAATTTTAATGGGCCATATTTATGGAATTTAAATACATAAGCTGGTTTCCCAAGCCACAATTAGCATAGCATCGTGCTTTCTATCTCACCGGTTTCAGTGGAATAATGGTTTCTAATTCTACATTACTCTGTGGCCCTTGAGATTAACTAATAGGAAGGAACAGCTTCCTCTGCTCTTATGTCTTCATCAGAAGTTTAACGTTTAGGGCTTAGTGATATACAGCTGCAAGCTGCTCTTAAGCACACAACTACATGTGCACACAAACACACATCTATACACACAATGGAGAACTTGCCATAGCTCCAAAATAGAGATGATTTTCAGTGTTAGAGCTTAAGGTTTTTTACGGTTTGATTCTGTGCATGTTTTCTGTAGAGCAAATCCCATTGACTTCAGTGGATTTATTGCCTAATAAGTGTACTTAGATGTACAGCCTTATGATCAGTCTGTGGTGAGTTAGATGCATCTAAGCTCATGTTTTCAATCCACTTAAGCAGACCTTATTTCGTATGATCAGGCTAGATGTCATAGCTGTGAAGTATTGGTATTTGTTGCAAAAAACCAGACTATTCCCCCTCATTTAGCATTTGAACACAATGTGAAATTATTCCAATTCACTGTCAAATGTTGATGGTTAAGAAGGTATGCACAATAAATGCATTGTTAAAAATGGAATAGACTGTCCACTATGATTGTGTGTTTGTGTGTGTGTTAACTAATACATATTATAACATTTCCTTTAAAGTGTATAGGTCTAATAATTCTAGGAAAAATCATGATTTATCTCCTTTTTAAAAAATAAAAGTTGTATATTCACTGTGGCAGACACAGAGGTCATTTTTTAAAAAAGCCCTTCTGTTATGGTTTATCAAAGAAAAGATAACCCCTTCTCACATTAACTGCAGCCATAAATTTGTGTGGTTTGGACTTTGTCATTATTGACTAGTGCCCACAGAATGTTGTGATGATTTAAATATGAGACATGATATATCCAAAATTAAGGACTTTATAGGTCCACAGATTTTCAAGAGAGTGATTAAAGCATATAATCAGCACATCAATCCTCTATGCAGGATGGAATCTCTGGAGGGAATGTTTTTCCATGATGCTATCATTAGTAATAAAATGTGGTTTCTCCTTGATCTGGTAAGGCTCCAAGGCATTGTTTTGTTCAGTTCTGCTTATTATGTTATATAGATTAAGCAAGACAATATGTAATATCACTAGATGTACAATATGTATGTATGAGACAATAATAAAATTGATTGAAATCAGTAATAAAAATCTGTCCATTCAGGCCAACCCAATTTTAGCTGAAATTCTCACAAGCAAATCTTACACAAAGATTTTTTCCTGAAACTTCATTGGCTTTCCTCTGTGCAACCCAAGTCAACAAAGTAGCATGTGCCTAAACTCATGGAAATTGTTGAGCACATGAGTTGCTTAAAAACAAGTCCTCTGATCCTTTTGCTTCAGCTCCTGTAGCACCCACCCTTCATGTCTTAAGGACAACCACCTGCAGTAACGGTTGTGTTTCCAGGACTCAGAATCACATGGCGAGGCTCCACGGATATAAAACATTCTTCAGTACAGATAGCCATTGTCTTCAAAGAATGTGAGGGTGATGTGTGTGGAACTAGCGCACATGCATGCACAGATACATACACCTACTTCCTCTCTTCAGGTGTAGAATTTACGTATTTTAAAAATGCTCGAAGAAATTTAGTTGTCAGCAATCGGTGTGCTGCAGGAAGGCTGGTGTTTGATAAAAGAACTGGGCTGAAATGTTGAGGAAGCTGTGGGTTTCCTGCACCAAGCAACAGGTTGGGCCCTTTCCAGCTCTGGAATTCCACACATTTCCACCATGGCATATTAACCCTTGAAAGCCCTTCTCCAGAGCTGAAGTCTTAATTATGCACAGTAGTGATGTTTACACGAGGAGTGGGCCAATTTTTATGGCTACTTCTGATCAAAACCCAGTGGCTCCAGCAGTACCACACTGGCACAAGAGAGACCCATGTAAGGCAGCTAATCCACCAGTCTGAAGCTTTCATGCATTGTGGTATGGAGATAGCACTAAATCATGTTGTCTTTGTAGTGCTCCCACAGTCTGCGTGAGGTAAAGTCTCGTTGGAATAAAGATCAACTAATGGACATGCTGATATAGTTTTCTAGGTAAAAATATGAAATTAGTTTGCCATTGCTTTATGGGGCATTATTGTCAATTGCCTTGTGCCCTAGGATACCCTGGTGACGCCCATTCAAATACTACCCTGGTCTGACCCTGCCTAGCTTTCAAGATCAAGTAAAATTGACCATATTGCCACCTATCTGGGTGCCATGCACCAGTAATGACATGTAATTGTAACCCCAAGCAGCATAGGGTACTAAATTGTAATTACTATAATTGCTTCTTCTGTTTTCATTTTCCCTTGTAATTGCATTTCTTTAGAATTACATTTTTTCTCCTTTTGGCTTTTGAAACTGGTTTTTGCAACTGTGAATGCAGCATCTATTTTATCCTCACTCCTTTTTTTAATTGCAGATCACCAATTAATGAGAATTTAGTAGAGATTTGCAGAATTATTATACTTTCTTGCTTGAAAAAAAGAAAACCTCCTTGAACATAAACAATTTCAGGTATTTTCTTTCCTTAAAATATGTATTGGAGTGGAACTGTGCAAACCTAATTTGCACTATCTGCTCGAACCTTGTAAGAGTGCCAGGAATGTGATGGGGAGGATCAGTCACAGGGCATTGACTGAAGGTCTGCGTGGGAGACAGTCGCACAGCTCTGGGCTTGCTGGTACTCTTTCCACAAAACGCAATATTACAGGGTAATTAACCAAAACACTGAAGAGAATTGTTCTGCCATAACATCTAACAAGTAATCTTCATGCCTAATATTGTTAATTACCTGGTGCTTCTGCTCCTCTGATAGATGATATAGAGATAGGTATATGAGCATCAGTAATACGTAACAGAAATCAGACCTTCATAATCCTGGCCTTACATTTCTTATTCTAAAGAAAACTAAGATGTGAGCAAGCAACTGCAAAAGAAAACTGGGATCCTTTAATGCAGTGTTTCTCAACCTTGGCAACTTTAAGATATGTGGACTTCAACTCCCAGAATTCCCCAGCCAGCATGTGTATTTTTACTGTGTACAGTGGATTTTTCTATTCAGATTTACACAAAAAACTGCTAGGTGCCAGGTAATCTAAACCGCCCAGAGTCCCCTTTGGGGGAGATGGTGCGGTGATAGAAGTTGAAATATAAATAAATAAATAATCTCCAATTTTATTCAGTTTCTGGAAAGAACAATTTTTTGAGAGCTAATTCCTGAGCATTTACAAAAACCCATTCATTTAAAAATTGGAAAATTAACCTCCTGTCCTCCTTGATAGTTGGCAATGAAACAACATTGTCTGACTGTGCTAATTCTTATGGCTTTATTAATTCCTCCTGCTTTCCTCAAGTATCTGGTTACTAGGAACACCTGTAGCGTATTTGGGAGACAAAAACCTTTTGCACTATAACAATGAACCAATACAGACCAGCCTAATCTTTCATAGATGAGCCCACTGTTTTTTACATGGCTGATTTATTGTGGCAGATGCTTTCTTGAGCCTTAGATTTGTCTTATTCTGTTAGTGGCAGGCTCCCAGGATTGAAGCAGAGCAGTTCTTGGTTGTTGACATAACTGACATCTCTGTCCTAAGTACTTCTGGCTGCTAGCTTGTCATTCAGGCAGCTTCTTTGTGTTTGCTCTTATCAGCTAATAGTGCTACTCTTCTAAAATGTTGGTATATTTGCAATCTTTAGAAACCAGCCTGGAAGATGAAATTAACCAGTCATAAGTGTGAATGCAGCAATGTGATTAATAGCACAACTCTGTGTATGTTTACTCAGAAGTAAGTCTCCCTACATTCAGCGATTAGTGATTTTGTATTACAGTCTCAAGAGTGTAATGAGGTACATAATTTTAATAGGTGTACTAAAAGAGAGATGGGTGCAGCAATATATTTTGTGTGCTGGTTTTCTATGGTTGTTGCTCATAAGACTGTTCCATCCTGCTCCATCTTAGCTGCAGTGAAAATAGTATGAAAAATCCATACAGAAATATTTATGTATTTATTAGATTTACATCCCAGCTTTATTTTGTATAAGTCAAGGCAGTGTACATAATGGTCTCTTCTCTTATTTTCCCCACAACAAGGGCGTTGGCTTGGGCTGAGAGAGAGTGACTGGCCCAAAGTCACCTAGCCTGCTTCTATGCCTAAAGAAGTCTCCTAGTTTCTAGCCCAGCATCTTTACTACTACACGAAACTGGCTCTTAAGATATGTACTTAAATACAGGTTTTTGAAAGCATTTCTCACAAAGTATTCACGAATAAGAAAAATGTATTTTTTATCTAACTGTACACACTGCTAAGCATACACATTTTGAGCTGAGAAATGCTGTGCAACATTTGAAGAAATGCAACATTCAAATAAGGGATGAGTCACAGGACCACCTGCAGGGCTGCTGTGGAGAATACCCTGGCATTTGGTGGACGAAGAGCTCAAATTTGCACAGCTGGACTGGGCAAGTTCCTTGAGGTGATGGAAGCATGGTCTTCTCTGGTTACCTGGATCATTTTGAAACTGTAACCCCCGAGGAAGTGGACAGGGTCTTATTAACCTGACAAATAGGGAGATGGCATTGGTTGTGCTTTTGAATAACCTCTGGCAGAGCTGGGATGGGGGTGGTGTGACTGTCCTGTCTTGATCTCTCAGCTGCTTTTAATGCCATCAGTCATTGTATCCCAAGCTGCCTACAAGGATTGGGAGTTGGGAGACCCTGTGTTGAGATGGTTCTCCTTTCTCTCCAGTCGGTGTTGGGGGAGGAGGGGAAGAGGAGGTTGAACCTGAGGCTTCTGGGGGGTGAGGTGCCACAGGGCTCAAGGTTCTCCTCTCTCCTATTTAATATTTATGTGACGGTACTGGGTAAGGTCACCTATCAGTTTGGAGTCCAGTTTTACCAGTACACTGATGATACCCAGCTCAACACCATCATTTAATTAGCCTGGGATTGAGATACACAATCTGTATTGTGTATCTCAATCCCAGGCTAATTAAATGATGGTGTTGAGATCTTGTCTCAGTGTTTGGAAACCGGGGGGGGGGGGGGGGGGGATGGTGGTGTCTGGATTTGGAGGAACAAACTCAATCCAGCAAGACTGAATGGCTGTAGGTATTTAAACCATTAGGAACTGGAGATTTTCCATCTTTAGTCCTGATTGGGCTTGCATTTCCCTAGGACTCATGCACAGCTTGGGACTTTTCCTGGATTCACAGCTCTTGTCAATGAGCGGGTGGCAGCTGTGGTCAGGAAGGCTTTCACACAGATTCATCCAGTTTCTGCACCAGGAGGCCCTCTGGATAGTCACTCATGCTTTCATCACCTCACATGTGGACTATTGTTATGTGCACTACAGGGGGCTGCCTTTGAAGACCATATGGAAGCCACAGCTGGTGCAGAATGTGGCAGCAAGGGCAGTAATGGGCATGGCACAGAATGCCCATGTAACACCTATGCTCCATGAGCTGCACTGGCTACCAGTAGGCTTCCAAGTACAATTCAAGCTGCTGGTTATCACTATAAAGACCTTGTTGGCATAGGGCCTGGCTATCTGAGGGATGATCTGTATCCTGTAGTGTCCACCCATCCAGTCCTAGACAATAGAGTTGGCATATCTTGGGTCCCATCAATTAAACAGTGTCATCTGATGGGACTAGAAAGTGAACCTTCTCTGTTGTGGTGCCTGCCGTCTGGAACAGCATCTTTGCAGAGGTTTATATTGCCCCTACCCTGGTTTGTTCAAATTGTTCTTGTGGGAAAGCTGTATGTTTAGGAAAGTGTTGATTTAATTATTTCTGGAAGTTCACTATTTTCTCTTACACAGAGAGATACATACATACATACATACATACATACATACATACATACATACATACATACATTACATAATTTTCCAATGCACAAATTAAGAGGAAATGCAGATCCATTTAAATTCATAAAGGTAAAATATTTTAATATACTAGGATATACTTAATATACTACTATACTACTACTAAGAATATACTTAATATACTACTATTCAGGATTAGATCTATTTGTAAGAAGATTTCAGCAAAATGAATAGTGCTGAGTTACATGTAAGTCTGCAATGTCATGGTCCTTGGGAAAGTACTCAGGAGACTCTAGAATAATTCCTTCCCTCCCTGTGAAGAACGTACAAATAGAGAATATTTGCATTCCCAGATCTCCCTGTTGGGAATATAAAAAGTCCAATCATGTCCAAAAGGTGAGGGAATTCTAGAAAAATACAAAGAGGAATTGGAGGAGATTCAAATGGAGGTGTCAGAGGAGACTACACAAAAACTCCAACAGGTGCAACAGGAAACTGAAAGGGATGGTACTGAACTAGGTGCTACAGGTATCAATTTTTCTAATTTTTTGTCTTGATTATAGATTACAAATGCTTAACGTGGAATATAAATGGAGAAATTGCTCCTCAAAAGAGAAAAAAAATCATTATTTGAAAAAATTAAAACAAGATATAATTTGCCTACAAGAGACACATATTAGAAAAAAGGACATAAAATACTTGATTTATAAAAATTTGGGTGAAGAACTTATTTCAGCAGGAACAAACAAGAAAGAAAGAAATGGAGCTGTTTTGGGTATAAATCCCCAACTAAAACCAGAATTTGTACTGACTGATGAGCATGGTAGATTTGTTGGGGTGGAAGTTAATTTGCATGGGACTAAGACTTTGATACTGGGAATTTATGCCCCAAATGAGGACAAAGTATTGTTTATAAAGGACTTATGGAGAGATTAATAAGTTTCTCTTATGCAAATTGGTGTTTGATGGGGGATTGGAATGGAGTCATCTCCCCACAACTGGATAGAACTTCTGAGAAAAATATTAAAACCACTCAAGGCAAATTACCAAAAGTTTTCTTTGACTTGATGGACAATTTAGGGCTGGCTGATATATGGAGACAGAAAAATGGCAATTCAAGAGAATAGACCTACTTTTCTGAAAGACATAGATCCTTTTCAAGAATAAACATGATTTGTATTTCAAAGGACTTGTTACTAAAGTTTCTAAAGTAGAGTTATTAACAAAGACTTTTTCGGATCATAATCCTGTCAGTTTGGTTTATAAAAGAAAATCTAGTTCTCTTAGATGGAGACTGAACGAAGTGTTACTACAGAAAGAAGCAATAGTGGAGGATTGTAAACAGAAATTAAAATAATTTTTTGAAAATAATTTAGGTAAAGGCACTGATTTAAGAATGGTTTGGGATACAAGTAAAGCTTTTATTCGAGGTTATTTTATACAACATAATAGTGGACTTCAAAAGATGAGTCAAGAGAAAACACAAGTTATTCTGGATGAAATAAAGAGGAAAGAAAAATTAAATTTCCAGAGAAGATAAGTATTTCTCAATAAATTAAGCTTTTACAATGACAAATATCTATGTTAACAGTAAGAGAAATGGAAATAAAAATGAATTATGTAAAGCAAAAAAAAATTTTTTGAGTTTGCCAATAACCAGGGAGGGAAGTGGCTAGCACATACTGTAAATTACAAAAAGAAAAAAAATGATATTGAAATTACATGAGGGAGATAATGCATTAATGGACAATGTGGCTATACAAAAAGCATTTCATCAGTATTATTCCACTTTAAAGGAAGTGACATCTCTCTAGAGAAAAATAGATGAATATCTAAAGAAACAAAATTTACTAAGGATTAGAGGAACAGAGACAGATTATGAATATACCTATAACAATAAGGGAAGTTTCTGAAACTATAAAAACGATTAAACCAGGAAAGGTGCCTGGTTGTTGTTGTTCAGTCATTAAGTCGTGTCCGACTCTTCGTGATCCCATGGACCATAGCACCCCAGGCCTTCCTGTCCTCCACTGTCTCCTGGAGTTTACTCAAATTGATGTTCATTACATCGGTGATGCTATCTAACCATCTCATCCTCTGCCGTCCCCTTCTCCTTTTGCCTTTAGTCTTTCCCAGCATAAGGGTCTTTTCCAGTGAGTCCTCTCTTCGCAAAGGTGCCTGGACCAGATGGATTATCAGGTTCTTTGCTTTGACAATGAACTTTTACAACCTTTAGAAAACACAATGAGCTCTATCTTACAGGGATGAAAGATGCCAGAGAGTTGGAAAGAGGCCAATATAGCATTAATACCTAAAGAGGAACAAGGTTTGACTTTAACAGTATACTGCGGTAGAGATGGGCGGTGATAAATTTGATTGATAAATAAATAAATAAATAAACTATAGGCCAATATCATTACTAAATAATGATTATATGTTGTTCACAATGATTCTAGCTAATAGACTAAAAATACTTTTTCAAGAATTTATTCATGAAGATCAATGTGGGTTCTTACTTAAAAGACAGTTAAAGGACAATGTTAGAAATGTGTTGGACATTTTGGAATATTTGGAGCAATGTAATGAAAACAAACTCTTGCCAACCTAGCAATTTGAAAGCACGCAAATGCAAGTAGATGAATAGGTACCACTTCGGTGGGTAGGTAACAGCGTTGCACGCGCGTCATGCGGCCACATGACCGTGGAAGCGTCTTCGGACAACGCTGGCTCTTCAGGCTAACAAACGGAGATGAGCACTGGCCCCTAGAGTCGGACACGACTGCACAAATGTGCGGGGGGAACCTTTACCTTTACTAATGAAAACAAGCCGCATTGATTTTCTTAGATGCAGAGAAAGCCTTTGGCAATTTGAACTGGGCTTTCTTGTTCAAGGTTTTGGAAGATAAGAATTTTGGAGAGAACTTTATAAAATGGCTAAGATTGATTCACAGAAAGCACAAATAAATATTAGTGGAGATCTAACAAAACCCTGATGCCCTCTGTCTCCTCTCGTTTATTTTGGTTCTTGAAATACTGAATAGAGATTTAAGACAAGATGAGAGGATTGTGGGGGTAATGATTAAAAAAGAGACTTCTAAGTTAAGGGCTTTTGCAGATGACTTGGTGTTGGTTTTGGAAGATCCTTTAAAGGGAATTGAAACATTAATGGACAAATTAAAAGAATTTGGTGCATTAGCAAGTTTCCAGATTAATAAACAGAAGATGAAGATGTTAACAAAAATATGAAAATGGAAGATCAAACAGAATTGATGAATAAAACCATGGTAGAGATGGGCGGTGATAAATCCAAATAAATAAATAAATAAATAGGTTTTAAGATTGAGGAGAAGGTAACATATCTAGGTTTCACTATGACAAATATGAACTGTATGTTATTTCAAAATAACTATGTTAAGACTTGGAATGAAGTTAAAAAAGATATGTTAAGGTGGGAGAAACTACAACTGTCATTGCTGGGGAGAATTTCTGTGATAAAAACCAAATGTCTTGCCTAGAATGATGCCTTTGTTTCAGACAACACCTGTTTTGACTATTGATGCAGCATTTAAACAGTGGCAGAAGGATATATCTAAATTTGTGTGGTGGGGAAAAAAACACGAGTTAAATATAAGGTGTTACAAGATGCAAAGGAAAGAGGAGGATTGGGTCTACCTGATTTGAAATTGCATTTTGCAGCTTGCTGTTTGGTTTGGGTGAAAGAGTGGGTGCTGCTGAGAAATAGAAGGCTCTTGGAGTTAGAAGGACACGACCTGAGATTTGGGTGGCATGGATATTTGTGGCACAACAAAGTCAAGGTTAATGTTGATTTTAAAAATCACTACGTTAGACATGACATATTGAGAATATGGGATACAAACCCAGGTTGTGCCCAAAAACACCTTTGTGGCTGTCAGCACAAGAAGCATTTTATAGGTGAGAAATAAAAGACAAACACAAATGGCTAACTTATCATGAGATACTAGACTTTTGTCAAGGGGAATGTAAAATAAAATCAAGGGAAGAACTGGTGGCAAAGGGATATAGCTGTCAGTGGTTTTCTTCTTTACAAGTATTAGAAAGATTTAAAGCAGACAACAGTTTATTTTAAGACTGAGTTTGAAATAGAATTGTGTACAAATGATGAACATGTAATTGCTAAAATGTATAAACTTTTATTGAAATTTGAAACAGAAGAACAAGTGAAAGAATGTATGATAAAGTGGGCTAAAAATTTTGGTTATAATATACAGATGGAACAATGGGAAATATGTGGCTGAAAGGATTGAAAATTACACCATGTTATAATCTTTTTAAAGAGAATTTTTATAAAATGATGTACTGTTGATATATGCCACCAGAGAAATTGTCTAGAATGTATAAAGGCACTTCCAATTTATGTTGGAAATGTGAATAACAAGAAGGGACATTTTATCATGTTTGGTGGACATGTAAAAAAGCTAGAAAATTCTGGATTCAAATACACACACTGATTCAGAGGATTTTAAAGATTAATATACAATTGAGACCAGAGGCTTTTCTTTTGGGACTGATGGGCAAACAGTTGGAAAAAAGTCATGGAACTTTTTGTACATGATAACTGCAGCAAGATTATTGTATGCACAAAGATGGAAAGATTCAGCGTTACCCACAATAGAGGAATGGTTGGTAAAGATGATGGAACTTGCTGAGATGGCTAAATTGACTACATTGATCAGAGAAAAGACAATTATCTACATTTATTGCTGACTGGAAACCCTTTTTGGACTTTTTGCGTAAAACAGAAAAAAATGAACTTATGATTTATGGTTTTGATGATTAGACAAGATAGATTATTATAAAAAGAAGAGAGTTATGTTGTAACCAGAGAGCAAGAAGTAAATTTATAATTGTACTAATAACTGCTGTAAAGAAGACCAGATGCTAATTCTTTGTATCTTTTTTCTTTCGTTTCTATTTTTCTTTTACTTTTTTGCCTTTCTTGCACTTTTAGCTTTCTCTTTGATTTTTTTTTTCTTTATCTTACTTTGTACTAGTTTGTATTAGTTTTTATCTTCCTTTTTAAAAATCTTTAATAAAAATTATTTTTAAAGAACCTTATTAGTTTTCGGAATATAATTAAAATACAAAATATAGAATATAAAACAGATAGACTACAGAACTAAAGAAAAAAGAAAAACTATAAAAGTGCGGAACAGAGAGAGAACAGAAACAGAAAGTGACTTCCGACCTTTTCCAATACAAATATGAATACATTTACAAATATAATCTCTTACCATTAGTTAAACTTTAGTAACATTATTTCTATCAAATCAAACTATCTAATCATTGAAACCCAAAATCAAAACTTCATTTTTTTCTGACACAAGCAAGTAGTCTAAAAGTGGTTAAAAATCTTTAATAAAAATGTTATATACACACACACACACACACACACACACGTGCTTGTTATCAGGACTTCGATTGCGATAAGATTTAACAGGACAGCACCAGGAAAGGATTGTGTTACTTTTTGAATCTGTTGGACCTAAAGACTTTCCAGTTGTAAACACACAAGGTAGAAAGCATATACCTGCAGCTGGGATATTCGTTTCCCTTCCATTGGAGAAATATGAAAGTTAAAGGAGAAAACCCCAAAACAAAATGTCTCTTCTTTCTCCCTTCTTGTTATTTGAAGGGGGAGCTGAAGGTTTGAAGTATCCCTTGAAGCTCCCCAACTTCTCCAAGCCATTTTGCTTCCTTCTGCCTCAGCCACTTTTGGCTGTCTCAGTTTACTTCCGGGCATCCTATGAAGTTGCCTGCAGGGTCTTCCCAAGGCACCCAGCCTGGATACTCCGCAGTGCATCTTGCAGGCAACCTCAAAGCTACCAGCCAGGAAGCACTTCAGCCAGGAACCTTCTCCTGCAGTATTGCCCCAAAGCATTTCAAAGCCATGTGAATTGTATCACTGAGACGAATTGGAAAAGTGCATCTGTGTTACTTCCTACAGGCGTAGTATGTATTCTTCTACAGTGCCTTTCACACATAACGATTCTCAGGGTAGCCTGGCTATTTTCTACAACATTCTTTCAGATGTTGTTTCAATCACAAGAAGGTGAGATTGAAATTTTTATTTCTATTCCCCACCATCCAGCAGACCAAAACTTGTGGCTTTGGAACTATTTTGAAGGACAACAGCTTCATAGCCCCCCCTTTCTCCAACTATTTATTGCTGGTCGGAAGGGAAGGAAAATGTTGCAAGGAGCATCAATCCTTCTCCTCACTGCTCAGCTAATATGAGGAGGGAAGCTTACATAGTTGAGAGTTGCTTCGCAGGAGATCTAGAGTGAGTGGGGAAGACTTGTAGACCATATCTAGCCCATAGACAATTGTTTCTCCTTCTAAACAGTTGCCATATACGTGGGATAAACTGATCTTTCTGTATTGCAACATATTCATGTAATAAAAACACTGCCTTGCATACCAGTCCTAAATGTATTACATAAAAGTACCTTTTAATTATATCACAATATGCTTCGGATGTTATTTGCCTGCCCAGGGAAGGGCAAAAAAAGAAAATGGTATAATAGATCAGTCTCACTCCCAAAGTCATGGTGGTGGTGAGTATTCTTAGGATTTTTGCCTTTCAACCCTTAGTGCTGAATGCATCAAGATCTCTAGAGAAGCCATGTCCATGGGAAATTGGAAATTCACACACACTTTAATCACTTATGAATGTTTCCGGAAGACTTGTCCTGTCCTTTTATTCTAAAAATATCAGGGCACCAATTTTGGATCTATACCTTAAATTACATTCAGTCTCTGACAAAAAGTAGGTTTTTAAAATACATACAGTATACCAATTTCAGATTCAAACTGATATGCAGTATTGGATCAATACTTACATTTATGAGTGACAAAAACAGCCAGCTAATTGTGAGATGTAAGAAACATCAGCGATTAAAGAGTTAAAAGAAAAACAGCTTTTGCCTCTGAAAGAACCTAATATTTCTGCTTTGGCCTTATATTAATCCCAACTGCAATCGAGTGGAGAAGAATGCTCTTATTCATTGAATCATTTTCATTTGACTAGATTCCTAAACATTTTCCATGATTTACAATTTCAAGGCTTTTCCTGAAAAAGAAAAGCATAAACAGAACATGGTTTTACATAACATGCAGTTTGAAATGTGAGTGTGCCTGTGTTCTTACATCAACATTTCCATTCTCCAGTCCCATTGGTAGAGGTTCATAGCTTGCCTGCAGGAAATATGGGACTCAGAATCTCTTGTAGTCTCAGGCCTGTTAAAATACACAAGGTTCTGCTTTTTCCCCAGGGAGAAAGTTGGCTTGAGTGTAACCTAGGCAGATTCGAAGTCCACAGCAAGCTGGTATTTAAATAAAGTATTTTCCCACCTAAAAATGTAGGGTCTTCTTAAGAGATGCCAAAACAAACAGAGTCCCCTATTGCTTCCAGTAAGAATTTTCAAAAGATCCCTTTAATACAAAGTATATGTACCATGGGCAGTTCTATTTTGTGGGTAAAGTTGGCATAATATTAAAAAGCTGTATCTGAAAGATAGCGCACACTGGTCAAAATGAACAAGTAAGCTTGCATAGAAGGTGGTGCAAATAGTTTGAATTTTCTCCATACAAGATTGGTTAAAGTAGCTCTATTTATTTTCTATACTAGGAGAATATATAGGCCACTAAATGAACTACATCTCCCTGCAACCTAGCTAGCATGGCCAGTGGTGAGGAATGCTGGAGTTATAGTTCAACATCTGAGTAACTCAAGATGAACATGATACTTCCTCTTCCTCCTCAACTTTGAGGATGATTTTTTTTTAGAGCCAGTTTGGTCTAGTGGTTAAGGCAACGGGCTAGAAACCAGGAGACAGAGAGTTCTAGTCCCGCCTTAGGCATGAAAGCCGGCTGGGTGACTTTGGGCCAGTCACTCTCTCTCAGCCCTGGGAAGGAGACAATAGGAAACCAGGAGACTGAGAGTTCTAGTCCCGCCTTAGGCATGAAAGCCGGCTGGGTGACTTTGGGCCAGTCACTCTCTCAGCCCTGGGAAGGAGCCAATAGGAAACCAGGAGACTGAGAGTTCTAGTCCTGCCTTAGGCATGAAAGCCGGCTGGGTGACTTTGGGCCAGTCACTGTCTCTCAGCCCTGGGAAGGAGCCAATAGGAAACCAGGAGACTGAGAGTTCTAGTCCCGCCTTAGGCATGAAAGCCGGCTGGGTGACTTTGGGCCAGTCACTGTCTCTCAGCCCTGGGAAGGAGCCAATAGGAAACCAGGAGACTGAGAGTTCTAGTCCTGCCTTAGGCATGAAAGCCGGCTGGGTGACCTTGGGCCAGTCCCTCTCTCAGCCCAACTCACCTCACAGGGTTGTTGTGGGGAAAGTAGGAGGAAAGAGTATTAGGTATGTTCACCACCTTGAGTTATTTATAAAAATAATAAAGGCGGGATAGAAAATAAATTAAAATTAAATTAACTTTACAAGAACTGATTTCACCATTTTTCATTCATCTTTCTTTCATTTAAGGGGCTATTAATTTTCAGTCTAAACTCCTGTTGTAGAAATTAAAGTTCACTTTGCCCATTGCTAAACTTTATTACAAAAGAGACCAGAGATGCTAGGTCTTTGTTTTTTTGCTGACATTATCTTGAGGCTTTCACTATTTGTTTAAGAAAAGGCAGCTAAGCCAGAACCTTGGAAACATGTTGGCAATTAGAGGAATGTGTGAAATGCCTGCAGAGGAGTCAGATTAATTAAAGGGAACTGTTCACAAGAAACCCTGGATAAATGTAAATACCTACCTGATTGGCAAGCCCGGGGGCTCAGCTTGCTAGTTTGTAAAAACAGGGCAGATTGCTCAGTTCAGAGCCTTAGGAAGTATCCTATTCCACTTGAGAGATCAACTAGTTGAGTACCACCAGAATGCCCCCACTGTCTTTTATTTTGCATTGCATTTGCATCATTCCTTGTCTCATTGGCTGACGTTTGCACAGTAAAATGAATTTGGTTTAATTTATTCAAAGATCTTGATCATGATCTTTTCATTCAGCCCCAGATCCAGAGCATACTTTTTCTCTAAAGACTACAATTATCCCAAGTCTGGGCAGCCAGACTTCTGAATGGTCTTAATTCTTAAAAATGACTCACAATGATCTTAGAAATTTGCACATCCAGAAATTCTTTCCACACTGGGCATTTCCATGCATTGCATTTATCTTGTTAAAATGGGAAACTGATAGACAGTTGGAAATCCCAAATAGGGTTTTAATTCATCACAAGAAGGATCACATTCTTAGAGTCGCATCGGTTTGGAAAATGCAGCAGATTTTATCTAGTGCTAATTTGTTCAGGCCAATTTTTATGATGGTATGGCAAATATGTAAACATCAGAAACCATACCTAAACAGAATGCTGTAAAAGACTCAAACCAGTTTTCTGTTCATTGCAGTACAGTGTTTCTGCAGCGGAGAAGGAGCAAGCCTTCAAAAGCAAATTTGTTACATTTTATGTGAGCAATTTCTTGAAAATAGACAATGACTTCCACAGTGGTTAAAAACGGTATGTACCTCTCTAAAGATCAAGTTGTCTCTCACCTGGCATTTTGTTTGCATGAGTCCTCTCATTTATAGAAACACGGTATTAATTAGACCAGGAGTCCTTAACTGGGATCTAGGGGTCAGTGGTTAGATTTCAGTTGGTCCATGAAAAAATTACCACCTTATTTTCCCTAACCCATAACTGAAATTTACTTTTAGATGCAGGCAACAAAGTAATATATGGGCTCTAGGTTCTAAAAACGTTTGTCAATCAGTTTGTTAACTTCAACAAATCTCATTTTCTTAATTTATTATACCCTAAAATTGTATTGTTATTGATTTAATAGATTAATAAAGAAGCACATACATTGCTATATTTCCTATCTATTATTTATTAAATATTTTGATAACTGTATTTGAGCATAATAACAGAATTGGTCAAATGAATACCAATGTAGCTAACAAAAATCAATTCACTTATAATCAGATGAGACCTTCAGTACTGTGAAGTAACATACAAAATTAAAATAAATTATCACACATAATCATTTATTGCACATGCTTTGATATTTTTAGAAGAAATCCATTATTCTTAGCTGAAGTGTGAGTACCATCATATGTAAGAACACACAATTTCAGATATGTCAGAGAATTCATTTACATGTTAAATGAATCCAAGCTGTATTGTGAGATAACCTGATTGATGTCTTGCTGAATCTGTTAATCCTTTTAAAGCTAAGTCAGGAGCCATGGCTATATCTTGCCGTGGCCCAAGTGCATAGTTAAACTATGGTTTTCAGTAATGATCCTACGATTTTTAGGATCATGCCAAGCCAGACATCTCAACATAAGCCCCTCTAATCAGCTACTGCAAACTCCAAATCGAGAGGGAGTAGGGCCAAGATCATCAAGTAGGGAAGATGATGTTTGAAAAAGAGAGTCCACAGACAAAAAGATGTAGAAAATAATGTAAGATTGTACTACAATGATCTGCAGCAAAAATCTTTAATAAGGGTAACTTAAGCAAAATCAGACATTGTGGGAGAAAATCTACAGAAACTTATTTTACCTGTGATCAGATGAGAGCAGTTGTTCTGCTTCAAAGAGGAAGGTGGTCATTAGGTCCAAAGTGGAGTCAGCAGGCAAACTCATGGCAAATAATTATTGAGAAACTTTGTCTCCCACATATTATGTGTAATAAAACTGGAGCTGCACTTTGAGAAATTGAGCATTTTTATCATTCACCTGTTGGTACATTTCTAAATCATAGCTCATCCTACTTGGTTGATTGATATGATTTTGTCCTCTTTTTAAAACATCATTTTTACTTTTGTCTACCACCTTGTCTACTAGGCTGTAAGGCTAAATGGGGATGTTAAAATAAAATAAAATAACCCCCCCCCCAATCCTCAGCACTGCAAACTGTTTGGATAAATGCTGGCCAAGAAAACTTGATGGACTTCCCCATGAGGTCAACAAGAACTGAACTCAACTTGAAGGAAACGTTGTCTTCTTTTTAAAATTACCTCCTCAAAAATAAAACATGTAAAAACTCAGAAGTATAGAAATATAATATATAGAAATATAATTTGACATAATTTACTGCAGCCGGCAGAAAGAATTCTGTCCACTGCAGTTTTAATTATGGGCTACTCTGGAACACTTGGACCAGGAAACTGAACTCCTATTTTGTACCTCATGCCATCTCCAAAAATTATTTCCAAAGCCAGTATCAGGAGCTGCACCAAGAAAGAGAATTCTAGCTGTAAAAGGAAGCACTTATTTGGCCTGTTCTGGGTCTTGCCTTGTTCTGGATCCCAACTATTGCTCAGATAGATACTAAGAACTGAAGTACGTTAACCCCTTCAGAAGAGAAACGCTGATACAGTTAGTATAGAAACAAGACTTAAAAGAACGAGGTTTTCCACTTTGGAAGATTCAAATATTTCTAGTAGCAGGTAGAATAAAAATAACGATAGGAACTATCATTAATTAACTCTTCTGCCGATTTGCGTGTTCTCCCTTTAGGGAAAAGTGACAAATAGTGTGGCAAACAGCAAACATAAATGCCATAAAGTTATATGAAATGAATACAAACAGACACACATTTTATTTCCCTGAGAATATTTTAACTGGCAAGCTTCTGCTACATTTCTCTAGAAACAGCTATAGAACTGAAGAATACAGTCTATCCTAAAAGTTATGCCTAGAAAAACATCTTCGGTGTGCTTTTTGAAGTATATCTGGTGTATATATTGCTGGTACAGTTTAAAAGGGAGGGGGCAGAATTCAGTAATTTGACTATAGAGACATAAACGAAATATACTTAAATATCCTTTTCATAAACTGAAAAATTTCTGTTAATCTGAAATCTTATTCCATGATGACTACTTAGTCTTGGCTCCTCACTGTCTTCAATATTGTCCAACTTCCACTAAGAAAAATAGTCTTCGTGGCTACTCAATTATTTGGATTTCTAATACAATTCTTTAAAAGATACAGAGGAGAGGTGAATAGAGTAGAAGTCTTTCATTCTGTAAACCTGAGGATCTTGTTTCATGCCTAACATCCTGTTGCCCATTGCAAGATAATTTTTCTGATGGAACTATTTTAGAAAAAAGTAGAGAATTAAGAAAGCTCGGGGGACATAATCAGCTAGATAATCACCCTCCAAGTCCTGTTTAAAATACAAAAAGGGGGTATCGTATGCTCAGTATCTTTTTGCCATTTTAATCAAATGACAAAGACGTGTACCGCAAAGAACGCTGTATGTTAGTGTCTGCTTTGATGTAGCATTTTGTCTCTTAAATGCTCCTCCAAACATTGAATTGCAAAAGGATCGATGTCAGTATCAAACTTGTTGGCAAAGAAATGATGTTTCTGTAACATCCAGCTCAAGTCTCCAACTCCAAAGACACATACAGAGCGGATGTGAACTCCATTACAAGGTGGGTAAGGAGCACCCTTGGACACATCCCCCTCAAAGTAATGCCACTTCACAAACCGGGCAATTGCATTCATATCAGAAACATCGTACTTGTCACTGGCAGAGACCGCACCAGGAACCTCAGGGATTCGCTGAATTGTTGCCCATAAGTACTCATCAGGACTGTACGTGTCTTTAGCCCACTCTACAAAAGCAAGAATTTTGCTGTTCTCCAATACATATTCCACAAACTTCCTGCTAACAACAAAATAGGCACTGCCAGAGAAAATGGGTGTACTGAGAGGTGGATGCTGTTTGTCTATTCCCATGTTCTTTACCTTACCATCAACCACTTCGTGATGTTTCTTCCACCGCACCTCCTTGTTTGAAGGCATTTTTTCTGTTTCTAAACTATTCTCACCCTTGAGGGCTTTCAACTTCTCCACTATTTCTTGGTTGGTCTTGATGGGGAAATCCATGCCACAGAGATTGATCAAGTACTTCCAGCTCACACTCCTCCTGTAGAGATCCTTCATGCAGTTGAGGTCAGCTTGCACCCTGCTCCATGATGCATACACTACACTCTCCAACTGGCTTGCAATGAAGACATTGTGAAAACATGATGCAATCCCTTTTACAGCAGCCAAGAAAGACTCTGGGGACTTTTTGTCAACATGAATGCAGTAATAGTTCTGAGGAGCATATATGGTTCTCAGAAGTCTCTCAAGCATATTAATTTTATGATAAACCACTATTGAATATGCAATGGGAAATTCCGCTTCTTCTTTGCTAAGAGGCTCCATAATATACTTCCGCCTCTTAATAAAGGAGGCACAATCAATTGTCATGTTGATATAGTCATTTGCAGTCACTTTTGGGGTCCTCTTAAAGGAAACTGTTAATAGCTCAAGCTTTACCTTTTGAATTTCCTCTGTGTCACCCTCCACTATCTTGGAACAGTTTATTGTATTAGGATATTCACCAGTCAATTCCAAATGCTCATAATCTTGGTAGGTTGGTTTCTGGTGAATTATGATGTAAGACCAGATTCCAACTGTACAAACTAACACCCAAAGAGGCTTAAACCGTAGGATACCACAGTGACGAAGTTTCCTCCTCAGCATTTCAGAGAGCATTTGGAACGTTTCAGATACCTAAGAGACCTTCTCTGTACACATGATCAAGTTCCAGCCTTACAGTTTTCTGTTGGCATTTCTCAGAAATAGGCTCCTATAAATGAAAGGGAAGATAAAGTCAGGGAGAACCATCTCTTTTATTTTTAATCTGCTGTATATTTGAGGGTGGCAGATCAGCCTAGCTCTATCTTTATTGTCATTCAGTTGAATGAGGTCTATCTTTCATAACAGGTGTTTGACAGACTAATGCTTGATAATTAACATTTAACCATACAGTTATGGTATGTACACTGACAGATGCACATTAATTCAAACCTGTATACAAGCTTGCCATTCATAACTTTGCTTTACATTTTTCAATATATATGGTATCCCCTTTAAGAGGAAAGAAGAGAAAGTAGTAAGCAAAAGAAACTGAAGGTAGAGAGAGGATAATAGAAAAGGAAAGGAAACATAGCTAAAACCAGTATACAGTCACACAATTCACTGTACCTCTCCATACTTTTCTAAGCTTGCAAACCATCCTTGTTTCCATCACATCTGTACACAGCTTCATACACTGCCTTTTCTTCTGTAAACTTCTCACTTCTTTCTTTTTGAGGATCACATCAACTCCTTCCAAACACATCCATGGAGCATCACTCTTGCGTGAGCTGCACTGGCAACCTGTAGACTTCCAGGTACAATTCAAGGTGCTGGTTGTCACCTACAAAGCCCTTCAAAGCCAGGATATTTGAGGAACCATCTATCTTCAACTGCCCCTGCTCACCCAATAAGATCAGAAGGGTTGACATGCTGCAGGTCCTACCTATTAAATAGTGCCATCTGAACGGATTAAAGTTCTGAAAAATACATTAAAATTGTATGCACTTAATTGATATGTCCTGTCTTAAATGGAAAATAATAGCCATAGGGGAAGAATGAATAGGATCAGAAAGGCGATGTGTTAGGAATGGGGATTAACTTTTTCTCCCTACATTACAATTCCAATAAAGCTGTTGCTAAACTAAAGTAGCAATTCCTTCCTGGAATCAATAACACAATGTGGTTTTGCAGGTATAGGAGATTTCAGTGGAATTGTGAAACTTTATTTTAACACATCAATCCCTTTGGCTCTTAGCTCACTCAAACAGAGCATTTTTTCTCCTCAAAGTTAGATAAACATGGTGCATTCTTAAGCCTGGGTGCAGGAGATTTTTTTTTCAGTATGCAGACTTTCACAAAGGCTCCCTTTTACACTAGCTAGGTTTGCAAACTGTACTTTTACATGTCACAGTAAAAAGCTTACACAGTACAAGCCGTACTAACATGGTTCACACATAATGGCTAAGTGACAAGCAAACCAGTCAAAGTAGGGGCTTGCAGACCCAGGCCATCAAATCACCTAAACTCAAAGGAAGCCTCTGCTTATCAATGAATGACTTGGACACAGCTTTCCAAACTGTGTCGCGACACTTTAGTGTGTCGCAACACATAGTGTGCTGCGAAGCGGTGGCGCATGCGGCGGTGTGCATGGCGGCAGCAACGACGCACCATCAGCGCTTTCGCGTTTTAGTGAGGCCGCCACCGTGCACGCTGCCGCCACCTCCCCCCACGTGGCCACCGCTGCCACCGTTGTTGTGTTGCCAACGGCGGCAGTTTGGAAAGCACTGGACTAGGAGCTAGGAGAACAGCCTTCTGTTCAGAAGCCCTCATCAAACTTGCCATTCAAACTGCCTCATCAGTGAGAAGAGTTGCTGTATAGAAAGCTAATACTGTAGGAAATAGCTGCCCCAGGAGGGAGGAAGAAAAATCTACAAAGATGGAGGCAGCCTCAAAATACCTTGAGGTTTTTTGAGGTTAATTCCTGAAGTTTCCCACTTTAGGGTTCTCTCCAGAAAGTCAGGGTCGGGAAACACAACTGAGAAAAGAAGGCAAAAGAATTTGAAGGACAGAAATCACTCATTGATACTTACCTTGGCTATTGCCACTGCTTTTAGTTTTATAGATTGGCATCTTTTTTCCCCCCAAAACTAGAAGGGGAGATTCATATATTGGCAATCATACAAAAAAAAAGAGGGAAGTTTGAAAAGGAGGCATCAAGACATCAAAAGATAAAGCTTACAGCTGAGAAAATACTTAAGTGAGCATAAGCACAGTTTAAAAAATCTTTCTCTTTAGGATGGGGGTCAGCAACGCAATCCTTCTGTTACTCATGGTACTCCCAGATGACTCACTAACCTCCAAAATTAAAAGAATATTTTTTTAAAATCAATATACAAAAATTAAAAATAAACAAAACTTCATGAGATAGCCAAATCTGAAAAGACTTCTGAGTTCTTTCATGAAACCTCATAAGATGTTGTCCTTTAATAATTAAACAAAAGTAACTGTTTTCTTTAGCAAAGTGTGGGGCTCTGCTAAGATTATGATATGGAAGCATACTGTAAATTAGCCCAAAAAAGCAAAATTAAGCCAAGCTCTAAAGAAAAAGCAGAATTGAAAGTTAGAAAGAAACGTAAGAAAATGGAAACAAAGAGGAAACTGGACCAAACACCTAAGTTTGTTAAAAGGAATTTGAGGAGAAGGCACAAAAATGTTGAGACATGGAGTTTAAGATGCCCAGAAAGCAGGATGGATGAACCAAGAGGAAATAATGAGATCAAAGGTTGGAGCTCTGCACTCAAGAGTATGTGAGGGAGTAGTAAACTAGAGCCTTGCTTCCAACACATACACTAGCAACAACAGACAAAGCTGCATGCAAGAAGCCTGTGGAATTGCTGCAGTGAGAGGAAGAACCTCGAACATTAGATGTGAATACATCTGGCTTAGAATTCTGAGAGCCACTAGCTAAGGTGTGAGTCTAGATCCAGGTTCAATCTGCCCTACCCCATAGAATCTCAGTAGGTGACTTTAGGCCAGTCATTATCTCTCAGCCCAACCTACCCAAAAGGGGGAAGGAAATGCTATGAATATGTATATCATTTCAGCTCCTGGAAAAACAAAGGTGGGACACAGATCTAATGATTAATTAAATAAAATTCATTACTACTGTAACACATTCTTGGTGGTGGTAAAAATAATTATTTGACCATGAATACACACACAGAGAAGGATATAACACTATTAGTCATGTGCAAGCCATCAAGATGGAAACACCAAGACTGAAGAGAAAGATACTTGTAAAACCTACCCTGCTCTATTGAAGGAAAGCAATGACAAATTCACCTCCCAATACTGATGAAAACTAAGGGAAGAGGAAAGATTGTATTCATAGAAGAAACCGAGCAGATCTTAAAACTCTTAATTGCCATCTTTGAAAATTCATGCAGAATTGCCACAAATAAAGCTATGAAAGGGCAAATATATTGTCTGTATTTAAAAGACAGGAAATAAAGTGAGGCACTCATTTTCATGCCTTTAAATATTAGAATACTAGAAGATATTAGAAAACTGTTATTGCCAATCAGCATTATTGGATATATTTGTGTAAAACACAGAGGGAATTCTCTTTGATAAACTATTGGTCCTAACACTACTCTACTTTTTAATGAAGTCCCACAGCACCATTCCAAAAAAGGTTGGACAAAAGCAGATTAGCTAAAAATATTACAGCATTTTCCCCTAAGTTGGATGAGTTGTTGCCCAAGAATTCTGGGCTTCATATCACCACCCGATGAGCACCAGGTTAGGAAAAGCTGCAGATGAGTAAACGCTCTGTGCAATGGAAAGAGAGATACAAAGTATAACCAACTGCATTCCACAGATGTGAACTCTGTTTAATTAATTACTTAGAAAGGACGATGGACTGACAACACTCGGTTATATAAAGCAGAAATATTAACGCCTTCAAAGGACATCCTCTGAAACCATACTGAACCTGCAGATAGCACATGAAGTTCAGGAATGGAAAACACAGATTGCTATCCATGGGAAAGTGGTTTTAAACAGAACAGTGCTCAAAACATCCCCCACAGATTGATAATCCCTACAGTGGCATGATAAGCTAGTATTATCCCCCTATTATAGACCAGTAGTGCTTCATTATATAATAACTTACTTCTACAATGGCTCATAACTACTGTATAACCCTGGTTAAGAGCTACCAAATCCAGAGTGCTCAGTGCTGAAGTTCCACTCCTGGTATAGTCTCTCAAGTGGCATCAAGTTCTCTGAAGTATTCAATGGTAATGTCTGTAGGAAGAAAGCCTACACATATACAGTGGTGAAAGTATTGGCTTTCACACAAGCAGGCCCTTGAATTATCTTTGTCTTGTCTCATGTGGAAGCCAATACAGCTTTTCTCTTGAAGATGTTCATGGTGAATGCAAACATTTAAGCAAGGAACCTACATTGTTTGAGCCGTTTTGGCAGGTGGTAGGCATTATCCAGATTCATAATACCTGTATGAAATGTTCAATGAACTTCCATAGCACTTGTAACAAACTAGAGAGCAGCACTGTCTGGAAATTCAGTAAATAACAAAGTTAAAAAAAAATGACCTAGTACAGGAAGGATAGAGCTATTTTTGATTGTATTCATAAAACTGTCTCTTCAAGGGCATAGGGCCTACACAGATCTTCAGTATATATAGCTGTGGTCAGACATTCTCATTTATGTATACATGTATTTAATTTTACACAACCATTTCAATAAAGGATGATCATAGTTTATCATCATCATCATTCATAAATAATCTATGTCTTTAAGCAACTTGTTCATAGGTTGCATGTAACACCAGGTCTTTAATCCACTGAGTAACTGGATCATGTTAAAAAAATCCTATTCAGACATTATACTTGCACAGGACTATGTAGTCAACTTACAGGGCTCCCATTATCATTTTTCATGTGATTCAAGGGTATTCCCTTTGTCATTAAATCTATGCAAACGGAAGCCTTTCATTGTGCAAGAGATATGTGGAACTTGGGAGAAGACCCTTAAATATTTATAGCAACATGTGATTTTCTTACCTTCTATAATGCTTCTGTTCTCCAGCACTAAGTATGAAGTCTCCTTAAGCTTGAAGCATACATATATTTCAAGCCGTCAACTGCAGACCTGTGGCCCAGCCATCTGCCTTTCACACAGCTGCTGGATGCCTGGAAGTGGATGAGGAGAGGCAACCTTACTCTTCTTTGGTTCTGTCTGACCTATTTCTTCACAGCCCTTCCAACTGGCGACACAGGGCCTATCAACAAATTATTCCTGAGGGCATGCATCTCTGGATAAGAAAAAAAAAGGTTCTATACCCTGTGCTGTAAAAAGAAAAAGAGCCAGCTTTTGTGCACCAATTTTTGTGGTAATCTTTTTCTGTTTCCTTCCCCCCCCCCCCCCAAGAATGGCTGCAGGAAGAGAGATACTGCCAAAGGGAAAAAACTCAAACAAAAAATCTCAAACAATAATCTATTATAAGGTTTTCCTCTCTTTTTATTTTCCACTCAGAATTTATCATGAATTTGTAATAGCAGGGAAAGATGGAGTTCCCCTATACATAAACCAATTTATTACTGTTGTAAAAAAAATTCCATTCAACTTTGAAAATAGATACTTTTCTTAGGTATTATGTTCCTTGTTTTCTATGGGAAGAACTTCTGCAAGATATCATACTATGGTCCCCCCAAAATACACTACGATATGTCAAACAAAGAGCTTACCATGGGAAAAGGGCTCTAGAGAATTCCTGCAAACCGGTCTGTGCATACATGAGACAAGACACTGCACAGATTGGATGGCTTTGTGAATACTGCTACACATTCATTCCAGGGTCAATCTGGAGGACAGATCTCTCATAAAAGGGAAAACAATACAGGTAGCTTCTTCAAAAGGTAGTGTCTCAAAGGGATGTTTGTTCATTCTAAAAGCCTTGGGGCAGGGACCAGAGTCATAAATTATGTAGCCAAGTCACAGATTCCCCCCTTTGAGACTTTCCATGATGGCTGCCTTCAAAGCTCTCTTCCCTGTGGGAGCAATCCATTCTTGAGCACGATTATGGTGCACCCTCCATTCTAGCCTGTGGAGCTTATCTGACACCCTCACAAAAATCCCATTGAAGCACCTGCCAGATGCTCAGCTGGAATGAGATAACAATCAAGGCTTCCACTGACACCACCTTATTAAGAAAACTTAGCTCACTCTGACCATCCTGCAATGGCAGGATAATTACTTCTTATAAATTGAAAAAGAGAAGAGAATTTCAGCAGAAAGAAACAAGTCTGCCAAAAGCTACAGGAAAGAAAGAAAGAAAGGAAAAACCAAAACAAAAAACAGAGAAGGCAATTGTGCTACTGTACAACAGTATCTTTTGTTCTCAGCAAGCTTGAAATCTGTTACCTACAGCCTTATTTAGAAGACCTGTTTGGAACAGCACAGAGTCCAAATGGGTAACCTATACACCTTCTTTAAAAACTACTACCCCTCCTCTTCCCATTACACAACTATTCTTTTCACAACAACTTAGAAAAAGAGGTAAAGTGCCAGGAAAACTCTGAACTGCTTACTCGCAGCCACTCATCTTTAGGCGTTCACAGACAAGCATTCACCACGGTCTAGGGAGTCTAGGGGCTTGGAGAGATGCCAATTAAGGAGAAGATTTCAGCGATCTGGAGGAAATTCAGCAAAAAATGGATCCCTTTGAGAATTCTAAAACTATTTGTTGCAATGGGTGTCAAGCTCCAGGTGCGCTGTATCTTTCAAGAGCGCATCTTCTATGGGAGGCAAAGTAATACTGCTTTTTGTATGACAAGAGAGTCACAGCATTACCCTTCTTTGAATTGGCAGGTTTATCAAGAATGCCCCCCAAAATAGGCAGCTATCTGGTCTCTCAACACTAGCATCGCTTCTTATAGCAAAGGGATCCATGCTTTTGACATGCATACCTTCCACACAAATCAAGTTAATTAATAAAAATAAGTGGGAATAATTTATAGCAGAGCTTTCCAAACTGTGTGTCAGGACACTTTAGTGTCGGCTACAGTGTCTGGGTGTGTCATGGCGGCTGCTGCTGCCTCTGAGCCCGGCCAGGATTCCGTGCAGGTCCTAGTGCCTGCCTTGTGCCTTGCTGCCTCCAAACCTGCTGTGATTCCATGCAGGTCCTAGTGCCTGCCTTGTGCCTTGCTGCCTCCAAACCTGCCCTGCCAGGATTCTGCACGGGTCCTAGTGCCTGCCTTGTGCCTTGCTGCCTCCAAACCTGCTGTGATTCCGCGCAGGTCCTAGTGCCTGCCTTGTGCCCTGCTGTAAGAGTGTGTCACGAAATGATTCATGTCTAAAAAGTGTGTCACCAACATGAAAAGTTTGGAAAGCTCCGATTTATAGAAATAGTCATTCCAAGCATCTTTTAGCAGAGATATAAAAAAAAATTTGGTTTAAAAATGAATGTTATTGAGTACTTAAACATGTATTCTTGACTAGTAAACTGGAAAATAAGCTCCTTCAAAATGTTAGAAGTTGTCTAATATCATAATGGTGCCCCAATACAGCAAATTATCTCAACCAAATCTGAAAAGACCCCAAAGTATTATTTGGGGGGTCATTATTATAAAAAGTGAGAACTAGATAGATTTATCTGTTAAGTCTTAAGTCTGGGTCTATATGTCAAATACCCTTGAGTTACATGGTCAGTGAATGTAAAGGTTAACTTATTTCTGCAGTTAAAATAGGATTCAAACTGTTAGCATTAAAAAGACATTTTGGCATTCAAATATGCTCATGTTTAAAATTATTTATTAACTATTTTTAATGGGAAAAAAGAGTGAATAAGCAAGGGAAAAGAGAAAAAAAGGAAAAAAGTTGAAGTATTGTATCAGTGAGTGGACAGACCAAGATTGTACAATCAGTGCTCAGTATATCATTGAGGAGAAATTAACCATAAAAAACAAAGTACATTAAATTATTTTAACAATGCCAGAACAGTATGCTCAAGTTTTCAAATTATATGGAATGTTCCCATACCAAAAAACAGAGAAGTAGCTACTTCTGAAGATGACACAGAGGAAACTTACTTTAAATGGACAATTTAGTTAACATTCTTGAGAACCTAGCTATAATTTTGCATATATACATCCTGCTTTAATGAGTACAGTAGCATTTGAGCCCAAATCACTAGGTACACAAATGCAACCTGTGTAGTAGCTACTTGTCCCAAGAGACTCAGTACTTGTATAGAGTATAGTACCTGCTCCATAAGCAGATGAAGAAAGCATCTGCTGAAAACAAGAGGCTGTACCATCATAACCCAAGTAGAATCACTCAGCAGAGGTAGCTCAACAAGTAAAAAAAAAGAAAAAAAATCCATGCTCCTCTGATGCAAACTCATCGAGAAATATGATCTACCAGATGGCTTGGAGTTAAATTACTTTGTCACTTATTTATGCTAAAATTTAGTAACTAACCCTTTAGAAGACAATCCAGTCCCTAGTTATAAGGACTTGGGCGTCATTTAAAGAGAGCAGTAAGCACCCTTCTCCCCTCTCAGTTTTAATGAGTAGCTATATTGCACTAATCATTCATTGGTCTTAAGTACAAGTACCAGTTGATATGAATAATTAGTCTATGTGTCTTAGGAGTCAGTTGGGACAAAACATTTGCAAATCCCTAGATGGCTGCTGTGGAACCCTAAGTACGTATGGATGTTTCTAAGTGGATGGCTTCAAAAATTGCTCAAATCTTATGAGATCACTAAATCTTATGAGACTTCAGATGAGAATGCTTAAAATTAATGGCTTTTTTGGGGGGTCTGCATACCACCACACGAAATTGCTTGTCCTCTGAAACAGCTGGCAAAACTTTAACCTCTTAGGCTCAAAAAGAACATAATGTTAACCACTGCTGATAACACCATTACAGGTAATCCTCGAGTTGCGACTGCAATTGGGACCAGATTGCCATCACTAAACGATGCGGTCGTAAAGTGTGATGTCATGTGACCACATTGCTTAGCGATGGCAATCCAGGCAGTCCCAGTTGTCATCATAACCCAAGATGTGCGGGTCGTTAAGCGGGAAGTGGAAGGAGTCCCAGGTAAGGAGTGTGGGGGTGCCGCAGGGGGGTGGGGGACATTCTGGGAGTCACGGCACAGGCCACGTGTGAGTTGGGGGAGGGAGTGCTCCGTGCAGTGTGAGCTCAGAAACGCCAGGGAATTAGGGTGCAGGGTCATGCGATTTCAGGGAGGCTGTGGAAAGAGGGTGCGGGGTCTGTGTGATCACAGGGAGGCCAGGGAAAGAGGGCGCGGGGTGCATGCATGTGAATGCAGGGAGGCCGAGGAAAGAGGGCATGGGGTGGGTGCGATTGCAGAGAGGTCATGGAAAGAGGGTGCAGGGTACATGCGTGTGTGATCGCAGGGAAGCCGTGGAAAGAGGGTACGGGGTGTGTGGAAATGCAGGGAAGCTGTGGAAAGAAGATGCGGTGTGTGCATATGTGTGCAAGCGCAGAGAGGCTGGGGAAAGAGGGCACGGGGTATGTGTGAGCAAAGGGGAAAAGGAGGGTGTGCTGTGTGTGAGCAAAGAAAGGCAGGGGGGAGACTTACCCCAGCGACTTGCAACCTTCCTTGCCGGCTTCCCATTGACTTTGCTTGGGGGAAGCTGGCAAGGAAGGTTGCAAATGGTGATCATGTGACTGTGGGACGCAGCAACCATCGTAAGTGCAAGCTGGTTGTCAGGACACCTAAATTTTGTTCACGTTACTGTGGGGGTGCTGCAACGGCGGGAACTTTGAGTACTGGTTGTAAGTCCCTTTGTTCAGCACCATTGTTAACTTCGAAGGGTCGCTGAACGGTTGTAACTCAAGGACTACCTGTACAGTTAGCAGCTAGAGAAAAGCTGTTATAACATATGATTTATAGAAAATGAACATAATACAATTTATTTGAAGATCGGGCCTTTGAACTTTGCTGAAGTCCTTTCCCTTCTCTCCATTACTAACATATAAGTTGGCAGCTTTGTCTGTATGGGAGACTGAACAAAGTCCTAGATCTCTCTTCTTACCCAAAATACCATCTCAGAAAAGGGGCGTGGTGGCTCAGCGGGTAAGACGCCAGGCTTGATCGGAAGGTCGCAAGTTCGGAGGTTCGAATCCCTAGCCCCGCGTGACGGAGCAAGCTCCCGCACTCGCCCCAGCTCTTGCCAACCTAGCAATTTGAAAGCATGCAAATGCAAGTAGATGAATAGGTACCACTTCGGTGGGTAGGTAACAGCATTCTGCGTGCGTCATGCCGGCCACATGACCGTGAAAGCATCTTCGGACAGCGCTGGCTCTTCGGCTAAGAAATGGAGATGAGCACCGGCCGCTAGAGTCGGACACGACTGCACAAATGTGCAGGGGGAACCTTTACCTTTTTACCATCTCAGTTGCATCAAGAAAGAAAATGTATTGTGCAATAGTTTTTGCTTTATAAGAGGTATGAAGCATTATAAATTGGTAGGTATGTAAACATATGATTGACTCTTGGGAAGAAATAATAAATAGTAATATCAGAGGGAGAGGAAATGCAAGAGTAACAGAAATAGAGACCAAAAAAGACAACTGATGTAGAATAATATAGCAAGGTGTTGGTCTAAGACCAGAGAGATCCATGTCAAGCTACAGAAACTCACCTTTGGGCCAGTTTTCTCTCAGCTCAACTTAACTCACAACAGTGCTGTTGTTGGGATGGAGATCCAGGGGTGGTGGGAAATAAATCTAACAAATCAACAACATAATAAACTGTGTTAGGCTAACTCAAAGGCCATGAAACGTGTGTAAATTGTAGATTTCTTTAGCAGTGTTCAACAGGCAACATGAAGAAAAATTCAAAGGGGAGGGGTACAAAATAAGAGTAGCTGATTTTGAAGCCGCAGGGTCTGCAGGGTCTACATTTAATAGTTTTAAGACTGAATATGGGCGGAGCCTTAGCTACCAGATGGGATGATGGTTTCAAGTTCCATCTAGGATTATCTTAAAGAATGCTAGGATGAAGGAAAAAACATTTAAAAGATGGTGTTGATCTTAACACAAATCTTGCAGTAATCAACTGCAACATTATATATTGGCCAAACATGCCAATATCCCGTCTGGAAAAAAAAAACAACGAAAAGAAGAAAACCAATTATTTGCAACAAAAGGAAGTCTAATACTTCAGCCACCTGCAATCTTCTATTACTGATTTTAAAAAGGATATATTTGAACAGAAGAGCTTCAAAAATAGAACCCAGTATGAAGCTGCCACAAATTGTGCCAGAATTTGAAAATGAAACATTATTTGCTATTAACCAAAAAATTAAAATTCCTTGACTGCTGGATTTGGAAAACTATTGGACAGTCAAGGAATTTTCTGAAGTAACATGTTCTAATTTCTATGAGTATTTATTCAAAATCCTTTAGGAGTCCAAGCTCCTATTTGGCTACAAAAATAGAACAAAATTGTCAGCACTCCTCTTGATTCAATTCCCTAAGGTAAAAAGGAAGGTTTTACATCTGGTTAGTAGACTACAGCCGTTATCTTACAAAGGATGTGGTAGCCTAAAAATTGAGATGTTGGGCTCTGAAACCCACCACAGTTGACAGTCAGATGACCAGTAACAGGAAATTTACGCCACTGCGTTGTGAACAGTGAGTGCGCTTATTCTCACATCTATTTAAACTCTAGATGTGCATCTCCTACTACTTTGCATTTTGTTTCTCTCTGCCCTTCTCCAATTGCCTCTTCCGCAGACCTGCACCATTATCCTTGATAATCCAAAGGACCCCTTTGTGCATCTGAGAAAGTCCACTCTTGTCCCTGGACCGCATTTGTTAGCCTTTAAGGTGCCAGGGAGCTTCTTTTCGATTTAAACAGCAGAAGATCAGCTCCCTCTTCAATTGAGTCAGCCGAAACCAGGCTCCCGACTTGTTCTGAAACCACCTTCTGCGTTCCTTCCGCATAATTCTGCTGATGGTTATATTAAGACTGTGGTTTTCCACGCGACTACATTTCCCCATATTCGAGGTGGAAACGCCCAGCCGCCACTTTCCAGGCGAAGGCCTCGCGCTTTGGAAAGAGCCACCTGTCTCCAATGTTGATAAATGGCGCTCCTCCTCCCGCCTCAAGGGCGGAGAGGGAAAGCGAGATGAAGGCAACTTTGCAGCAACTTCGGAGTTCTGCTCGGCGGCAACGCTCCATAATGCATACACGAAAATGGACTTCAGGGGAGGCTAGCATTAACCAGGCTTAAAGCTTTCTCGCTCTATAGTCTCTTATCTTGTTAACAAAATAATTAATATTTACAAAGAGCGGCCACTGATACATCCCGTCGGTTCATAGTGCCAAAAAGAAAAAAAAATCTGTTGCAGATACTAGTCATAAAGAGAAGAAAGGGGAATTTGGGAGAATTTCCTCAGAGTTACAGAGATTCTCCTCCCTCCCAAATCGGGAAAACAAGCATCCAAGCTACTTTTCAATGTAGGAAAAGACGCACGTCCCGGGCTCTTCTTATCGAAGCAACCCTTTGCATTTTGCCTCCGGCAAAGCTGCTCCCCGCGCAATGGGACCGGCTCCCTCTGCGCACTTTCAGGATTGCAGCTTAAAAGCGCGGCGGCGGTGGATCGGGAGCCTGGTTCTCAGGCGTCCCCGGGAGGGAAGAGAAACGCGAGTCTGCCCCAGAGAAACTTGGCAGGGAGCGAGGGAACAGATGAGCACCGGGCTGGGAAGAGGAAAAGGAAGCGCACGCCCTACCTGACAGCGGAACGTAGAAACGCGCCGACCGTCGAGCTGCACAAGAGGGGAATCCGCAAGGAGGCGGCAATCTCATCGGCTTCCCCGCCCCCTGCGAGGCCACCGGCCTCCTAGCCCCTCCCCGGCGCCCACTTTTCTCCGTCCACCGGCGGGAAAGGCGCCATCCCAGGCGCGCGCGTGTAGGAGCCGAGCCGGGAGCTTCCTGCTCTGTTCCGTTGCCGGTTTCCTTTTTGTTGGGGTGGGGGTCAGCTGAAAGGGGGGTGAACTTACCTTTACCTTTAACTCCTATTGAACTCCTCATGGCTGAACTTCCTATTGGCATCCCAGCTGGGAGAAATGTACTTAATACATGCTGCTCCGCTTCTTTTTGAGTGCAAGCCGCCCCTCCTTCGCACCCCGCGCAGGCTTTTTGCTTCTCTGGGTCGCGTCGCTTTACGCGCGATGCTTCGACTATGAACCTGTTCGGAATTTATCGAGTTAAGGCTGCGATTTTACAGGAGCTGATGAGAGACGGGACACGGCAAGGCAAACCACCTTGAGGCGTAGCGTTCACGTACGCCAGCCGATGTGGCTTTGTTTAATGAATCCTGGTTAAACAAGCCATGATGAAGCGTGGACCCGGTCTATCGGTTCTTCCTCCCCATGATCAACTCTGCTGATCAGTTTTTCCTTTCCTATTTGGCGTCTTTGCAGGGCTCCCCAACAACTAAGAGCTCGGGAATACTGGGCACAGGCACTCCTTCAGTCCTCACCAGAGATGGTGAACTGAAATTCAGATAGAGGAGAGTTCTTTGAAAAATCATTATATTCTTCAATGTATGTGAAGTAATTTGGTGGTATGTTCGGAAGTCACCCCAAAACAGTGTAAGTCGAATTCAAGAAAAACGTCGGATAAAAATTGCTAAAAATCTATTAATATAATTGGAGGGGCGGGAGCTACAAAAAAGTGTGTTATCAGACTGGTAGCTCCACCCTGCCCCCCCCCCTCAGAAGTCACCCCAGATAAATAAATAAATAAATAAAATCATTTCGTGAGGTTGGGGAAACTAAGAGGGATGTAGTCAATATGGAAGCAGGAGAGGAAAGAATTTGCAGGGAAGGAGGAGGTCTGTGATCAAGATCAGGTGGCCTTTCCCCAACCCCCTGCAAGATGGAGCAGAAGACAGGAGGAAGAAAGAATGGCAGAAAGAAATAACATAGGTGCTGGCCAATATTTAGAGAATTAGATAAAACTAAAGCCAGCCAGATCAGCACCCATCCTCCCCACACAGGATACTGTATAGGACTAGCTGGCCTATGGGGTACCTATCGCACCAACTTGGCTAGTGACCAGCAACCCACAACCCCCTCATGGGGGGGGGTACTGTGGAGAACATAGTTAATCCTGTAGTTGGCCATCCTGTTCTTCTAGGAGGTGGAAGAAAGTCTTTCATCTGTTTGAATTTACCCTGGATATGGTCTGGAGTGGAGATGAAGCCCTTTGTCCACAGAGATTGTATCTGGGTCAAATGCAGGAAGGGGAGCAAACCTCTGTACAAACACCTGGGAAGATAAGGAAGAGCCAGGAGCAAGCAAGTTCCTTCATATACATACAGTGAAGGTAAGTCCTGCTTAGATAATTGGTTCCACTGCTCTTGACATTAGGAGCTTTCCCCAGCACTGAACTGGAATCTGACTTCCTGTAACTTAATACCTTTATTTTGTCTCCTGCACCCTGGGGATGATGGAGAACAGGTCTTCGCCCCCAGGGAAAATGAACCTTGAGGGGGGGGGGGGAAATCCCACTTTTGGTAGTTGCACAATAGGCAGGAAGAGCTCATTCTCATGTCCTGCTCACCATGGTACAAAGATGCTTTAGTAATCATTTTTAAAGGGCATTTCTTCATGACACCACCTGTTGCATTTCCAGTCCACTGTGGAGGCAACCCAAACTCATTTTCATTGTTATTGCTCTGCAATTAAAGTGCTATTTTCCCTCTTCTCCCAACACAAATCTTACTATACAGACGACCATTGGTGCCCTGGTGATGATGTGAGTGATAGCATGGTCTGGGGCAGGCATCTGCCCGCTAATTGCTGCTTTAAGCCTGCTATAGGTATGTCTCCTCCTTATCTAGTTGCTGGGCCCTGTCCTCTATGGCCATTTTGGCTTGGGTAGCAAGAGAGACCATATACCCAGCTTGTGCAGGGCCTCTGCACACATAAGAGAGCCAGTGTGGTCTAGTGGTTAAGGTGCTGGGCTAGAAACCAGGAGTCTGTGAGTTCTAGTCCCGCCTTAGGCATGAAAGCTGGCTGGGTGACCTTGGGCCAGTCACACACACTCAGCCCTAGGAAGGAGCCCATGGCAAACCAGGAGACAGAGTTCTAGTCCTGCCTTAGGCATGAAAGCCAGCTGGGTGACCTTGGGCCAGTCACTCTCTCTCAGCCCTAGGAAGGAGCCAATGGCAAACCAGGAGACAGAGTTCTAGTCCTGCCTTAGGCCTGAAAGCCGGCTGGGTGACCTTGGGCCAGTCCCCCTCTCTCAGCCAAACTCACCTCACAGGGTTGTTGTTGTGGGGAAAATAGGAGGAGGAAGGAGTATTAGGTATGTTCGCCGCCTTGAGTTATTTATGAAAAAAATAAAGGTGGGATAAAAATTAAATAAATAATTAATGAAGCATTGGTTAGACATTACATGAGCCCCTTATATATGTGGGTCTACTGGTCTTCTGGAAGAACGGCTTCTTTGGCATCTAGTTCAAAATGCCACTAGACAGGCTTGTAGGGCAAAACCAAACCAAACCCTGATAGTCTGGGAAACCTTTGAAAAAAAAGATGTATCACTGATTAGGTCCCAGATGAGTTCATTCAGTTTTTCTCTGGTCAGTGAGTTTTGCATGGCTGAACTTCCTATTGGCATCCCAGCTGGGAGAAATGTACTTAATGCAGCTGTGAGGAAGAGCTCAGCATCAACATGGTCAGCTTTTTTCTACTATTATTCACCTATTGACTTCTGAATCAAACTATATAGAACATCTGCCAGATGCTTAGTGTGTGATGTGAATCAGTAATTCCAAAGTGCCTTTGTTATTCTTTCAGGAAATGTCAAAAATAACCAGCTTGATTCCATAGTATAGCTGTGTTTTGGGAGATAATGGACATGCAAGAATGTCTAATTGTTGTATGCTGCCCAGAGTCGCCTTGTGTGAGATGGGCGGCCCTATAAATGTGAGCAATAAATAAACATATAAATAAATAAATAATTGGTTTTCACTTCAATAAAAGTAGCCTGGATAAAATGTAGAATAGATGACCTGGTTGGGGGATAGGATCTTTTGTTAAGTGTCTTGAATGTATTTCATTAAAGCAGTTCACACACACATACACACACATATATACATACACACACACACAGCACAAACATACAGCAATGTTATTGATGTAATCCTTGTTTTTTCTATGGAAGAAAAGCAGATGCACTGGATTCCAAATACTACTCTATAAATGAATAAGAATAAGAATAGAATTAGTTTGTTTACAAGCTAAGGTAAACCTCAAATTTGTCTACCAGCCTTCTCCAAGTTGGTGCAATGCAACAGCCATAAATCTCAGCCACTGCTCCCATATAGCACTGAATTAATGAAAACTGGGAAAGTTAGAAGCCGAAGGAAGAAATGTCTCTTCTCAAAGCACCACTGGTTTGACATCCAACCTTTTTCAGTTTCCAGCTCAAACATTTAGTGCTTGCTCAAATAGAAGCAGTTTCTTTAATGCAGACATGCTCTAATCCTCCAAAAAATGAAAGTTATTAGAAGGGTTTCTTCTTCTGTGACCTGAGAAAATTAACGGTAATGACCAAGTTGGCTTCCAGGCTGAGTTCATGAACACTGCAAGTTAATTCAGAAGCAGTGTCTGAAATGAGTGCATTTCTAATATTAATGGTTGAAGGAATTTCTTTTAATGATGAAAGGTAAGGTTGCAAGCCTATGCACCTTTACTTAGGAGTAACTCCTATTGAAGGCAGAGGGCTTACTTCTGAGTGAGTAAGCTAAAGATTGCATTTCTTCTGTTTGGCATTTGGTCCGACAAGTATGAAAACTACTAGATTTCAATTATTCTGACGTTTAAGAATGTTGCTACTGGGTTTTTTCCAAGAAAAAACCTAGGCCAACAAATATGGGAGGCACATTCCAGATGACTGCAAAATAGTGAGAAAGGATTAGAATGTTTATGTCCTTCTGCTACTATCTAGTGGTCATCTAGATTTTTGCAGGCCAGAACTGATAGCCTTCCAAAAATAACAGTTGAATTGAGGGTCCATACTGATTTTCTGGGGGCGTGGTGGCTCAGTGGGTAAGACGCCAGGCTTGTCGATCGGAAGATCGCAAGTTCGGAGGTTCGAATCCCTAGCCCCGTGTGACGGAGTGAGCTCCCGCACTAGCCCCAACTCTTGCCAACCTAGCAGTTCGAAAGCATGCAAATCCAACTAGATGAATAGGTACCACTTCGGTGTGTAGGTACAGCGTTCCACGTGTGTCATGCGGCCACGTGACCACGGAAGCATCTTCGGACAACGCTGGCTCTTCGGCTAACAAACGGAGATGAGCACCGGCCCCTAGAGTCGGACACAACTGCACAAATGTGCGGGGGGAACCTTTACCTTTTACTGATTTTCTGCATAGATAGTTCATTTATGAAGGAGAACTTTGTTTAAAAGTTTTGGTCAAAGAAACTCCTATTCAAAACACATAGGAGAATAAATACATTTGTTTTTGTTTTCTTCTGGGGCCAATAGAGTTTTTTCCCCTTTTGATGTTTCTAGATTGATACCCAGACCAGACTTACCTATGTTTGGAGAAACCTGGCTTTGAATGAGATCTTTGAGACATAAGAAGGAAAGGAAGGTCTCTGCATTAGTTAATTATCCTGTACTTGAATTTTTAGCAACATCCTATATAAATATCTTGCATGCATTAATTTTTTCTTTTTATGTCCACATCAGGGTTAGAGTTAGCATCAGAAAGACCTTCACGTACTAATGTTTTGGCCAGATATGTGGCAGCAATGTTGGACTTGGTTAGTACTTTGAAGGGAGACTTCCAGAAAAATACCAGGGCTAAGAGCTAGATTGGAAAGTAACAATCAACCAACCAACAATACTGCTCTTAGCCAACAACAAACATTATCTGCTTACAAAAGTACACATACATTCACAACTTCAACTAACATACCTCTAACATCAGCATGAGCATCCCTTATGCATTTATCCATGAATAGATTAAAAAACTGATGATCAAAATCATCACACCTTTTTGTCTTACTCCCTGTTCAGTGTTAAATTAATTCTCAGCCATACTTTACTTCCATCATACACCGTTTTATTGCTTTCAGCAACCAACCTTCAACTCTGTATTTATGTGAAACATTCATAATTCAAGCCTATTCACTTCATCATACCCCTTCGGTAAATCAACAAATGTGCCAAGAACTTTCTCCATGGCCTGCTAAACAGCCAAACTCTGCCCAGCGTAAAGCACATTTAACCAGCCACATTTTACAAATGAATCCCCCAGTGGTTTCTGCATTCAATTGTTACTTTTCCCTTGGTATACTGTAAAGTGAACAATAATGGAATTTTTCAGATTTTGAAGCCCAGATGCAGCCTTTGCACACATTAAACCAGTTGCACAGCCACTCCATAATCAAACCACATGCATGCCTTTTTTTCTCCAGATCTACCATCTATACCAACTGAAGTACTTTGGCCACATAATGAGAAGACAGGATACCCTGGAGAAGATGCTGATGCTAGGGAAAGTGGAAGGCAAAAGGAAGAGGGGCCGACCAAGGGCAAGATGGATGGATGATATTCTGGAGGTGACGGACTTGACCTTGGGGGAGCTGGGGGTGGCAACGGCTGACAGGAAGCTGTGGTGTGGGCTGGTCCATGAAGTCACGAAGAGTCGGAAGCGACTGAACAAATAAACAACAACCATCTATACCAGCAGACTTACCTGTAGTGAATATTCTTACCACATTTATGGTTTCTTTTTCATCAAAATTACTCTGCATTTTCTCTGCCTCTTTTAAGCTTAATTATACCTTATTCTCTTTGACCACATTTTTGCAACTATTGTTTCCTCTTCCTACACATTTTAAAATATATTTCTCTCATCCCTATGTTTTCTGTGACCATTCTCTTGTTTGAAAATTCCCAACCTCTTTCTGTTCATCATTGTACCATGCATGATTTTTATACTTCACATTAGCATAACTCCACACACTTTTGTGCCACTTTGAACCATAATTCTTTTCATACTGTTCCAGGAAGCTTCCTCATCCTCTTTATGTTCCTTTTCAATTCATTCTGTTGGGAGATCAATCTACTAATTCTTTGTCATACAGGACTGATATTCTTTCTTCCTGCATTTGTTCTATGTTCACTCTAGGTTTTTTTCCTCTTCATTCTTTTTCTTCCATTTCCATTTTTTCTCAAGATCCACTCCTGAAACTGCCCAATAATACATGTCCCACATCCTCATCACCTTGTTTCATTCACTAACTCCTCAGCCAGAGGTTCCCAAACTTTCTTGGTTCACACTGCCCTTAGTGTCTCAGTAATTTTTTCATGGTGCCCCAAAGCCGAGAGACTGCTGAAAGTCCAGTTTTGCAAATGGACATCGTAAAGATTTAAAATATTCCACAGTGCCCCTGTGAGTTTGCTTTGGCACCACAGGGTGCCATGGCACACTGCGGCCTTAGGCCTTTCATTATAAACAATCAAGACAATCATACTTTTAAATTAGTTCTTTCACCATGAATAGTAATAACAATAATAATGTTTATCCATAACAGGAGTTGCCGTTTTTCCTCTCCAGAAACAACCTTTTTTAAAATGATGTCTGACTGAGAGAAATTCAGTAGATACAGTTCTTTCGGTGTATTTGCATATGCTGGATTTTTGCTTTTTATTTAATTAACCTTTAAAACCATTTCTCAGATACACTAAATAACAACTCAATGAAACATGGCAGATTTATAATGAGCCTTCAAACTGCTCTCCTACCTCAAGATGGTGGGATGAGGAGGCAATCAGTTTTGTTTTAGGTTATCCATTTTAGCATTTTAGCATTATCCAAAAATACTATAATGAATGTTAACTCAGATTAGTAAAAAAAGTAGTTTAAACATGTTTTATTCAATAAATTAGCTTTATTGCAGTTTACTTGCACAGCTTGTCAAGCCATCAACTATTTTATGGCTTGCAAACAATGACTGGGATCACACATTGCAATAAGCAATTATATCCAAATCCAGAGGAAGTTGCAGGCTTCAGAAAATTGGTGTAATAGAACAAAGAGATTTGTATATCAAGTCAGAGAGATGGATGGAATAAGTAATCTGTTGCAATATATTTTGGCTTGGTGGGTTGGGTGGGGGAGGAATGGTGCATGTTTTGTGGAATCAGTGGATTTCCTTCATAGTTTATATTCCCCGTCTTCTCTTTAGTCAGCTAATATATTTGTAAATTAATATTTCTAAGTCTCTCATTAGATCCTCCTAAATAAAAGAATGCAAGAATAAGAAGCTGTTTTTAGAGCTTCTTATTGCATGGAAAAGCAATTATTAGAAAAGGAATTAACCTTTTCACAAAATAGAGAATTCACCTTCATAGCATTCCCAACATAAAAAGTTTGGATGTGAAACATATATAAAATGTATATATACCCAATGCAATTAAAATGCATGGATTAATTGTTTATCACTAGGACAACTGATACTTAGTTCTTTATTGTTAAATAGTCTATTGACTTTAAATATGTCATCAGATTAGAGAATACCAAGTGTCAATTGTGGAGAACATAAGTGAGACAGGGGTTCATCTCTACCTCCAGCTTGCAGAATTCTGTATGGGTTGAGGAGGGGAAAAATGCTATTTTGCTTTCTTTTTCTTGCTTGAAATGTTCTTATCTAAAAAAAAAAAGCTTAAATGTAATGAGAAGTAGGTAGTTTTTGTTTCTTCGTTTTATTAAACAGATTTAAGCTGATCCCAAGAAAGAGACTGAAGTATAGGAAGTCTGCCAGCAATTCTGAATTTCTCATAATTTTCATTCATAATTTTATTATGATTTCTGATAATAATGACTTGGTTGTTTAACCTTTGATGTGATTATAATAAAGGAGAGTGAATTTAACTGGCTATCTCCCAATTATAAAGAAATATGCATTAACCTGAGTTCTAAAACTTGTCCTTAGTTTAGATGTATTGGAGAATCTCTTCCTCTTCTGTGCTGAGAGGACTATCTCTACATTTCTTCAAGTCCTTCCTCAAAGCAAACCTTTTCTTGTATTCTTCAGTGCATCTTCTTAATTTTCACTTGCCAAATGATTATCTGGTTTGTGGGAGGATCATAGCTAAGGTAGAGAAGATGCTCTGCATGTAGGAGCCAAGTTCAGACCAGATAAAATAAAATCCCATTCAAGTTGAACTAGATCAGGGCTTTCCAAAGTTTTTCCCGCGGCGACACACCAACAGGCTTTGGTGTGTCGCCGCGGGAAAACCCGGAAGTGCGGCAGCGCGCAAAACCCCGGAAGCGCTGCTGCGCTTTCGGGTTTTGCGTGCTGCAGTTGGTGTGTCGCTGTGGGAAAACCCAAAAGTGCTGATGATGATCAGCACTTCCGGGTTGTGTGGTGACACACCAGACTGTGTGTGGCGACACACTTTTGTGTCGCCACACACAATTTGGAAAGCTCTGAACTAGATTTTAGGTGATTTCATGGACACGTGCGTGCAGTTTTCTTGATAACCGTACGAAAGTGAATATTTCTTGATAACAAATAGGAAAAGACCTTTGCCTTTTTCTAGGATGTTTTTCAATTTCTCAGTCTAGCCTACAGCCCTAGCTTTCTTTTCCATCCAAATACATACTAACTAGCTCAAACTTGCTTACTTTCCAGAAGAAACAAGGTCATTCAGGGACTGCCACCTGCTGAGAGCAATCTCTGAAATGTACTGCTAAAAATGCAGCTGGTGACTGGCTGGCAAGGTCACATATAAGGATATTGGTGTCCTGAGACTAGATGGGAAGATATGCCACATTTTCTACTCTGTTCTGGCGAAGTGGGAAAGGGGGAGGAAGGAAGGGGACATGATTTTTTAAAATTATTTTTCCTCACTGATGAATTCAGTTGATGATTTTTTCCCCTGTAACTTTATTGGGCATTAGGACAGGATCTGAAGGGTATTAGATTCTCAAGGGATATTGGGATTGCTTTTTTCCCTGATTTTCCTTCCATTTTTGGGGAAGTTATGCTGTACCAGCACATCTACCAAAACAGACTCAAGCAATTGAGGTTTTGCCATATTCTGTAACTGTAATAGAGAATTGCACCTTGGAATTGATCAAATAAATGATTGTGATGTTTGGAACACATAAAGAAACAGCTCTCAGGCCCTCAGAATTAGCAATGTGTTAAGTCTCCACTTTACAGAACTTCCAGCAAATTTAAAGGGAGACTGTCATTGCTTTACGGGTTAGTATTTCTTGTAATGCATTCCTCCTTAATTATTAACAGAATTTCACAGATGAATGTGAGCTTTAAGAGCTATAAGATGTGGCTATGTATAAATGTTATCTGGCTGTAACAAGTCTGTTTTACCTGGCTGGATTTCCCTTCAGGTCAACACCACTAATCTTACAGTACTTTGCCTGTGTGTTAAATGCTTGCTTCCTGGAAAATCAAAATTAGGAGAAATAGAAATGTTTTAATGGGACCCAACCATCTTCACTGCTAGAATTGTGGAGATCTGCTAAACTAGAGGCTGGAAGACTCCAGGTTTGCAATATTTACTGTGTTTCTTTTACTACAAATAGAGTTCTATAAACTAGATCAGTATTTCTCAACCTTAGCAACTTTAAGAGGTCTGGACTTCAACTCCCAGAATTCCCCAGATAGCCATGCTGGCTGGGGAATTCTGGGAGTTGAAGTCCAGACCTCTTAAAGTTGTCAAGGTTGAGAAACACTGAACTAGAGCCTGGGGCAAAATATAAACACTAAAAAAGGAAAAATGCTGAAGTACCAGAGACCTGATCAGCTGAACTGGCTTTCCACACAAAAATCCATTACTGGTTATCCCCAGCTTTCTTCACTTTGACAGCATAGGGTACGGGGGAAGGGGGTCCTAAAAATTGTTGGGATGTGTGTCAGAGTGATATGTGTCTATTAGTGTCATTGGGTATGCTAGCAGCTGCACTCTGACTATGCAATCATTGTGTCTTTAAGGCTGCGTAATGTACTTATCTTGGTTTTAAATAGTTGGTTGAAATCTATATCAGGGGTCCCCAACCAGTTAGGAAGTGGGCCACGGGGCTCCCTCCTACAAACCCTGCCCCCAGTGCACACAATTGCCCCGCCCCCAGTGCACACGATTGGCTCCCGCCTGCAAACCCTGCCCCCCCACCCTGGTCCATGGAAAAATTTTCTTCCACGACCAGTCCCTGGTGCCAGAAAGGTTGGGGACCGCTGAACTATATTATGTGAATTCTTGGCAGTGATGGCATAGGGTTCCAACTGAAGTGGCACATAAACCCAGGAGAATAAATAAAATAATATTTCCTGTGGAAAAACATCCCCCTTTCCAATTAAGGATTCATTGCATGTACCTCTCCCAAAAGAACAAAGAAACTATTAATTTGTGGTTATACATGGAATTTACAAAGGCGATAAAAGCAACATTCTTGGGGCATGGTGGCTCAACGGGTAAGACACCAGGCTTGTAGATCAGAAGATCGCAAGTTCGGAGATTCGAATCCCTAGTCCCGCGTGACTGAGTGAGCTCCCACACTCGCCCCAGCTCTTGCCAACCTAGCACTTCAAAAGCATGCAAATGCAAGTAGATGCATAGGTACCACTTCGATGGGAAGGTAACAGCATTCCACGCGCGTCATGCTGGCCACATGACAGTGGAAGCGTCTTCGGACAAAGCTGGCTCTTCGGCTAACAAACAGAGATGAGCACCGGCCCCTAGAGTTGGACACAACTGCACAAATGTGTGGGGGGAACCTTTACTAAAAGCAACATAAACTCGAGTGATGCTTTTCTAGATGTCAGTAATAATATCAAGACAGATACAGTATTTTGGCTTAACATTTGCTGTCTCGGCCTGCCTAGCTATCGCTTGCTCCATTTTTGTGGCATGTAAATTTCTCAAAGATTGGATTGCTGAATCTGGTAGCAAATTCACAATGCAATTTTTCCACATTTTTACAATATGAAATAAGAACTATAATGGGTATGTCAAACCTCTGGTGGGTTTAAAGCATTATTTTCACTTTTCAAAAACCTTAATATTCCTCAAAAATGAATCCTAAATATGACAATACTGCATCATTGCCACGCCTTCTGTTCTCAGATAAGAAACAAAATTTTTAAAAAAGGAGCCATTACCCAGAAAAGGTTAGCTGTGCCTGTCTTGTGGCTCTCCCTCATGGCTCAGTGAAAGTGTAGCAGAGGAGCTGCTTTTCATTTTACCTTTCACCCCACCAAAATCAAATAGGCCTGTTCCATGATGAAATTCTGATAACATAGCTAAGGCACCCAAGTTGCCCTACATTTAGGCCTGCGTAGTTCCAATGCCACCAGTTCCTAAAAAGGGACACAATTCTCTCTGAATTCCATCTTGGCATTCATACTTTCAAGCCAGCTGGAGAAGCTTGGGACTGGCAATTCGGTCACTAAGCAGAAAATCATGTGACCACGATAGGCTTATGACCTTACTTCCCCTTTGGTCGTTAAGTGAAACATCACATGACCGCAACTTATGATTTTACTGCCGCCTTCTCCATTGACTCTGCTTGTTGCAAGCCAGTTGCGAAGCACACAAATGATGATCACGTGACTGGTCATAGATGTGCACCAGTTGTGAAGCACCTGAATGGTGATCATGTGACCACAGGACACTGTGATGGTTGTAAATGCGAGGATTGGTCGCAAAGCTGTTTTACACTGTCGCAAAGTTACACTGATGTAACTTTGAGTGGTCTCTAAACAAGGCTAGTTGAAGTCCATACATTAGAGCTTTCCAAACTTTCCGTGTTGGCGACACACACCAACGGTGGCGGCGTGGCCTGCGGTGTCCTGGTGTGTCGCGCGAAAACCCGGAAGTGCTGGCGGCGCTGATTGGCGGGAGTGCCACTTCTTCCGGTTCCCCCCATCAGCGCTTCCGGGTTTTCACGCGACACACCAGGACACCGCAGGTGACACAGTAGTGTGTCGCGACACACACTTTGGAAAGCTATGCCATACATCCTAAAATGGCCAAGGTTGAGAAACGCTGCTCTAGATATTTCCTTAACGCTTCTGCATTAAAAGCAACTGACTCAAGACACCTCCAGAGTTTATCCCTAGATATCAAGTTACATCAGTCAAAGGCTGATTTAAAGTCAGTATAGGGCTCCTCCAGGGTCACTGATCAATTGTTATTTGTCTGCCTTAAAATCCACTTGTTCATCTGCGAGGATGTTTTTGTGCTCAAGCCAGTCAAGGAATTTCCGCTACATAAACTCCAGTTTAGCGGAGCATTTGTCGATGATCCTCAGCAGGCTCATCAGCATATAGTTGGCCAGATCTGGGAACTATTGCTGACAGCCCAGTTCAAATAACAGATACAGAGAAAGCTACATTTTCACCAGGAATTCCATCTGATATTTTCTTCATGAAGTATGCAATTTTGAGATTCTTGCCTGGTTAAATTCACTGTATTGGCATTTCTCAGATTTTTCTCATTAGACTGATCAGAATGAGAAGAGATACAGTGATATTAAGAAAAGAACAAGAAACTAAGACTGAAGCAAATGAGAAATTAATTATATCTTCAACTGTTCAAGACATTACAATAACCAAAGTAGCCAAGAAGTCTTAGATAGTATCCAAGAAAATAAAAATAGTTTGCTCAGCTTTTTTAACAGGAGCTATTAAAATATGTTTGCATCTGTTTCAGATAGATTGTACTGAATCTATAGAGGCAACTACTGTGTGTCATCTAGATACGGATTATTTATTTATTTATTTTATTAATTAATTTTCCAAATTTATATTGCCACCCATCTCACAAACAAGTGACTCTGGGCGGCGTACAGAGAGCTAAAAACAATCAATAAATCATTAAAAGATAGAAAAAAACAACTATTCACAATCCACTGATCCTGTTATCATTAAATTTCTTCAGAGAGCTGGTTGTGAAAAAATATTATAAGCAGCTAGAATGGCAACAAATTTGGAATACAGGAGAAAAAATCTTATGTTCCTTCTGGATTTACCTTTCAGAGGGATACAGAAGTGCAAAGAATTCCACCAAGTTCGCCTCATAGCCAGAGAACTAGGGATAAAGACTTCCTCTTTGTATCCAGCAATATTTGGCTTATCCTTGGAAACTTGCATGAAGAAATTTAATGAACCTTAAAAGACTGTTAATTATCTCAAACAACTAACAGCTACCCATACAGATGTTCTACACCAGTCCACTCAGAAATGATTCATTGGTTTGGGGGGTTAATATACCGTATAGTATCAACTACACTCTAGGCGCAAAGATTACTGCAGACGCTGACTGCAGCCAGGAAATCAGAAGACGTCTACTTCTTGGGAGGAGAGCAATGGCAAATCTTGATAAAATAGTTAAGAGCAGAGACATCACACTGACAACAAAGGTCCGCATAGTTAAAGCAATGGTATTTCCCGTAGTAACCTATGGCTGCGAGAGCTGGACCATAAGGAAGGCTGAGCGAAGGAAGATAGATGCTTTTGAATTGTGGTGTTGGAGGAAAATTCTGAGAGTGCCTTGTACTGCAAGATGATCAAACCAGTCCATACTCCAGGAAATAAAGCCAGACTGCTCACTTGAGGGAATGATATTAAAGGCAAAACTGAAGTACTTTGGCCACATAATGAGAAGACAGGATACCCTGGAGAAGAAGCTGATGCTAGGGAAAGTGGAAGGCAAAAGGAAGAGGGGCCGACCAAGGGCAAGATGGATGGATGGTATTCTGGAGGTGACGGACTCAACCATGGGGGAGCTGGGGTGACGGCCGACAGGAAGCTCTGGCGTGGGCTGGTCCATGAAGTCACGAAGAGTCGGAAGCGACTAAACGAATAAACAAGAGAACACACTGGTCATAGCAAACACTCTTTTCCAACAACACAAGAGACGACTCTACACATGGACATCACCAGATGGTCAATACCAAAATCAGATTGATTATGTACTTTGCAGCCAAAGATGGAGAAGCTCTATACCGTCAGCAAAAACAAGACCTGGAGCTGACTGTGGCTCAGATCATGAGCTTCTTATCACAAAATTTAGGCTTAAATTGAAGAATGTAGGGAAAACCACTAGACCATTCAGGTATGACCTAAATCATATCCCTTATGAATATACAGTGGAGGTGAGGAATAGATTTAAAGGATTAGATCTGGTAGCCAGAGTGCCTGAAGAACTATGGATGGAGGTTTGTAACACTGTACAGGAGGCAGTCCAGACCTATGGACATCCTCAATATTATTCAATTTAAGTAAAAATGATCTTTTGTGTATTATATCAATGGGATTATTATAATTGTTATCATACATAATTACTGTAGTCAGACATCAAATTTTGTTGTTTATTCGTTCAGTCGCTTCCGACTTTTCGTGACTTCATGGACCAGCCCACGCCAGAGCTTCCTGTCGGCCGTCACCATCCCCAGCTCCCCCATGGTTAAGTCTGTCACCTCCAGAATATCATCCATCCATCTTGCCCTTGGTCGGCCCCTCTTCCTTTTGCCTTCCACTTTCCCTAGCATCAGCTTCTTCTCCAGGGTATCCTGTCTTCTCATTATGTGGCCAAAGTACTTCAGTTTTGCCTTTAATATCATTCCCTCAAGTAAGCAGTCTGGCTTTATTTCCTGGAGTATGGACTGGTTTGATCTTCTTGCAGTCCAAGGCACTCTCAGAATTTTCCTCCAACACCACAGTTCAAAAGCATCTATCTTCCTTCACTCAGCCTTCCTTATGGTCCAGCTCTCACAGCCATAGGTTACTACAGGGAATACCATTGCTTTAACTATGCGGACCTTTGTTGTCAGTGTGATGTCTCTGCTCTTAACTATTTTATCAAGATTTGCCATTGCTCTCCTCCCAAGAAGTAGACGTCTTCTGATTTCCTGGCTGCAGTCAGCATCTGCAGTAATCTTTGCGCCTAGAAATACAAAGTCTGTCACTGCCTCCACTTTTTCTCCCTCTATTTGGTCTCTAGTTCCTCTGCCTTTTCTAAACCCAGCTTGTACATCTGGCAATTCTCGCTCCATGAATTGCTGGAGTCTACCTTGCAAGATCTTGAGCATTACCTTACTGGCATGTGAAATAAGTGCCACTGTTCGATAGTTCGAAGATTCTTTAGTGCTTCCCTTTTTTGGTATGGGGATATAAGTTGATTTTTTCCAATCTGATGGCCATTCTTGTGTTTTCCAAATTTGCTGGCATATGGCATGCATCACCTTGACAGCATCATCTTGCAAGATTTTAAACAGTTCAGCTGGGATACCGTCGTCTCCTGCTGCCTTGTTATTAGCAATGCTTCTTAAGGCCCATTCAACCTCACTCTTCAGGATGTCTGGCTCTAACTCACTGACCACACCATCAAAGCTATCTCCAATATTATTATCCTTCCTATACAGATCTTCCGTATATTCTTGCCACCTTTTCTTGATCTCTTCTGCTTCTGTTAGGTCCTTACCATCTTTGTTTTTGATCATACCCATTTTTCCCTGGAATTTACCTCCGATGTTTCTAATTTTATGGAAGAGGTCTCTTGTCCTTCCTATTCTATTGTCTTCTTCCACTTCTGCGCATTGCTTGTTTAAAATAATTCCTTATCTCTTCTGGCTAACCTCTGGAATTTTGCATTTAATTGGGCATATCTCCCCCTATCACTGTTGCCTTTTGCTTTCCTTCTTTCTTGGTCTACTTCCAGTGTCTCAGCAGACAGCCATCTTGCCTTCTTGGTTTTCTTTTTCTTTGGGACGTTTTTTGTTGCCGCCTCCTGAACAATGTTGCAAACTTCTGTCCATAGTTCTTCCGGGACCCTATCTACTAAATCTAGTCCCTTAAATCTATTCTTCACCTCCACTGCATATTCCTTAGGAATATTAGTGAGCTCATATCTAACTGATCTGTGGGTCTTCCCTATTCTCTTTAGTCTGATTCTAAATTTTGCAATAAGAAGTTTGTGATCTGAACTACAGTCAGCTCCAGGTCTTGTTTTTACCGACTGTATAGATGTCCGCCACCTTTGGCTGCAAAGGATGTAGTCAATCTGATTTCGGTGTCGACCATCTGGTGAAGTCCATGTATAAAGTCGTCTTTTAGGTTGTTGGAAGAGAGCGTTTGTTATGCAAAGTGAGTTGTCTTGGCAAAATTCTATCAGCCTATGTCCTGCTTCATTTTGTTCTCCCAGACCATGCTTGCCTGTAATTCCAGGTGTCGTCTGACTACCCACCTTAGCATTCCAGTCTCCTGTAATGAAAATAACATCTCTTTTTGGTGTATTATCCAGTAGGTGCTGCAGATCCTCATAGAACTGATCTACTTCTGCTTCTTCAGCATCTGTGGTTGGGGCGTATATTTGGATCACTGTGATGTTAAATGGCTTACCCTGAATTCGAATTGAGATCATTCTATCATTTTTTGGATTGTATCCAAGCACTGCTTTAGCCACTTTATTATTAATTATGAAGGCTACTCCATTTCTTCTGTGATCCTCTTGTCCACAGTAGTAGATCTGGTGGTCATCTGATGTGAAGTGGCCCATTCCAGTCCATTTCAGTTCACTGACACCTAAAATGTCTATATTTAATCTTGACATCTCACCAATAACCACATCCAATTTGCCCTGGCTCATAGATCTTACATTCCAGGTTCCTATGGTGTGTTGATCTTTAGAACATCGGATTCGTCGTTCACCACCAGCACCATCGGCCGCTAGCCGTCCTTTCGGCTTTGAGCTAGCTGCGTCATCACATCTGGGGCTAGTTGAACGTATCCTCTGTTCCTCCCCAGTAGCATTTTGACCATCTTCTGACCTGGGAGTCCCATCTTCCGATGGTATACCGACATATCTCTGGTTGTACTGATCCATTTAGTTTTCACGGCAAGAATACTGGGGTGGGTTGCCGTTACCTTCCCCAGGGATCATATTTAGTCTGACCTCTCTGCCACGACCTTCCCGTCTTGGGTGTCCCTTCACGGTTTAGCTCATGGTTTCATTGAGGTGCTCAAGCTCCAGCACCACGACAAGGTAACGATCTCCTTTGCTGGAGGTGTTCTCTTGACAAACCTCTATTAGCCTTTGCCCTGCTTCATTTTGTACTCCAAGGCCAAACTTGCCTGTTATTCCGGTTATTTCTTGACTTCCTACTTTAGCATTCCAGTCCCCTATGATGAAAAGGACATTTTTTTTAGTGTTAGTTCTGGAAGGTGTTGTAGGTCTTCATAGAACCGGTCAACTTCAGCTTCTTCGGCATTGGGGCATAGGCTTGGATTACCGTGATGTTGAATGGTTTGCCTTGGATTCAAATTGAGATCATTCTGTCGTTTTTGAGGTTGTACCCCAGTACTGCCTTTCCCACTCTTTTATTGACTATGAGGGCTACTCCATTTCTTCTAAGGGATTCTTGCCCACAGTAGTATATATAATGGTCTCCTGAATTGAATTTGCCCATTCTTGTCCATTTTAGTTTGCTGATTCCCAAGATGTCGATGTTCAATCTTGTCATCTCATGTTTGACCACATCCAGCTTACCCTGATTCATTGATCTTACATTCCAGGTTCCTATGCAATATTGTTCTTTACAGCATCGGACTTTCCTTCCACTTCCAGACACATCCACAACTGAGCGTCCCTTCAGCTTTGGCCCAGCCGCTTCACTCTTTCTGGAGCTACTTGGAATTGCCCTCCGCTCTTCCCCAGTAGCATATTGGACACCTTCCGACCTGAGGGGCTCATCTTCCGGCGTCATATCTTTTAGCCTTTTGACACTCTCCATGGGGTTTTCTTGGCCAGGATACTGGAGTGGGTTGCCATTTCCTCCTCCAATGGACCATGTTTTTCAAACCACAAAAAGGAACAAGATACTCTATGACAGTTCTACTTAAGTCTGCCCTCAACGTGAATTCCCCTTTGCTATCTGCTTTGACTACCCTATTAAAAAATAGAAAAAGCCCCACAAAATGGCAATGTTTGTCTTTTGACTGGCTTGATGGAAAAAAGTTAATCCCCTTATCATATACAAGAAGGCTATGCAAACCCAGAGAGATTTGGGGCAATCCTAGTGTAAAAGTGTAAGGCAGAGTTGACAGAGACTTTGGGATGGGATGCTATTAGACTGACAATATCTTCTTCTAACTTGGCCTATATCTGCATACCCTGAAGTGAGATATGGTAGTAAATAGTCAAAAGGCTACTATGAATAAACTTAGTAACAACTGCTAAAGCGGGTTTAAAGTGAATTTACAGAAGACAAAAGTTTTGACTAAAAATATGGACCATCATCAACAAGAGAAATTGAAAGAAATAACAGGATATTCAATGGAAGAAAAAGTAAAATATTTGGGAGTATATTTAACAGCTAAAAATGTTAAGTTGTTTAAGAATAACTATATTCCACTTTGGATGGATATTAAAAAAGATTTGGACCATTGGGAAAAATTGCAACTATCATTATTAGGCAGAATTTCAGCAATTAAAATGAATGTTTTGCCAAGAATTTTATATCTTTTTCAAACACTACCTATATTGGCATCAGAAGAACCTTTTAAACAATGGCAGCGAGATATTTCTAAGTTCATTTGGCAAGGAAAAAAAACAAGAGTAAAATATAAAGTTTTGCAAGATTCTAAAGAAAGAGGAGGACTAGGTTTGCCAGATTTGAAACTATATTATGCTGCTTGTTGCTTGGTTTGGATTAAAGAATGGATAATTCTGAAAAATGAAAAATTATTGAATTTGGAGGGACATGAACTAAGATATGGATGGCATGGGTATTTGTGGTATGATAAAGTTAAAGTTAATGTAGATTTTAAAAATCATTATATTAGAAGATCCTTATTAAGAATTTGGAATAAATATAAATTAACTTTATGTTACAAAAGACCTGTATGGATCTCTACGCAAGAAGCATTCTATAGAACAGAAGTAAGAATTAAAGACAAATGGTTAACCTATAAAGATTTTTTAAAGAAAGAACAAGGACAATATACAATTAAATCAATAGAAGAATTGGCATCAGAGGGATATACTTTTCAATGGCTTTCATACATGCAACTTGTAGAGAAATTTAAATCAGACAAGACTTTGAATTTGAACAAACCAAATCAGAATTCGAGATACAATTATGTGACACTGATGATCATCTAATTGCTAAAATGTATAAACTATTGTTAAAAGGTGAAATGGTAGAGGAACAAGTTAAAGACTGTATGATTAAATGGGCTAAAAATATTGGTTATAATATTCAAATGCAACAATGGGAAGATATGTGGACTAAAGGATTAAAATTTACTTTGTGCTATAATTTAAAAGAAAACTTTTATAAGATGATGTACAGATGGTATATGACCCCACAAAAACTTTCTAAAATGTATGGGAATGTTTCCAACTTATGTTGGAAATGTAAAAAAAAAGAGGGGTCCTTTTACCATATATGGTGGACATGTGAGATTGCAAAGAAATTTTGGACTCAAATACATTTATTGATGCAAAATATATTACAAATTCAAGTTCCATTTAAACCATAATTCTTTTTGTTGGGAATAATCGATGGACAACTTGGGAAACAATTTACAAGAATTATGCAATACATGATTACAGCGGCAAGACTTATATATGCACAAAATTGGAAAAATCAGATCTTGCCTACGATACAAGATTGGATGTTGAAATTGATGGATATGGCAGAGAGTGATAAATTGACATGTTGATTAAAAGAAAATTCAAATTATTATTTTCTTAAAGAGTGGAAACCATTAACTGACTATTTACAAGATGCAGGAGGAGCAAAGCTTATATGGGGATTTGAAGACTAAAATATATATAATTTGATATAATAGACAAGAAATGTTCTTTAATGTTTTATATAGACCTAGCATGTAAGATAAAATTGTTAAATTACTATGACCAGAGACAAATCGGAAGTTGACTAATTTCTGTGTTTCATCTTTATCTTTTTTTTTTACTTTACTACACTTTTTTACTCTCTTTCTTTCTTTGATTTGTATTTCCATTTCCTTTTCTGTTTCAAACTTTTATCTATGTAAATCCAAAACCTAATAATATTTATTTTTTTTAAAAAAGTAACAACTGCTAAAGCAAAATTAGCCAAACATTTTGAAACAAACAGTAGATGGACGTCAATTAGTAGAAATAAGAATGTCCAAGCCATTAAAAGGCCTTTATAGCCCAACAAATGGCTTTAAATGAAAAGGACATACAACTAAGCCCCTGGATGTTAAATCCACAAAAGAAGCATCTGATTCTGGGAATCTGATCAGCAATCTTCTAAGACAGCAGTGTGATTCTGTATTGTCTCAAATGATGTTAATCTGCCAGCTACAATAGGTCACCCTTATTGTAAGCCTGTTCCTCTATATGTCCAATTACACTAAGCAGCCACAGCATTTCAAATACTTGACTACTCGTTCCTTCCTTTAGGCCGAATTTTGAGATGTAGATCCAAAGACCACAAGCTCTAATTATCAAGATCTGGACCGTTTTTTTAAAAAAAATTAAATACAAAAAACAAAGAAAAAGGATAGACAAGATTATAAAAGAATAAAATAAAAACAAAAAAGAAATAAAACATATTTACAGACATACATACTTCAATAAATGAAAGCCATGATTTGTTACAGTCATCCATAGATAATCTATATTAATCAATTCTGCAGACCACTGAATACTTGGAGCCTCATGTTTGTCTTTCCTATGCATAGAAGGGCTTAAGTTCCTCCAGTGTAACTCAGTTTGCAGATTCTTCTTCCTTTGAAGGGACACCAAAAGAATTAGCCAGCCTTTTCTCTAATGGCTCATTCAAAGCCTCTAAGCTGCCAATAGGGTTTGCTTAATTGAACTTTGGTGTTCAAAGGCTGGAGATAGCCCTGGGTGTTTAGAAACAGCAACAGAAACCACATCCTTATATAAGGACTTAGCCTCTGTAGAATTAGGCATTTGGGATTATAGAAGAGGTTTTGGCATTTCATCTTGGTAAACATTGATTGGAGCAATTGAGAGGCAAGATAGAAAGTTTTCATGGTTAATAGCATAAGCAGAATAATAGCACACATAAAAGTTAACTGAATTGTCTTTCTTACTGGCTAACATGGGGGCTATTCAATTGAAACTATATCAATATGTTGTGGTTGTTGCTGCAAGAATAGACTCAAGGACTTATACTTCAAACGCTCTGTATTATACTATAAATAGAATTCATCAGTTTCTCATAAAATGATTTCTATTTGTAGTATAATACTAGAGTCTATTTGAAGTATAACTTGGGTATGCGTCACCGTTGCAACATTTCCTTCCTTAAAAGTGTGGTTTACTGACACAGAGTCAGGTTGTGGCTGATTTTCCATTATCTGGTTCCTTATCTTGAGCTTTAATACTATTGGTTAACGTAACTCAGATGGTTAATTGATCCAAAAATGCTGTGACGGCTACTAAAATGATCAAAGCAGTACTTACTGGTTGTGCTTTTAAAACACACTGGCCACAAAATCCACCAGAGACCCCCTACTCTCTTCCAATGAAACCTTAGCTGCATTTCCTCCATGAGTTAACACCTCCTGAGAAAGGAGAGGAGGAGGAGGAAGATGGGACTAAGGAGTACACGTAAGTTCTGATATCTAATCAAGTGGGAGAGGAGTTGTGGTTCATTAGTTTCATTAACTAAATCTCCTTGAAGTTGATCACAACTCCTGGTGATTTATGGACATGGGTATGTATTTTTCGTCTGCAGCTCTGGAGAAGTTTTGACCTTGCCTTCTTCTGCTACATTCTTTTGCCTTCCCAATCTAGCCTACAGCCCTGGGTTCCCCGTGGTCTCTCACAGCTTTTCCAGATCAGCAAGGACATCCATTTGGAATAGTTCTGCTGGCTTCACAAGTCTCTGTTTGCTTGGACTCGGTTTGCGTTTTCCTTTCTCACTGAATTATTGATTAATTTAAAAAAGTAAATGCAAGTAGACACTCAGCACCGTTGAGCCATATACTGACCCCTGCCATCCTTTCTCCGTAGATTAAAATGGCATATAAGCTCTTGTAAGAAAGTAATAAAAGACACTGATGGGAAGGCCAACCCAGGGAAACAATGATAATGTTTTTTAAAAGGGCAAGACTTGCCAATGAAAGATGTTAATATCCCCACAGTGCTGTTAATCTTAAATTAATGCATATTTGCATGACAAGGTTTTCCATACATTTCCTTCAAAGTAATTAGAGTAATTGCCCCTGACTATCACACAGTCCACTCCCTTCCCCCCCCCAATAAGATGAAGATTAATTATATGTTGCATCAAGACCAAACCAATATATACTTCAAGGTGATCAAATGTTTCACGCTGGCACTTGGAGCCTTGTCATCCTTTTAGAACAGCAGCACATACTAGGACAACCCCATACAACCTGCTTGCTGGGATGCAGCCCCCATCTCATTGCCAGCCCACTGCCGAGGCAGCCCAAGGTCAGCTTTAGATGTTTTGGCATGAAAGTAGGGTTTTGCTTCTTACAGCGGCACTAAATCTCTTACATAGACATTCTGGCTCCCATGGAAGAGGAGCCTTCAGACGCCCGCAATATGTTGGGCTCCAATTGGCCCAACAAGTCTGCTGAGGGACCACCCCTCCCATACCACGCTTCATGCCTCCCTGGCCATTTCAGCTGTGGCTATGAAAGAAACAAGTCTTCTCACCTGCACAGCCTATTAGCGTGGCCAGCACCTCTGTGATAAGGTCAGCCTTCCTGCAGGCCGGTGGGGGTGTGACTGCAAAAGTATCTAAATGAAACGCCTAAGCCACAGAGAATACATTTTATATGCATATCTAGTGGTCTTCTGAGTGGTGGGTTTACATCGGTTTGACACATGCATCCACCAATCTTCTGGAAGACAGGTGGACATGTGCCAAGAATTCGGCACTGGAGCAACAAAGTCATGTGGGAAGCAGCTGTTACCACAGGAACACACAATTGTAGGGGCATGGAGAAGGAAATGATGGAGAATGGCTTCCATGGGGCTGGAGAATTGTCAGCAGAAGATCCATTTTCCCTCAGTATCTCCCGTTGCATCTGCTACCCAGGGCTCTTTTCTCTCCCCTGCTTCTCTTGCGATGGGTGGGAGGGGAAGGTGAAGAGAGAGAATTCAGGGTAGGAGGAAAGCAGCACAGAATGGCTCTTTGGTGCCAGTCTTCCAACCCCATTGCTGTTTTTATGTCATTGTATGTCAATGACATTACACAAATGACAAAATTGATGCAAATATCCTAAAGTCAATTATGTAATTATGCAAATAATGCAAAATGGAGGCAAATAACTTACAAGTCAATGACATGTTGTAACTGTCAGATTTCCCGTATGAAATTGGCAAATATTTTCTGTACGGAGAAAAGTTTTTCATGATGACGTAACGCCAGGTGGCTATATAACAGAAAGCCTTCCCATAACTTTGAATGGCTTTGTTTACATCTCTTCATTAGATATGAAGCGAGAAGGTACCATGCGATGTCTTGTTATGGCTAGTGCCCACACAAGCAATGGGAACTTCCCATGAGAACAATTCCCCCTGAAGCCTTCGTGGGAAGCCCTGGGAGAACAGGGAGGGGGAGATCACGTGCTTGCTTAGATGCAGCACTGCCACACAATGCTATGTGCTATGGCCTACACAAAGGCCTGGTGTGTGTCACACCCAACTTCCAGCCAATCAGAAAGCTGGAAGAACTGAATATCTAACCATGCAAAATGGTGTTCTATGCTTCTTGACTTTTTGTGTCTTTAGCCATGTAGTTCTTCACGTGTATTCTACTTCTGCGGACTGGGCAGTGCGTAGTTATGCCTGGCTTTGGGTATAGGCCGTGGCATGAGCTCTGGCCCTGGGATCAATACACGGATCTCTGCTTATAAGTTTGTTTTTGTTTTTCCTTATTGCAATAATGTAACATTTGCATTTATTGCCTTAACTATATATGCATTTATTGCCTTATGCTACAAGTAAACACTTTTAGCCCTAAACGCTGCACTCTGTCTGGTTTATTCTCAAGCCTTGATTTTTTCCCTATAAGCCAGCGTACATCCTATCGGTAACCAATGTCAGCTTCATAAATTATGTGGGCAGGGTGAGTGTGATGTAATGGTTAAGGTGATATACTAGGAGTGGAGGAGTGCGCTAAGTTGTAGTCAGTCTACAACTATGGAAGCTCATTGGGTTATATGGGTCAGTCAGTCTCTTAATTCAGCCACTCACAGTGTTCTGAGAAAAAAACAGGAGGCAGCACTTGAGCTCCTGAGTGAAAGGTGGGAAACAATCAAGTTTGAATTTAATGGACATTTAGCTTTAATGGATACCCCTTCCCCCCAATGGTCCATTAAATAATGATTTTACTTGTATGTTCAAGTTAGTTGAGTAGCTCTTGATCAAAATAATTAAAGTACCATTATCATTAGATATTATAAAAGTGAAACAGGTATAGAGTGGAATTGATACTAGTGATATACACCTGAACAGGGAACTCAAGGAGTTAAATCAGACTAAGATGATCTGATGCTGGAACACAATTTATGCTATTTTCCTACAAATGACTTATAGCATCTTCTATGTTACTTATCCATCACTGAAACAATTTAAAGCCTTTCCTTAATACTGTTACATTAACACAATCATGCTGGATGACTTTAGAAGACACTATAAGGCCCTAGTGGGGAAATGACTATCGTTCAGTGATGGAAGATGAAATTTCCTTGACTTTCTTCTTTATCAGTGAGCATATACTTTGACTATGATTCCTGTGTGGAATTTTAGTGGTAAGTCCAAAAACATTGCCTCAGTTAGAAAGTTACCATATAACCATTATGAAAACAAAGCATGGCTTGGCTCCATTTTTAGCCACAATTCTATTACCTGTCTGGCATTAAAGGCTGCAAGCCATGTTTGGAAGACATTGGCATGCAAGTATAATGTTGGCCTGTATTCCCATGATAAATTTACACTTTGGGGTAACTAAGGATTTCTTGCAGATATTCCATGTACAGTAGAACAGATTTTTCAAACTGGCTACTGCAGAGTCCAAGGATTCCATGATGATTTGAAAGGATTCTGGGGACCTAAGGGGGGGGGCTTAGTATCTTGTGGAGGGTCCCCCCCATTAGTCCCTTGCAGAAAGTTCCCAGCAACGGACCAAGGGAAAACTCTCCTCAAGGGACTAATGCTAGCCCCTCCCCAAATAAAACACCTCTTTGCAAAGAACTACTGTAAGGGGGAAAAACCCTGTGTTCATAGCAGAGAGTTTTCCCTTACTTCTTTGTGGAGAGTTATTTTTTTCCTCTTAGTCACAAAGATACAGCTTGTCATCTGATGATCAGAAGCCGCACCCCTCTTGATCAGGATTTTTTTTTGGTTTTTAATGAACAGGTTCCACGGTCTGATAATGATGAAAGTCATTTACCACATCTCAGGATCACGGAACAGGAAAAAGCTCATGAGGTGGTTTACAGGAAACTTAGATCAAAGAAAGTATCAAATGTACAGTAAATGAAAATTACATCTCCCCATTGCTGTTGCAGACAGAGAACTGGGACATTGCTGAATGAGTCATGCAGCAGTATGACTAGTAAAGCCTGCTCCAATGCAATTTCAGATGGTGGGAGGGTGAACATCTCTTCTTACTAATTATAGTGTTGGTTCTTATTTCTCCCAGCCTTGCTCTGTCTCTCTGTATTTTGAATGTGTAATTAAAGTCTCGAAAATAGCACCCAATCCATTTGTAAGCACTAACTAATCGGTAAACAGATTGTAGTCAGGAATAGAGATCCCATCCCCCAAGGGGAAAAGGTGCAAATCAGTTTTATTGATTATAGATATAATGCATTTGTCCTCAAGGTGACTATTATATACAGCTCAGATGCCCCCAGCCTTCTAATCACACTTAGGAGATACAGTACAATTACTACATAGCAATAGCACACTTTGAAAGCATGCAAATGCAAGTAGATGAATAGGTACCACTTCGGTGGGTAGGTAACAGCATTCTGCGTGCGTCATGCCGGCCACATGACCGTGAAAGCATCTTCGGACAGCGCTGGCTCTTCGGCTAACAAACGGAGATGAGCACCGCCCCCTAGAGTCGGACACGACTGCACAATTGTGCGGGGGGAACCTTTACCTTTAATAACACACATGTAAATTACCAGCACCTGCAAAAGGGGAAATCCAGTGTAACAAGAATTGAACTTTTTTGGATTGCTTCAGGAAAGGTTCCGAAAATGGGAAACGTTGATCACCTGGGTGTCAGCTGACGAGTGAGCCTTCATTGAAACCTAAAATCAACACAACTGGGAATGATTGTGGTTGATAGTTCTAACTTGCTCAGTTTCCACTTTGCCTACCTCAACTTTTTTAAAGTACTTTTCTACAATTTTTGGAGAAGCAAGGATAAGAGGTACATGATATTGAGGGCAAACAAAATAGCTAAGTTAGAAAACCAACACCTATGCTCAGTGGAATCAAATCTTAATCTTATGAGTTCAAGCAACATCTTAATCAATGAGTTGAAGCAACGTATAGTATTTAATCACAGACATCCGTTTAGTAATGCTTTGTTCTAATTCCTTACAACTTTCCCCTCAGGCTCACAATGAGGCCTGTTGATGTCATCAGGGTTTATGTTGTTTGTGTGTGTGTGTGAGAGAGAGAGAGACAGAAAGAGAGTGCACATTTGAGTCTGTCTGTGCATATCAGCATAGGTTAATCCTCAAAGTGGCCTGATCCTTTGAAGAGGCTTTTTTTCTGCATTGTGTGCATAAAGAGCATTTGTTAGTAAACTCCAGCCAGAATGGAGTTGGTGGGTGGCTGGGGGAATATGAATATACATACATACATACATACACACACACACACATACACACACACACACACACACATTTCTGCATTGTCTTGTTTTTAAAAAATAGCACCCACTTTATTAAAACATAACAGGATTAACATTAACAAAAGAAAGAAAATATTGCCAGTTTAGTAATTTAACCCTCGCTTTTATTGTAATTATATACTGTATAATCAAGGAATTAATCTAAGATAAATCTTTCCAATCAAGTAAACAAGATTGAGAGAAAGAAAAAAAAACTACCTAACTTTCTATTCTTCCTAGGTGGTGTACATTCCTTGCCAGCAGTAGGTCAGTTCTGGCACATTTTGGCCAGTATGCTACAAGCACAACCATAGTTCAGTTTTTTAGATTGAGAGAAAGAAAAAAAAACTACCTAACTTTCTATTCATTTTTAAGGATGCTCATGCTATTTCATGCAAGCTGGGAACTCTCCTCTAAGAACTTTCTTGCAAGCCATCATACTGTTGCCCACATTCCACCAACAGGAGGTAAATACAATGCACCGACACACTCAAGATGCAATATTGTGATAACAGAGACATTTCAAATCAGAGCAAAATTATCGGGCTCATTCATTAGGCTCTGTTTTTCAATATTCATGTTCCCAAATAACTCCCTGATATTATTGCCAGCTAATTTGGTATCAGATCGCAATTGTGTTGTGAGCTGCACTTGTTGATACTGTATGTTCATTAGCACTTACTCCCATACCTGTGAAGGAGAATTGGGTCAAATTAAAAACCCCTAAACCCCAATTCATCTTCTCAGGGAAAACAAAATACTGGCTCCGCTATGTGATGTCAAATTAGCTTCCCCCTCTGCAAAATCACTTTCCCAGGGAAACTATGACTGTCAACTTAGTCATAAAAACATTGAGAAGGCCAAAGAATGGTGATAAGCTGGAAACGATACTGGGAGGTGGGCAGGGCCCTGGGAAAGCTGAAGAACCTATTGTCTTTTGAGCGCCGAAGAATTTATGCTTTCGAGCTGTGGTGCTGGAGAAGACTCTTGAGAGTCCCTTGGACTGCAAGGAGGTCAAATCAGTCAGTCCTAGAGGAAATCAACCCTGACTGCTCATTGGAAGGACAGATGCTGAAGCTGAAGCTCAAATACTTTGGCCACCTAATGCGAAGAGAGGACTCACTGGAAAAGTCCCTGATGCTGGGAATGACTGAAGGCAAAAGGAGAAGGGGACGGCAGAGGATGAGATGGTTAGATAGCACCACCGATGTAATGAACATGAATTTGAGTAAACTCCGGGAGACAGCGGAAGACAGGAAGGCCTGGCGTGCTGTTAGAAGTAAATTTTATCTTACCAAGTTCGTTCCTGAGCCGGGAGTAAAGAAACTGACCAATTGCATGAAGTTAGGAGTTTATTCACCCAAGAGCAAAAGCAATGACAGCAAGCTGTTAGGTGGGCGGCCGCGCAGGACCCCCTTCCTACAGCACATTATATAGATTCCATTCAACTCCTCCTTTAGAAGACCACCCCTTACTCAGTTACCCATACTCCACCTTACCCTCATTCCATATTAGGAATTTCCTTCCTTCACTCCATATTAGGAACTTCCTTCCATCCTTGCTAGGGCTCCTTGACCGTTATTAAACAATATATTTCCCCTGGAGAAGCTATCCTTGGAAAGTACACTTTATCTTTCTATGGGCACAGCTATCTATCAAGGCCTGCTAGAAAGGAAGGGTAAGAAAGTTAACAAAACTCTTCAAGGAAATACAAAATGGTTTCAGAGCCATAATACAAGTGCATATGTTTCTAATATATGAATATGAAATATATTTGTATTTATATATACAGAAATGTAAGAATATGTTTACAATCCAACAGTGCTATGGTCCATGAGGTCACGAAGAGTCGGAGACGACTAAACGACTGAACAACAACAACAATTGTCTTTTTAGTCCTATACCGTTACTTCAGAGTTACACCCTAATTACCCCTCTGCCCTCACTAGGCACATGATTTATTATATCCAATGAAATATCTTGCTGCTGTATCCCATCACATGTATATTCCAATTTATATAAGTGTGCAAAGGGAATGTCACCCATCCCTCTTTGGGCTTGTCCTGGTCTTCAGCACTGTCAATAAACCAATTTGTAATTCAGCTTAATGGTCTCTTGATCTCCAGTTTAAATGTTTCCCTTTAAGGGGAAGTGTTTCCACTACACAAATGCAGTCATAGGATTATAGCCTTAGATGAACAGAAATTCAGTGAGAGAGCAATACAAGGAGGCAACGGAGGACAATGTTTAAGAGGAGAACTGTAGATTGGTGTATTTGAAGCTTCTGTTTGTGAAACAAAGAGTGGTAACATAAATCAATGGAAATATATTTAGCTATCATGGCTGGATGGTGGAAGAAACCAAACGGGGCTTGCTTGCATAAACTACAGTATTAACACTTTCCACGCAGTCTAGCATTTTGTTGTGCAATAATTTGCAAGCAAGCATTCCAGATAAGAGTTATCAGCAAGACTATATAGCATACTGTTTTAAACTTTAGACTTCTGTTTTGAAGTGACTTTATATTGCCCTAGGAGATGGAACACCTATCCTTGTTGTTTAGAAGAATAGGTAATATCTGCCATCTAGTGGAAATAAGAGAAATATTTAATTAACTTGACTTTTTAAAGCAAACTTGTGCATTCTAGATATGTTGGGTAGCAGCTACCCTCATGCCAGCCAGCAGTTGTCATCACCAGATTGGCATTTTCTACATATATTCATATCTTCCAACAGAAATTTTAAAAACAAATAGATCAGGATTGTTTAGGTGAATTCCAAAAGAGCACACGTCTTAGCTCATTCACATGAAGGTTCCCTACTAAAATATTTAAGAGGGCATGTTCTCATGATGTCACCTCCATCTCTTTGCTAACCCACTTCTGAAGCAAGCCTGAAGTGGGATTTTCCCTCTTATCCTGATACAATAGCTTGGAGGCAGTTGGAGAATCTAGGGCGCACAGAGGATGATTCCTGGGATGATCCAGTCTGGGTTGCCAATCTGCTCAGATGCAACTGACCCAGCAGATCTGCTGTGGGACCATCCCCTCCCATCCAGTCCCTGGGCACTATTCTTCCATGTCCATTTTGGCTGTGAGGGAGATAGCACATCTTGCTTGGGCAGCCTATTTCTTCATTTGGCGGGATTGGACATGGGAATATTGATCTCATGGAAAACCAAAAGTGGGTCTTCAAGGAAATAGATATTTCCATTTGCAGACAAAAATAAATCAAACTAATATGTGATCCCTAAAAAGCTTTGATGGACTCATGTAGCAGCCCCCTCCCCATCATGGACAAGTGCTCTCTTTAAAAAAAAATTAATAGTATTTAAAATTTAAAAAGGAAGATAAAAACTAATACAAACTAGTATAAAGTAAGAAAAAGAAAAAAGAAATCAAAGAGAAAGCTAAAAGTGCAAGAAAGGAAAAAAGGAAAAAAATTAGAAAAGAAAGAAAAAAGATATGAAGAAGTAGCTTCCGATCTTCTTTACAGCAGTTATCACTACAATTATAAATTTACCTCTTACTCTATGGTTACAACATAACTCTCTTCTTTCTATAATCTGTCTAATCATCAAAATCATAAATCATAAGTTTATTTTTTTCTGTTTTACGCAAAAAGTCCATAAGGGGTTTCCAGTCAGCAATAAATATAGATATTGTTTTTTCTCTGATCAAAGAAATCAATTTAGCCATCTCAGCAAGTTCCATCATCTTCACCAACCATTCCTCTATTGGTGGGTAATGCCGAATCTTTCCATCTTTGTGCATACAATAATCTTGCTGCAGTTATCATGTACAAAAACAAAGTTCCATAACTTTTATCCAACTGTTTGCCCATCAGTCCCAAAAGAAAAACCTCTGGTCTCAATTGTATACTAATCTTTAAAATCCTCTGAATCAGTGTGTGTATTTGAATCCAGAATTTTCTAGCTTTTTTACATGTCCACCAAACATGATAAAATGACCCTTCTTGTTGTTCACATTTCCAACATAAATTGGAAGTGCCTTTATACATTCTAGACAATTTCTCTGGTGATATATATCAACAGTACATCATTTTATAAAAATTCTCTTTAAGATTATAACATGGTGTAAACTTCAATCCTTTCAACCACATATTTTCCCATTGTTCCATCTGTATATTATAACCAAAAATTTTAGCCCACTTTATCATACATTCTTTGACTTGTTCTTCTTCTGTTTCAAATCTCAATAAAAATGTATACATTTTAGCAATTACATGTTCATCATTTGTACACAATTCTATTTCAAACTCCATCTTACAATGTTAAAAACCATAAACTCTTTTGTCTACTTTAAATTTTTCTAATAACTGTAAAGAAGAAAACCATTGACAGCTATATCCCTTTGCCACCAGTTCTTCTCTTGATTTTATTTTACATTCCCCTTGACAAAAGTCTAGTATCTCATGATAAGTTAGCCATTTATGTTTGTCTTTTATTTCTCACCTATAAAATGCTTCTTGTGCTGACAGCCACAAAGGTGTTTTTGGGCACAACCTGGGTTTGTATCCCATATTCTCAATATGTCATGTCTAACAGTAATTTTTAAAATCCACATTAACCTTGACTTTGTCGTACCACAAATATCCAAGCCACCCAAATCTCAGGTCGTGTCCTTCTAACTCCAAGAGCCTTCTATTTCTCAGCAGCACCCACTCTTTCACCCAAACCAAACAGCAAGCTGCAAAATGCAATTTCAAATCAGGTAGACCCAATCCTCCTCTTTCATTTGCATCTTGTAACACCTTATATTTAACTCGTGTTTTTTTCCCCACCACACAAATTTAGATATATCCTTCTGCCACTGTTTAAATGCTGCATCAATAGTCAAAACAGGTGTTGTCTGAAACAAAGGCATCATTCTAGGCAAGACATTTGGTTTTTATCACAGAAATTCTCCCCAGCAATGACAGTTGTAGTTTCTCCCACCTTAACATATCTTTTTTAACTTCATTCCAAGTCTTAACATAGTTATTTTGAAATAACATACTGTTCATATTTGTCATAGTGAAACCCAGATATTTTACCTTCTTCTCAGTCTTAAAATCCATTTTATTAATCAATTCTGTTTGATCTTCTATTTTCATATTTTTTGTTAACATCTTTGTCTTCTGTTTATTGATCCTGAAACCTGCTAAGGCACCAAATTCTTTTAATTTGCCCATTAGTGTTTCAATTCCCTTTAAAGGATCTTCCAAAACCAACACCAAGTCATCTGCAAAAGCCCTTAATTTATTAAGTTTCTTTTTTAATCTTCTCATCTTGCCTTGTATCTCTATTCAGTATTTCAAGAACCAAAATAAACAAGAGAGGAGACAGTGGGCATCCCTGTCTTGTTCATTTTTGTATCTTGTGGGAAATTGTTGGCCTTACGGGGTTCCAGGCGCAGAGTAATCCAAACGTGTAGGGCTCACAATATTTTATTGTAGCATAAGGCAATAATGGATATATAGTACATTATTGCAAAAGGGAAAAAAAACAAAGCATACGCAGAGTTTCATGGCCCATACAAAGGCCAGGCATAGTTACAGTTCAGGAACAGAGTACATGGTAACATGACAGATAGAAGTCAAGAAGAAGAGAGAGTAGGAATATAGACCCATAGTTCACAGCTGAAATATACACTCGTTTCAGCATTCTGATTGGCTATATGTGGGTCAGGACATTTTCAAACTGACAATGCATTAACAGAGTTGTACTTACTATAAATCGCCATGCGAAGGCAGTGTTGCACATTGTCTTCCCTTCGGGGAACGGTTCCCATGGGACAAGGTATTTTTTGGGCTGATATCACTATGTTTTGACTAGCCAAGGCTACACACCTGTTGTTTACTAGTGGAATGTTATGGGAAACACTTACAGCAGAGGGAATGGAAAAAATACTGGCTTTACAAGCTAGTGAAGGAATCCATTCACATGAATTCTACATAGAATAATCCTAACATATCTCACAGGGTTTTGTTAGATCTCCACTAATAATTATTTGTGCTTTCTGTGAAGTGTAAATCAGTCTTACCCATTTTCTCTCCAAAATTCATATCTTCCAAAACCTTATACAAGAAAGCCCAGTTCAAATTGTCAAAGGCTTTCTCTGCATCTAAGAAAATCAATGCGGCTTGTTTTTCATTATGTTGCTCCAAATATTCCAAAATGTCCAACACATTTCTAAATTGTCCTTTAATTGTCTTTTAGGTAAGAACCCACATTGATTCTCATGAATAAATTCTTGCAGTCTTACTTCCAAGTCTCAATCCCGATATGCTATGATAATCTTATTGTTTTTTTATGGTTTTTAATTCTGTAAGCCGCCCAGAGTCACCGTGTGTGAGTTGGGTGGCCTTATAAATTTGTTTAATAAATAATAAATAAATAATCACCAGATGGGCCTGTAAATTCAGAGTCTATCACCCATCAAAGTTTAAGTCAGTGGAGCTTCACATAATGCTTTATAGCAAGACAGGCTTAACCGAATCTATGCCACATGTAGTCTTTCCTTGTTAGGACAACACTGGTACATTTTGGCACAGTACAAGCACACAATATTCTATGCAAGCTAGGATCCCTCATTTAGAGTCTACTTTGCACACCAACATACCGTGGCTCCCATTCTACAATTAGGAGTTATACGCAGGAAGTATTTTAAAAAGTTTTGCAGATTATTTTTTTAAAAAGACTGATTTATCTTACATACTGTATACCAGGAGTGTCTGAAGGATAGGATCAAAAAAGTCAATATGGTGGCCATAACGGTATGATTGAAGCTCTAGCTATTTTTTTGTGTGTGTCGCAGACACCCCTGTGTATAGCCTTTCAGGCACGTGAGGCATGAAACGATTTTGCTTGATGGCAGGCTGCCAAAAAATAATAATAGAAAAATCATTTTTAAAGCTTCATGAATTCTTGCAAAATTCTGGTATCCATGTTCAATTGGGGGACTCTCTCCAAGGCTTTCTATCTGTTCCACCCTATCCAACAGGGTGGGCATGCTCCAGGTCCCCAGTAATAAACAGTGTCACCTTATGAGACGGAGGAAGCATGCCTTCTCTGCCATGCAACCTGCCCTATTGCACAGCCTCCCCCGAGATTCAGAGAGCCCGAACCCTCTTGGCCTTCTGCAAGGCCTGGCTTTTTCTCCAAGTGTTGGCAGGGCCCCATATACTGTATGTATGTGCATTTTAGAATTTGTTATATGGTGCTTCCGTTTTGCTTTATTTTAACTTTGGTTATGGAGTTCTGTTTGCCTTTTTTGGGGGGGGGGGTTAAATTGATCGTTGAGAGCCAACGGCAAAATCACTTGGCAAAAAATCTTGCCAAGAAAACTGCAGGGACTAGTTCAGGCAGTTGCCAAGAGTTAAGACTGACTCAAAGGCAAAAAATAATAATTAAAAAAAATTGATCGTTAGCTGCTTAGAATTATGTATTGAAGATGGGAGGGAGTATAAAATTTCTAAATAAATAAATACATTCTTACAAGGTTTCAGGTGACCTCAGGTGTAACAGGTAGAGAAGACTATGCTTAAGTAATTTGGTCCCAAATATAATTCTTTCTAGAAGTAACACGATCAACAGTCAGCGCTCGGACAGTAGCAGCAGTTCACATGAAAGACCGAATTCACACATTTATTCATTTATTTATACCTCAAATTTAGTCACCACCCATCTCACTCACAGAGCAACACATGCTGCTTTGCATCCATCTAATTTTATTTCTTGCTGATGATGGACTTTTCAGTGTTGTGTTCAAAACACATTAATTTAGAAGAATTATATGATACCTTTCTCTCTGGAAAAAACAGTGGAGTTCAGATAAAACCATTATTTTTTTGAGGGGGGGCTTCAAGTCAGCATTGACTCCTGACAACTGCCTGGACTTAAAGATACTCAAAATAAGAATAGAGCATATAAAAATATATTTTATGATATATGTAAATTAAAATATACAGGCATATCTCATTTTATTGTGCTTCGCAGATATTGGGTTTTTTTTTTTTTTACAAATTTAAGGTTTGTGGCAACCCTGCATTGAGCAAGTCTATTGGTGCCATTTTTCCAACAGATTAGCATTTATTTAGCAATAAAGTATTTTTAAATTAAGGTATGTACAGTACATTGTTTTTTTTAGATGTAATGTTATTGCACACACAATAGACTACAGTTTAGTGCAAACATAACTTTTATATGCACTGGGAAACCAAAAAATTCGTGTGACTCGCTTTATTGCAATATTTGCTTTATTGCGGTGGTCTGGAACCGAACCTGCAATATCTCCAAGGTATACCTGTATATAAAATCATGCCCTCCTAGTTTCTCTTACAGGAAAAGGGATTACCAGCAAGATACAAACTTAAGGGAGTGGACACCTAAAAATGCCCACTCCTACATATGAGATAAATGAACCTCTGACCCGAGGGCATCACGAGAAGGACCTCCCTTGATATCCTTATGGCCAGATAGGTTCATGAAACAGGAAGTGACCCCTTAGGTAGTCAGGCCCTAAATCGTACAATATGGCGACCTCACTAGATTCTAGCCATTTTTCTTTTAGTCTCATGGATGCCATTTGGGAGTATTGTGGGCAAGATGGTACTTATGGATGCTGTTTTGCCAACTCCTGCTGTAGCAACTAAGCTGTCCTGAATGACCAAGGATCATTACCCTTACTATCTGAATAGAGGGTGTCTTTGTCACAGGAACCACTCAAGTGTTCAGTGTATCCACAGACAAATGAGACAACCTGAACTACAGGCATGGGGATGTAGTATGGACATGACTGGATGCTGATTTTCATATTCTCTGCGTGGACAGCAGCCAGGAGCACGGATTGGCTCACGCAGTCTTCTTGGTGGTGGTGGTGACAATTGCAAGTTAATTTGAAAATGAGGGTTTGATGGTTGTGCAGACAAGCGTAGGTACGACTCAAAAGCATTCTTAAACTGTATGCAATTCCTGGACTCTTTATTACTGTAATAACTATATTTTTGAAAGGTGTTCAAAATGTGCTGTTTCTGTTGTTAAAGAAAAAAGAACTATTTAAGAATACTGCTTCACCTGTCTGAAAGTACCATTCAGCAAGAGGAACGACAAAGTGCATCCTAAGGACACAGCTGGTGAAGCAGAGAGAATCATCAGCACTGCCTAGCTAAGGGCTTAGCCCAATGCCAACTTCCCTTTATACGTATGCAAATGAAGACTCTGTGAAAGCCCTGGCAGGCAAGCAACAAAATGCAAAACCCCATGTTGCCTGTGTGCCTTGTTCAAGGTTGACTCTGAACTCCATCATCCGTACAGTACAAAAACTTGGACCCAGGTCCTAAACATAAGACCGGAATGATTCTAAGACAAAATTGGCAACGTCCAAGAATTACTCTCTTCTTAATGCTTTGATTAGAGAAAACATGACTATGTCATATTTATAATAAACAGCACCTTTATGGGAATAAAAAATTGGATAGGGTCATGGCTCGCTAGACATGTTGGACTACACAACTCCTATCATCTCCACCCAGCATGCTCCTGGAGTTGGCTTAACGCATCTGGAGATTACCCAGTTTGGGAAGGCTGGCTTACGACACCTAATTACTTTGAAAGAGGGATGTGGACTCAACTTCAGTGGCTAAGGCTGTGTGTTGTGGGTGTGCGTGTACTGAGTGAAACGCCTGTGTCTTTCAAGGGCTATCAATATTCATCTCGGCAACATCCAGCACTGTATGGCACTTTTACCAGCATTCCCAAACTGATTTTTTCCCAATGTGCTTCATTACAGTGCTCACGAGATTGGGGATGATGGGAGTTTTGTTTTATTTAATAATTTTTATTTTTAAAATACAATAACAAAACACACAACCAATAACAAAAAAAATCAATCAAACAACCAAAACATAACACATATAACTTTATAAACTTAACCTCTACGTCAGTGCTTTCCAAACTGCCGCTGTTGGTGACACACCAAGGGCGGCGGCGCGTGGGGGGGCGTGGTGGTGGTGTGCACGGCAGCCTCACTAAAACGCAGAAGCGCTGATGGCGCGCCGCTGCCATCACTGCTGCCGCCATGCACGCCACCGCCACGCGCACCCCCGCTTCGCAACACACTAAACTGTGTGTTGCGACACACTAAAGTGTCGCAACAGAGTTTGGAAAGCTATGTTCTACGTGCACCCATCACCCGTGGGACTTGTAACTTTCCTTATCTCTTTACCTTTTATTATCATACATTTTTATTATTACTGATTCTTAATAAGCCCTCTTCTCCAAAAAGATAATATATATTGATCTGGTTTTACTCCTTTCCCTTTAACAAAGACATATTCCAGAAATTCACCCCATATAGCATCAAAATCGGTCCTTTTCACCAAACCCTTTCTATATTTTAGTTCACAAGTCAATTTGTCATTAATAGCAATATTCCATACCTCTTTAAACCAATCTTCAAGCTCATACTCGTAATCCATTTTCCATTTTTTAATTATTATTAATCTTAGGGCAGTAACAAGAATTATTATCATCTCTTTTTTTTTGCCACTCTAATTTCATATTTCCGAAATTTAACAATAATGTTATTTTTGGACTTTTTTGTAAATTAATAGATATTATTTCATTTACCTCAGCAAAAACCTTTTCCCACATTTTTTTAATCTTTTCACATTCCCACCATAAATGTAAGTAAGTCCCAATTTCTTTTTTACACCTCCAACAATTTATTAAATTATTTTTATTATTAACGCTTAACGTTATTGGAGTCATATACCATTTCCAAACTGTCTTATAGCAATTCTCTTTAATTCTAACAGACATATTTTTCATAATTCTTTGCGCCCAAATCTTTGACCATTCCTCTTCTGTAATATTAATACCTAAATCACTCTCCCAAATGAATTTCATTCCTTGTTGTGCTGAGTTACATTCTATCATTATTTTATAAATTTTACTTATTAACCCTTTTATTACTTTGTACCATTCTGCTTTAACTGTATTAATTCCTCAGATTTTGTTGTCTACATTTCCTATATTGTTTTACCCAATTCTTAGTCCATGACTTCAGTTGCAATACATTATACCAAGATATTGTACTCTGTTTAAATATTTCCTTTATATCTTCTCTACTTGAAACTTTACTTAACCAATCTTTCAATCTTAATACTCCAATTCGTTCCATATCTTTAATTAATCCTGCCTTAAGATTCTCTGGGAATTTTTCTAATTCTACAATTTGCGTCAGTGGTGATATTCCTGGACTAAATATATATTTATTTTTATGCCAAATATGTAAAGTAACATTACTTATTGGATTTTTTATTTCACTAAAACATTTTTTGTTTTGTATAAAAAGAAAACAATCCTTATCACTTATCTCCCCTAACTCCATTTCACCCCAAATCAATTTTTCTAATACATATATCATATTAGGAACATATCTCATTTAATGATGATGATAGTTAATAGTCTGACACTTGTGACTCGCTTTATTGCGGTGGTCTGGAACCGAACCCGCAATATCTCCAAGGTATTGTATTGTCGAAAGCCCGGAGTTTGACGGTTGTTGTGGGTCTTCCGGGCTGTGTGGCCATGTTCTGGAAGTTGTGGTTCCTAATGTTTCGCCAGCATCTGTGGCCAGCATCTTCAGAGGGCAGGAGCACAGACAGAAGCGCTCTTTCTGTGCTCAGGTAGAATGGCAATGTTTGGCAATGTTTGTTTTCTATTTACAGAGCTAAGTTATAGGAGATTAGGTGGGTTTTTTTGTTGTGTTGAAATGTTAATGAGTGGCTGCTGAGCGTGATTAGCATGTTCATTGTTAGAAGTATTCCCATGTCCTGGTAGTTGAGCTGAGTTCGTTGACCTTTGGCAGGCTGTTTTTTTTTTCAGGACTGGTAGCCAGGTTTTCCCCTTCATGGATCACTGCCTTGTCGTGGCGAAGGGGCTTGCGTAACTCAATGAAGTCAGGTCAAGAAGAACAGGTCATGATGGAGAGTTCTGACAAAACGTGGTCCACTGGAGGAGGAAATGGCAAACCACTCCAGTATCCTTGCCAAGAAAACCCATGGACAGTATCAAAAGGCTAAAAGATATGACGCCGGAAGATGAGCCCCTCAGGTCGGAAGGTGTCCAAAATGCTACTGGGGAAGAGCGGAGGGCAATTCCGAGTAGCTCCAGAAAGTGTGAAACGGCTGGGCCAAAGCCGAAAGGACGCTCAGTTGTGGATGTGTCTGGAAGTGGAAGGAAAGTCCGATGCTGGAGAAGCTCTATACCGTCAGCAAAAACAAGACCTGGAGCTGACTGCGGCTCAGATCATGAGCTTCTTATCGCAAAATTTAGGCTTAAATTGAAGAATGTAGAGAAAACCACTAGACCAATCAGGTATGACCTAAATCATATCCCTTATGAATATACAGTGGAAGTGAGGAATAGATTTAAAGGATTAGATCTGGTAGACAGAGTGCCTGAAGAACTATGGATGGAGGTTCGTAACACTGTACAGGAGGCAGCAACTAAAACCATCCGAAAGAAAAAGAAATGCAAGAAAGCAACGTGGCTGACTGATGAGGCTTTACAAATAGCTGAGGAAAGAAGGGAAGCAAAAGGCAAGGGAGAAAGGGAAAGATATAAACAACTGAATGCAGAATTCCAGAGAATAGCAAGGAGAGATAAGAAGGCCTTCTTAAATGAACAATGCAAAGAAATCGAGGAAAACAATAGAATGGGGAAGACTAGAGATCTCTTCAAAAAAATCGGAGATATCAAGGGAACGTTTTGTGCAAAGATGGGCATGATAAAGGACAAAAAAGGCAGGGACCTAACAGAAGCAGAAGAGATTAAGAAGAGGTGGCAAGAATACACAGAAGATCTATACAAGAAAGATCTTAATATCCCTGATAAATACGATGGTGTGGTCACTGACCTTGAGCCGGACATCCTAGAGAGTGAAGTCAAGTGGGCCTTAGGAAGCATTACTAACAACAAAGCTAGCGGAGAAGACAGTATCCCAGCTGAGCTATTTAAAATCCTAAAAGATGATGCTGTTAAAGTGCTGCACTCAATATGCCAACAAATTTGGAAAACTCAACAGTGGCCACAGGATTGGAAAAGGTCAGTTTACGTTCCAATTCCAAAGAAAGGCAATGCCAAAGAATGTTCAAACTACCGTACAATTGCGCTCATTTCACATGCCAGCAAGGTTATGCTCAAAATCCTACAAGCTAGGCTTCAGCAGCATGTGAACAGAGAACTACCAGAAGTGCAAGCTGGGTTTCGAAGAGGCAGAGGAACTAGAGATCAGATTGCCAACATTCGCTGGATCATGGAAAAAGCAAGAGAGTTCCAGAAAAACATCTACTTCTGCTTCATTGACTACGCTAAAGCCTTTGATTGTGTGGATCACAACAAACTGTGGCAAATTCTTAAAGAGATGGGAGTACCAGACCACCTTACCTGTCTCCTGAGAAACCTGTATGTGGGTCAAGAAGCAACAGTTAGAACCGGACATGGAACAACCGACTGGTTCAAAATTGGGAAAGGAGTACGACAAGGCTGTATATTATCACCCTGCTTATTTAACTTATATGCAGAGTACATCATGAGAAATGCCAGGCTGGATGAATCATAAGCCGGAGTTAAGATTGCCGGGAGAAATATCAACAACCTCAGATATGCAGACGATACCACCCTAATGGCAGAAAGTGAAGAGGAACTAAAGAGCCTCTTGATGAGGGTGAAAGAGGAGAGTGCAAAAGCTGGCTTGAAACTCAACATTAAAAAAACCCAGATCATGGCATCTGGTCCCATCACTTCCTGGCAAATAGAAGGGGAAGAAATGGAAGCAGTGACAGATTTTATTTTCTTGGGCTCCAAGATCACCGCAGACGGTGACTGCAGCCATGAAATTAAAAGACGCTTGCTCCTTGGGAGGAAAGCTATGGCAAACCTAGACAGCATATTAAAAAGCAGAGACATCACCTTGCCGACAAAGGTCCGTATAGTTAAAGCTATGGTTTTTCCAGTAGTAATGTATGGCTGTGAGAGTTGGACCATAAGGAAGGCTGAGCGCCGAAGAATTGATGCTTTCGAGCTGTGGTGCTGGAGAAGACTCTTGAGAGTCCCTTGGACTGCAAGGAGGTCAAACCAGTCAATCCTAAAGGAAATCAACCCTGACTGCTCATTGGAAAGACAGATGCTGAAGCTGAAGCTCAAATACTTTGGCCACCTAATGCGAAGAGAGGACTCACTGGAAAAGACCCTGATGCTGGGAAAGACTGAAGGCAAAAGGAGAAGGGGACGGCAGAGGATGAGATGGTTAGATAGCATCACCGATGTAATGAACATGAATTTGAGTAAACTCCGGGAGACAGTGGAGGACAGGAAGGCCTGGCGTGCTATGGTCCATGAGGTCACGAAGAGTCGGACACGACTGAACGACTGAACAACAACAACAACAAGCCAGGTTTTGCTAATTTTTAGACTTTCTTCTTTTTTATTGTAATTCTGCTGGTGTTTGTGAATTTCAATGGCTTCTCTGTATAATCTGGTGTAGTGGCTTTTGGTGTTGTCCAGTATTTCTGTGTTTTCAAATAGGATTTTGTGTCCCATTTGCTTGAGAGCATGTTCAGCTACTGAAGATTTTTCCGGTTGCTGTAATCTGCAGTGTCTTTCGTGTTCTTTTATCCTGGTGTGAATGCTTCGTTTTGTGGTTCCGATGTATACTTGTACACTAATCTCCTATAACTTAGCTCTATAAATAGAAAACAAACATTGCCAAACATTGCCATTCTACCTGAGCACAGAAAGAGCGCTTCTGTCTGTGCTCCTGCCCTCTGAAGATGCTGGCCACAGATGCTGGCAAAAGGTTAGGAACCACAACTTCCAGAATACGGCCACACAGCCCAGAAGACCCACAACAGCCATCTCCAAGGTATGCCTGTATATAAAATCACGCCCTCCTAGTTTCCTTGGGGGAGCTGGGAATGGCGACGGCCGACAGGAAGCTCTGGCGTGGTCTGGTCCATGAAGTCACGGAGTCGGAAGCGACTGAAAGAATAAACAACCTCCTAGTTTTTTTACAGGAAACGGGAAATTGGGATCCAAGTTGGGGAAGGCTGATCAAACCAATAGTCCCAGTATGGCTTCAACTTCTATGCGGCAAAGTAAAGAGGCCGCCAGCAACTTTGAAGGGGGGGCGGTAATATTTTTAAAGCCTGTTCTGACTTCTGCGGGCTAAATAATGCAGGCTATTTGATAAAACAGAAAAAGAAAACTCACTCCGGCACAAGCCTGTAGCATAAAGTCTGAGAACCCCTTGTGATATACAGATTACAATTTAATTATCAAAGCTCCAATTAAAACTAAGCTTATTCATGTCTAATCAAAGACAATATTTGTAGCTCAGGGTTGAACTGTGGAGTCCTTGGTGCTCTCTGAGCCTTGTTGTTTTCTTGCAGACGTTTCATTGCCAGGCTAGGCAACATCTTCAGTGCGAAAAGGGAGTGGAACTTGCTCTCTGTTTATATACCCTGGCATGTCCTGCCTGTGTTTATTATTCATGTCTTGCAAAGCCCTAACCGCAACGAAGTCGTTCGTTTCCTTCATGGGGGTTCACACAAATTCATTGACAGTGTTAAAACAAGTCAATGCCTTTCCTAAAGCCGGCAGCGGCCTCTGTCCCTTGGACGCCGCCTATCTCTTGAAGCTAGTAGGCTGATCTGGAAGAACCAGATTGGAGCAAGCAGCCGTACCGTCCCCCGGAGATGACTTTCAAAGCCCGCACGGTCACCGGAGAACGCCAAGGCGCAGGCGCGCAGGCGGCATTTTCTCGCAAATCTCTTTTTCTCGCAGGGGAGAAACGCGGTGGCTCCACCCATCGGCGGCCGACGAGTTCGTACTCGGAGCAACCTTCGCAGCAGGGGAATAGCCGAGCGTGCTAGAATGTTCCTGCGTTCCTTTCTTCCTCCTCCTCCCCCCGCTCTCCTGTGACGCAAGACAATGCCCCACCTCTTCCGTACCGGCAGTTCGGTTGCATGATTTTGCGCGGTCTCGTGAGTCTCCGCCCGGACGAAACGCAGCTAGAGCATTCTGCGCCGGCCGGGCGGTCACGCTTCTCGTCTTCGGGACCGGCGCGTACTCCCGGGGACCAAGCCTTGGGCCGCCGCCTCTGCCTTTCGCCCCGTGACTGGCTCGCCTCCTTAGCTCCGTCGCCATGAAGAACCTACCGTACTTCTGCCGTGGAGAGGTGGTGCGAGGCTTCGGGCGCGGCTCCAAGGAGCTGGGCACCCGCACAGGTGAGCGCGGTGGGAGCGGGTGGACCGGGCAGTTGGGAGGAAGGCGTGAGGACGCGTGTGCATCACCCCCTTCTCTTCGACGTCCCTGCCTGGTTCTCCAGGCGGCCAACGGGGGGTGCGGTGGGAAGGAGGTCCAGTTTCTGGTTTCTTACTTGCCTTTATTAAAACGAGGCTTTAGTATAATTTCACAGAGGAGTGTAACGGGGTATTTTTTGGTCTAGTAATATGAAGTCCTGTTCAAGTCCAGCTCAGCCCTTTCATGGATAGTGCTTGTAGGTTTTTTTGCCACAGTACCAACTAGTTTGCCATAGAGTTACGAGATCTTTTTTGACCTTCCAACCTAGCTTACAAGCCTGATACTTTCTGGTACTCAGTCGTTCAAGTACCCTGCCCAAATTCCTCCCCAGGCAAGGTCACCAGCTGCTGAGATTAGATCCATTTCCACAAGGGATATTTTGTGGCTTTCTAGACCCAGGGTTTCATACATGTGATGAAAGCAGATAGCAGCAGATGCCTAAGCCGGTCAACTTGGAAAGTTGTATTCTCAATAGCAGAAATGCTTACATCATAATACAGCTTATGTAACAATGCTTACATTGTAATAAAAGTGCTGGGCGCTTAAAAGAGCCAGAGATCTTTGCCTCTATATGTCTGTGTGCATGTGTATATGCTGCAGTGATACTGTTTTTTCTCCACAAAAGTGGAAAACAGAAGGGGTATCTCTTCCCTGTATCACTTATGTAAAGGTAAAATCTCTGTGTTGGCATGCACATTCAACTGCAAGGACTTTCTCCCATACTTGTGGGGGGAGATGGGCGGTGATATAAATCAAACAATAAAATAAATAAATAAATACTAGCAAAGGATGCACCCCCAAGTATGAAACCATATCTAGCATATATGATGAAAAATTGTTTACATTACAATAGCTCCTACTAAGATATCAGAGAGAGGTGCAGGTATTCGGATCTGAAGCAGGAACAGCGGTTTGGATACAGCAGAGGTCCATAGGACCCTCGGGTTCCGTGAGAGGTTACTAGGAGTTCCCTGGGGGATCACAATTTATTTAAAAAATTGTTTCAAATTCGGGCAGCTTCACATTAAAGAGGTAAGTTTCATTCTTTATTTTTAGTTTAAGAACACGGTTAGTGCATATATACAGGCCTACCCATGAAACGAATATAATCATTTTGTAACTTCTGGCCTATATTTGAGCCTGAATGTGCAGGGGTTCCCCGAGGCCTGAAAAATATTTCAAGGGTTCCTCCAGGGCCAAAAGGTTGAGAAAGGCTGGGATACAGCATGGACTATATCATAGCTTTCCAAACTCGGTGTTGCGACACAGTGTGTCGTGACAAAACCCGGAAGTGCTGATGGTGCGTCGCCGCCGCCAGTGGTGTGCGCGGCGGCGGCTTCCGGGTTTTGAGAAATATAGTTATATTCAGTATTTCCTTGAGAAACTTCTTGGCTTATATTTGTCAGTGTATGTAAAAATAAATATATTTATATTTTACTGGTCTGATAAGAATGTGCAAAGTAGATAGCAGCAAGCGCTGGGTGAGATCACCATCCTTGAAGGAATGATGATACAATGCTAATGACCTACACCTGTGTATAGAAATGAATCATCAATATTGAGTGTATATACATCGTGGTTGAGATATATGAAGTGTGGGGTAGTTTGTATGGAGTTGGTTAAGACATTTCTGTGCTGTGTATAGTAAAGTCTGTATATACTCAAAGCAACAGACTCTGTAATTTATTACAGCAGCATAGAAGCAGCTTTTCTTTCACAGGAGCAGTGGAAGGTGCCAATCTTCTGAAACACACTCTGACAATATTTAAGTAAATTCAGTTCTAATTTAATAACAGTAATTTAATTGCTACATGTATGCTTGCAGAAAGTCATGTGTGTTTTTTACTCTCTTAGTGTATGTCTAGGAATTATTGTTTCAGTATTTTTTTGTTGAAATGTGGGAAACAATGTTGTGCAGTATGCAGTAAAATAACATGCAGTTATAATGTACTTTTAGCCTCTTCGTTATTTTTCAGGTGATTTAAAAATTAACTTAAAATTTTGAAACTGTCAGACTTTGCAGAAAAAATTGTCCCTAGAACGTTTTGCCCCCCCCCCCACATTTCAAGCAAGAAACATTCTTGAAAGTTCAAATGCAGGGTGGCCTTTTGGTTGAGAATGTGCAGCATATATAATTAAAGAGTGACTTAAACATTGATGTAAATTACCTTAGTTATATTTAGACCATCCTGAATGAAAGTCAACCTCACCTGGATTCTATTCTGATACTATTAAAATAGGTATATGTACTGATCTAAGGCTTTCTGACTGATCTTTTTCCGTGAGGTATGAGTTATTTTAATGGTTCATGTAAATCTTTTATTTTTCAGCTAACTTTTCTGAAGAAGTGGTTGACAGCTTCCCATCTGATATCTCTACTGGCATATATTATGGATGGGGTTGTGTTGGAACTGGAGATGTGCATAAAATGGTTTTGAGTATAGGTTGGAATCCATACTACAAGAACATTAAGAAATCAGTGGTGAGTATATTGTGTGTTAATATCTTAAAACAAGCTCAGGACCCGATCAATAGGAATTTATTTTTTGATGCATTTTGCTGGAACTCTTACTGACAGTTAATATAGACACTTACCAGGTTTTGTTTTATGACACGTTTAATTCCTGACCATTTTGTGTAAACCTTCAATGAGGTGAATGCGTTATCACAATCTTGTTGAATCCAGAATATGCTAATTCCTTTAGAAATGACTATATAATAAATGACTATTATAATATATAATGGTAATAAAATGATTGAGATTTTTTCTAAGAGAAATACTATACAGGTAGCCCTCACTTAACAACTCTAATTGGGACCGGAATTTCCATCGCTAAGCGAAGCAGTCATTAGGTGAAACATCACAGGGCCGCACCACTTACCAAGGCAGTCCCAGTAGTCCCAGTTGCGGCTGTTAGGCCAGGACCTCACGCTGCTGCTGCCCTGCCCTGCCCTGCCGTGCCACGCTCACCTCCACTTCAACACCCCCCACCTGCCTGTCTCCCCCACCTCTGCCCTTTTGGCCACCCTGCACTCCGTCGCCTCCCCCTGCTGCCCCCATCTGACCTTCACCGTCCTCTCAGCCGCGTCTGCTGAAGGGAGCGTGCCATGCCCAGCTGGGGAGGGGGCAGCAGGATAGGATGCCGAGGCACGGCGTGCTCCGTCGTCGGGCGAGACAGGAGAGGTGGTGGCTCCCTGGGCGAAGGTGGAGGCTGTGAGGGAGGTGCTGTTCAGGTGGTGGCAGAAGTGGAGGGTTGGAAGCGCTCCTGGAGAAACTGCCTGCGGGCTTTAGTGAGGGGTGGAGGCCAGCCCAGCGCCAGCACAGCCTATCCGCAGGCCCTCTGCTCGCTCTCGGCCCAGCCTTCCTCCTGCGAAGCCTCGCGAAGGGCCAGCAGCCTCCAGCGTGAGCTGCAGAGTGCGGTTTCAGTGAGTTGGAAGCTGCTGGCCCTTCACGAGGCTTCGCAGGAGGAAGGCTGGGCCGAGAGCGAGCAGAGGGCCTGCGGATAGGCCAGGTCTAGATGAATGGTCATTAAGCGAGGACTACCTGTATTCTATATAGAAGTTAATGATAAGTTAATTTGGCTTTACTCATATATTTACAGCTTCTAGAAATAAACATGCTTTTATTTCAGTGTATTAATATATGTACTTAATTACATGTGAGACAAACTAAGAAATTTTTTTTTTAGGAAACGCACATCATTCACACCTTCAAGGAAGACTTTTATGGAGAAATACTCAGCATAATCATTGTCGGTTATATAAGAGCAGAACAGAACTTTGATTCTTTAGGTAAGTCTTGAGCATCTTAATATTCCACAAATGATTATTTTATTTTTATTCATTTATTTATAATTCAATTTATATCACTGCTCCATCTCCCCCAAGTGGGACTCTGGGCGGTTATATAATTATATAATGCCTACTAATGAGATGAGGTCATTAGTATCATTAAAATATGGGTTGCTGAGGCAAAGAATATGAAGACTATTCATACCTGTATTGGTTTGGGTGAAATTATCTGCTGGAATAATAATAATAATAATAATAATAATAATAATAATAATAATAATAATTTAATTAAAATTATTTCCCTGGAGAAATTTTATATTTGTAACATCTGCATGTGGTGCACATTACATAGAAGCAGAACAGTGTAGAAAATTAAAATTATCTGGATGTAAAAAGAGCTGCCCAACTAATAAATCTCAGTTTGAGACATAATTGTATTGTACTAGGAAGGAGATCCAGTCCACTGGCAGCTATGGAAGCTTGCATCTCTCAGCCCAACCTACTTCACAGGGTTGTTGATGTGATACATACTCCATCTTACGTTCCCAGAGAAAATATATAAGTAGTGGGTTTATAGCATTCAATAATGTCATGGCTTTGACGTTATATGAACGAGCTTGAGGTTTGTGGCTTTTCTCTTGCTCTGTCTCCACTTCCTCTTTGGCAAGGTATGAGTTATGCAAACCATAATTGGAAGCTACATTGCGTGGCTTTGGATTCTTTAACTATTTCCTCAGTTCCCACCTTTTCTCCATAAAAAAAGCAACATATATAACGCACTCTCAGGCCATAATTCACTCAGTTTAGGTAGTATGAAAGAGACTTGTAGAGAGTAGATGGTTTAAATATTTCATTTGATACTGGAATGAGGCATTTATCACTATTATGTATTTTGGAAGTTATGTTTTTTTGTCTCTACAGATGCACTTATAGCTGCTATTCAACACGATATTGAAGAAGCTAAAAATCTACTAGATTTGCCAGAACACCAGAAATTTAAAGATGACAACTTTTTTCACACAGTAAATCTTAACAATATGACTAATGGTCATTAAATAATGCCCTTCCTTTATTTTCACTGTAGTTATTTAAATTGTACTGATCTTAGCAGTTGTCCTTTTTAATAGAAAAGGCTGCCCCGTTCTTTAGGGATTGTTATTCTGTTAGCATTAAATTAAAATTGTTAGTGAAATGACTCTAAAAGTAACACTATTATTTTTGTTTTTTCAAAAAAGGGCACTGTAACTTGACAAATAGAAATGTGCAATCTGTTATGTGCAAATTGTTACTATTAACTCATCCAAGGGCAGACAAAAGTTTGTTCCCTAAATGTTTCTAAATATTTCTAATAATAGCTATTTATTTAATTAAATGCCCATGCTGGATATTTTTGTAGTGAAAGATTTCCAATGGAAAAGTAGAAATGGTATCAGTAATTTTACTGCCTGAACAGTTGTCCTAGATGCTTTTAATGGTTCATTTAAACATTAATTGGATCCATTTGAAGTCCTTTTTAATCCCTTTAAAGTGGGATTTAAGCCCTCTATGACTGAATTATGTTATTGATTTCAGTGGGAATAAAGTCTAACTTAATTTCTTCTATCTTCAATTGAGAATTTCTAGATATTTCTAGAGTTGATTTATTTCACTGTTTTATAGTACAGTATAGAATAAAAAGCCTTCATCTTAAGAGAGGCATTTGAACCTGGAACAAAGCTTTATTTTCACAAAAGGTACTTTGCTTTTGATGTAACTTTGCTGTTACGAAGCAGCTTTTCATTTGATTAAATGCTCCTTTAATTTGCATGGAAAAAACATCAGGTTGATTCTGTGCGCGCACGTACCCACACACAAAGTCGATTCTTGTTATTCGTGGTAGTTATGTTCTATAAAGTCATGAACACTGATTTACCGAATATTGAACCATTTCTGCTAGGGGAAATATAGGGCACTTGTTTACAGTGTAGGAGCTGAAACAAGAAGGCAGAGTGTCGCCTTGCTCAGCCTCAGCTGGGAACATGCGTGTCAGGTGACTCAACTTTTTCATTGCTCTGAGCATGTCTGCAAGTGACCTCAAAACTGCCACGAGTATTGATTTGGGGGTTACAAATAAATTTTAGTGAGTAGGCAAATTTGCAAATACGGAATCTGTGAATAATGAGGATCAACTATAGTGTGTGTGTGTGTGTGTGTTTGTGTTTGTGTATGACATACCTGCTGCTATAAAGTGTATGTGTATATATGCAGATACACCGATTAGAATGTAACTTGCATTCCTAACATGTTCCTGAAGTTGCAGCTTTCATGGTATCTATATCAATATTGTAGAGGGGATTTGCTTGTCCCAGGACAACATTTATATGCTCCGGAAAACAAAACACCAAAAGCTTATTACCAAATTATGTTTTATTCTGCTTATATTTTTCAGTTAGATACCAGTTTTTATGTGAAATAAAACAAAAATTCTTCTAATTAAATGTTAATTGGATTGATGAATATGGTTACTGGAAAATGGAATGTGCATTTAATTCAAAAGCCTAGTTTGGGAATGTGTACACTATGTGTATGGAGAATGAAGATGACAGTGGAAAATTCAGTTGATTGCACTTCTACAATTTTACAAAAGTGCAAATGGCTACAAGCTTCTAGGGCAGTACTTTCCAAACTCCCGCCGTTGGCAACACACCAGTGGCACGGGGGGCACGCGGCGGCAGTGTGTGCGGCGGCCTTGTGTTTTGTGGTAAAACCCGGAAGCGCTGATGGCGCGCCGCTGCCGCCGTGTGTGCCGCCGCAGGGGCGACACACGATCGCCACTTCCGGGTTGTGTCGCAACACAGCTAAAGTCTAGGGACCTGTAGAACATTTAGTCTATGTATCTGTATATACTCATATTGAAGATATGTAAATAAATGCATCGGGGGGGAAAGGCCACCCCCAATATATGTTCACTGCATGAGCATTGTAAATTGGAAGTCTTGTGTCTCTCATTTAAGATGGTACCCCAGATTGTTCATTTGCAAAGAATCCTAAATTCTTCCTTTTTTCATCATTCAAATATTTATTATTTCATTTTTTACATTACAATTAAACTTAAAAACTTGATTCCCCTTACTTTTGTCTTGGTAAAGTGCTCATATTCTCTCTCCTTACCCACTCTGCATATGCAGTCCTAGCAATAGGAAGGTTTTACATATTTTTTTGTAGCTGAATATAAGTGAGAACTGCCACTCATTTCAACTCACGTGGTGGCCCTATAGCCACTTGGTCTCGTGCTGTTACTGCCAGCAACAAAACACTCGAGTGCAAACAGCAAAACCACCTCTTTTTACCTGGATGGGGCTTCTCTGTAACATTCTGAATCTTGCAACTCGCAAAGTGCTTTTGCTTATTACACGGTTCAGTAATGATCAGGACTTGGATTGGGAGAGGGATCTCTCATGTATGAGCAAAGAACCTGAAGCAGTTGCCTCTCATAAGCAAGTTTGTGAGGGCCAAAATAACTGGTAATAAAGTTAGCAAATTTTCTGTATTGCTGCCCCTTCCCTCCTCAGGAGCAGCATGCGGCCTTACTAGCTCCATAAAGTATGAGCATTAGGATATTCCAGAGGTAATTGGATATACTGTTGACTGTGTATATTTGTCAATTGTTTTGTTATTTTAGAAATTAGTGCCTTCTGACAGGGTTACTTTGTGAGATACAAATTACTAATCTAGGAATCATGACATGTATATGGATTATTATTCAAGAGAATGTGTCACTGACAAACACAAAGTTTTGGAAGCAGCAGTGAAGTACAAACCAAAAATCTAATATATTGATCAGACCTGGTTTTTAAACAGCATATGAAATCAAATGAATATGTATTGCATTCTGCCTTTTTGTATATGGAGATAAGCACTTTTAAATTCATCACTGTAATTTTATTAAGGATTTTATTTTTCTATTAATTTCAACAAATAAAAAAAAGAAAAGCTGTATGTTTTCTATTCATTTTTCTCCACTTGATACAAGGAAAACTGAATAACATCAAATACCATTCTGTTATAATAAAATGATGGGCAACTTTTGGATGGCTGTGGACTTCATTGATTGATTGATTGATTGATTGATTGATTGGGAAAGGGTAAGGGATGTGATAAAGAGAGCCAGTTTGGTGTAGTGGTTAAGGCATCAGGCTAGAAACCAGGAGCCTATGAGTTCTAATACTGCCTTAGGCACAAAGCCAGCTGGGTGACCTTGGGCCAGTCACTCTGTCTCAGCCCTAGGAAGGAGGCAATGGCAAACCACTTCTGAAAAAACCTTGCCAAGAAAACTGCAGGGACTAGTTCAGGCAATCGCCAGGAATCAACACTGCCTCGAAGGCACCAAAAAAAAAAAAAAGATAAGTGTGGCAGTAATGCAAAGTGATTAGAATAGAACCATGATTTGTTATTTTTCATTAGTTTTGCAGGGAATATTGAGGGTTTTCTATTAACTTTTTCAGTAAGGTTAAATGCCAACCAATACAAGAACCATTATTGTAGTTAACTTTTGATCCTTTTTTCTAATAGTAATTTTATTAAGAATTCTAACTACAACAGTAAAAACTACATACTGAAAAAAACTAAAAGAATGAAAAAAGGTGCAGGAAAAGAAAAGGAAAAATAGACAAATAGAAAAGAAAAATAATTTCGTAGAACTTGATTTCATTTTTTCTTTGTCCCTTCTCACAAAATTCTTCAAAACTTTAACAAGCCTCTTTTGTAAATCTAAAATAGGAAAATTATCCAGGTCACTCTCTTGGTTTGTTGTTTGTATATCCCTTTTAATTATTAAGACAGCAGCCAGTTTCTTTTGTATGTCCAGTGTAACACCTTTTTCCATGTCGTTCTTGTAGCCTGTCATTTTTAAATCCACTTTCATTCTCGATTTTGTCAGGTAGAACTTGTTCCTCTTCCATAACATCTTTTAGACATAGCCAATCTATAAAGGCAGGCAGTCTTAAAATTAACTTCTGGGTCTGTTGTTCAAAAATATCCTTCAATATGTCCAATGTTAAAATATGTATTGTCGAAGGCTTTCACGGCCGGAGTTCAATGGCTGTTGTGGGTCTTCCGGGCTGTGTGGCCGTGTTCTGGAAGTTGTGGTTCCAGGAACCACAACTTCCAGAACACGGCCACACAGCCCGGAAGACCCACAACAGCCAATGTTAAAATACTTTGCTTCATCCTATAATTGTAAGTTGAGTTTGAGTGTTCTCTAATTGCAATATTTAGTTCCTTCTAGTTCCCTCTGGTGTCCAATCTTATTATTTAAAATATTTTTTAAAAAAGCATTTTCCCACAGAAAGGATTCCTTTTAATTAATTCCAAAATCATATTCCAAATTTATCTGGACCCTTAGTCTGTTTGTAACTTTCTAAAATCAAAGTTTTAATCACCCTTTTACTCTATTCCCCCCATTTTTTTTTAAAGTTCTTAAACGTGTAGTTATAGCTTTTTTCGCTAAGGATTGAAGGAAACTCACCTGGTGCTGTCCAACTTATTGATCCAAAGGTTCCTAATAGCGGAAAAGCAGTTAACAAGTAATTTCTGAAAGTGATTAGAAGAGGAAGTATGTGAACCCAGTGTTCTTTCAAAGGCACCGACCGTGGTTTGAGCAAGATGGCTATTCCCTCATCTCCCAGAGCTCTAAACCTGGAGACCGCTGTCTTGCGGTCTCTTCACGAGGAGCAACTGTCTGGGGCGCTTGTGGGCAGTCTCCTTGTCTGGCTCTTCATTCCGCCGCAGTCGTCAGCTCCACTTTTCACGGAGCTGTCTTCAGTCCACCAGTTCTTCCCTGGAAGTCTAACTTAATTGGTCTCTTGCACAGCCCTCCAGGACCCCCTGCCTGCTCTCAGACGCCATGGATGTGTGTGCGTGTGTGTGCGTGTGTGTGTGATACTTCTGAGGTAGCTCCTGGCTCATGGGCTAGGGAGCAGAGTCAGAGAAGATTAGATGAGAGATTGGGCTGACCAAGAGGGGAGAAGGAGGCAGATTGGCCTTCCACTGGGTCACTGGGCTGGGCAAGGAGTGGAAAAGACTGGAAGCAAGCACATACAATCTCTGTTTAGGCAAAGAAAAGAAGAAAGGTATCTGCCAGATACAGAGAGAGAAGGGAAAGGAAAATAAGAAAAAGACCAAAGGAAAAGAAGCTCTCTGCTCTACAAGTGGGGGGGGGGCAGGTTTGGGATGGGCTTCCTAGACTATTTCGTCTATATATGCTGTTGGAAAATTATATAACCATATAATAATTATGTATAATTATATACGTAATATAATTTATATTCGGGGGAGATGGGGCAGTGATATAAATTGAATTATAAATAAATATACCACGCGCATCATGCCGGCCACATGACCGCGGAAGCGTCTTCGGACAGCGCTGGCTCTTTGGCTCAGAAACGGAGATGAGCACCGGCCCCTAGAGTCGGACACGACTGCACAAATGTGCGGGGGGAACCTTTACCTTTACCTTATACCTATACATATAAACTCAGTAATAGAATGACATATTGGTGTTCTCATTAATGGAAAACATTGGCAGCTAAATGGCCATGGAGAAATAGCTGTTTTCTCAGCAATGTTTCTTTAATTTTAATAATTATATGTTTCGTGTGATACTTTTCATTTTGACTCAGGCTGATGAACTCATGTGCTATTTAAAAAAAAAAAGCCAGTTTGGTCTAGTGGTTAAGGCAACGGGCTAGAAACCAGGAGACAGAGTTCTAGTCCCGCCTTAGGCATGAAAGCCTCTCTCTCAGCCCAACTCACCTCACAGGGTTGTCATTGTGGGGAAAATAGGAGGAGGAAGGAGTATTAGGTATGTTCGCAGCCTTGAATTATTTATAAAAATAATAAAGGCAGGATATAAAATAAATAAATATTTGTGAGGATCTGAATTTGAGTCCTTTATTCTAAAACACTTGCTTTTTGGAAAGGAACACAATAGCGCCTTTTTACGCAATTTAGCATATAGGACAGTGTTTCTCAACCTTAGCAACTTTAAGATGTGTGGACTTCCAACTCCCAAAATTCCCCAGCCACCCATGTCCACACATCTTAAAGTTGCCAAGTTGAGAAACACTGATTTAGGATCATAAAGTGAAACACATAATGCAAATTAAATTTTCTCCTCTATTGTATATTGCCTCACTAAAGTAAGTATTGAATTTCCCTTTTTCTCCTCTTTTTTGTTACAAAAAATTCCTTCTGGTTGTTTGCAGCAGGTTGTGAGATAAAAGAAGGGCTGCAAAATTCTGGATGACTTGAACATGGTAACCAAGAGATTCAGAAAATGATCGTCCTTTGCTGCCATCTAGAGGTAATCCAAATTTTTGCAATTGGCCTGCTGCAGTACTACTCCCTTTCTTTAATTTGACTATTCAAAAAGTGGTCATGTAAAAAGTTACACGATGAGGATGGACATCCTGGAATGTTTGAGAAGTGCACATTCAAACAATGGGAAGGCTCTGCTGAAATGAAGAAAGTTCTTGGAAAATGCTTAGAGAACCTAATAAGAGAAAGGATACTTAGGATCCAGAGCCATCCTAAGATCAGGCCAAAGGTCTGTGACTAGAAGAGATTTCAGTTTTGTGTTTTGGTTGCTCTGCCCAATAGTAGTTGCCAGTTAAGCAGCTGCAGTATATTAAACTGGAGAGGAATGGGAAGTGAGACTGATAGAGCTACTAGCTTCTCATTGCATGTTTTATTGATTCATTCATCTTGGCTGCGTTAAGTACGAATAATAGCCATTTTTATTTAGTTTGTGCTTATAGCTAAGCAGGATGTAGGCAAGGTAATAAAAAAACCGAAATGTAAACCATTCTTAGCAATGCAATGGTATAATAATAAATATAAGACATTTTCTAATACCACTGCAACCACAATGCAAATCTATATGGAGTAATACCAATTACAATGTTTTATTTAATGTTTTGAATAAGTGTATTCAATCATAGCATACTATTTAGTGTTAATTCAATATTTGTATTAGCATATTTGATGTCTCTCCAGCAAAGGAGATCGTTACCTTGTCGTGGTGCTGGAGCTTGAGCACCTCAATGAAACCATGAACTAAACCATGAAGGGACACCCAAGACGGGAAGGTCGTGGCAGAGAGGTCAGACTAAATACGATCCCTGGGGAAGGTAATGGCAACCCACCCCAGTATTCTTGCCATGAAAACTAAATGGATCAGTACAACCAGAGATATGTCGGTATACCATCGGAAGATGGGACTCCCAGGTCGGAAGATGGTCAAAATGCTACTGGGGAGGAACAGAGGATACGTTCAACTAGCCCCAGATGTGATGACGCAGCTAGCTCAAAGCCGAAAGGACGGCTAGCGGCCGATGGTGCTGGTGGTGAACGACGAATCCGATGTTCTAAAGATCAACACACCATAGGAACCTGGAATGTAAGATCTATGAGCCAGGGCAAATTGGATGTGGTTATTGGTGAGATGTCAAGATTAAATATAGACATTTTGGGTGTCAGTGAACTGAAATGGACTGGAATGGGCCACTTCACATCAGATGACCACCAGATCTACTACTGTGGACAAGAGGACCACAGAAGAAATGGAGTAGCCTTCATAATTAATAATAAAGTGGCTAAAGCAGTGCTTGGATACAATCCAAAAAACGATAGAATGATCTCAATTCGAATTCAGGGTAAGCCATTTAACATCACAGTGATCCAAATATACGCCCCAACCACAGATGCTGAAGAAGCAGAAGTAGATCAGTTCTATGAGGATCTGCAGCACCTACTGGATAATACACCAAAAAGAGATGTTATTTTCATTACAGGAGACTGGAATGCTAAGGTGGGTAGTCAGACGACACCTGGAATTACAGGCAAGCATGGTCTGGGAGAACAAAATGAAGCAGGACATAGGCTGATAGAATTTTGCCAAGACAACTCACTGTGCATAACAAACACTCTCTTCCAACAACCTAAAAGATGACTTTATACATGGACTTCACCAGATGGTCGACACTGAAATCAGATTGACTACATCCTTTGCAGCTAAAGGTGGCGGACATCTATACAGTCGGTAAAAACAAGACCTGGAGCTGACTGTAGTTCAGATCACAAACTTATTGCAAAATTTAGAATCAGACTAAAGAGAATAGGGAAGACCCACAGATCAGTTAGATATGAGCTCACTAATATTCCTAAGGAATATGCAGTGGAGGTGAAGAATAGATTTAAGGGACTAGATTTAGTAGATAGGGTCCCGGAAGAACTATGGACAGAAGTTCGCAACATTGTTCAGGAGGCGGCAACAAAAAACGTCCCAAAGAAAAAGAAAACCAAGAAGGCAAGATGGCTGTCTGCTGAGACACTGGAAGTAGACCAAGAAAGAAGGAAAGCAAAAGGCAACAGTGATAGGGGGAGATATGCCCAATTAAATGCAAAATTCCAGAGGTTAGCCAGAAGAGATAAGGAATTATTTTAAACAAGCAATGCGCGGAAGTGGAAGAAGACAATAGAATAGGAAGCACAAGAGACCTCTTCCAGAAAATTAGAAACATCGGAGGTAAATTCCAGGCAAAAATGGGTATGATCAAAAACAAAGATGGTAAGGACCTAACAGAAGCAGAAGAGATCAAGAAAAGGTGGCAAGAATATACGGAAGATCTGTATAGGAAGGATAATAATATTGGAGATAGCTTTGATGGTGTGGTCAGTGAGTTAGAGCCAGACATCCTGAAGAGTGAGGTTGAATGGGCCTTAAGAAGCATTGCTAATAACAAGGCAGCAGGAGACGACGGTATCCCAGCTGAACTGTTTAAAATCTTGCAAGATGATGCTGTCAAGGTGATGCATGCCATATGCCAGCAAATTTGGAAAACACAAGAATGGCCATCAGATTGGAAAAAATCAACTTATATCCCCATACCAAAAAAGGGAAGCACTAAAGAATCTTCGAACTATCGAACAGTGGCACTTATTTCACATGCCAGTAAGGTAATGCTCAAGATCTTGCAAGGTAGACTCCAGCAATTCATGGAGCGAGAATTGCCAGATGTACAAGCTGGGTTTAGAAAAGGCAGAGGAACTAGAGACCAAATTGCCAATATCCGCTGGATAATGGAGAAAGCCAGGGAGTTTCAGAAAAACATCTATTTTTGTTTTATTGACTATTCTAAAGCCTTTGACTGTGTGGATCATAACAAATTGTGGCAAGTTCTTGGTGGTATGGGGATACCAAGTCATCTTGTCTGCCTCCTGAGGAATCTGTATAACGACCAAGTAGCAACGGTGAGAACAGATCACGGAACAACGGACTGGTTTAAGATTGGGAAAGGAGTACGGCAGGGCTGTATACTCTCACCCTACCTATTCAACCTGTACGCAGAACACATCATGCGACGTGCTGGGCTTGAGGAATCCAAGGCTGGAGTTAAAATTGCTGGAAGAAACATTAACAATCTTAGATATGCAGATGATACCACTTTGATGGCTGAAAGCGAGGAGGAGTTGAGGAGCCTTATGACGAAGGTGAAAGAAGAAAGTGCAAAAGCTGGGTTGCAGTTAAACCTCAAAAAAACCAAGATTATGGCAACCAGCTTGATTGATAACTGGCAAATAGAGGGAGAAAAAGTGGAGGCAGTGACAGACTTTGTATTTCTAGGCGCAAAGATTACTGGAGATGCTGACTGCAGCCAGGAAATCAGAAGACGTCTACTTCTTGGGAGGAGAGCAATGGCAAATCTTGATAAAATAGTTAAGAGCAGAGACATCACACTGACAACAAAGGTCCGCGTAGTTAAAGCAATGGTATTCCCCGTAGTAACCTATGGCTGTGAGAGCTGGACCATAAGGAAGGCTGAGCGAAGGAAGATAGATGCTTTTGAACTGTGGTGTTGGAGGAAAATTCTGAGAGTGCCTTGGACTGCAAGAAGATCAAACCAGTCCATACTCCAGGAAATAAAGCCAGACTGCTTACTTGAGGGAATGATATTAAAGGCAAAACTGAAGTACTTTGGCCACATAATGAGAAGACAGGATACCCTGGAGAAGAAGCTGATGCTAGGGAAAGTGGAAGGCAAAAGGAAGAGGGGCCGACCAAGGACAAGATGGATGGATGATATTCTGGAGGTGACAGACTTAACCATGGGGGAGCTGGGGATGGTGACGGCCGACAGGAAGCTCTGGCGTGGGCTGGTCCATGAAGTCACGAAAAGTCGGAAGCGACTGAACGAATAAACAACAACAAAATTTGATGTCTGACTACAGTAATTATGTATGATAACAATTATAATAATCCCATTGATATAATACACAAAAGATAATTTTTACTTAAATTGAATAATATTGAGGATGACCATAGGCTGGTCACTGGTACACATATCTCAACTGTTGCAGGTCTAAGTAAAGTAAATGAGTTTGCTTATAAACATTTTGTTCTGTCATGAAATATGTTGGTTTAAAAGTCCATGAGATTCAATCAGTTCCAGAACCACCAAGTCCTAATGCATTGCTATGACCTTATAGAAATTTTTGAGCTATAGTAAATAGGCTATGAGCAAGCTTTGGTATGAAGAAATATTTATTTCTTCACACGAAGATTGCAGCATTCAGTTATAAATGAATAAATTTATACTCCATAATGACCTGTGTTTAAGGTTTACATTTATTTTTTAATTTACCACTTAGTGCATATTAATAGTAATTAATTGCTTCCTTTCACAGCATTATCAATCATACAGCTGTTATGAAATTGCAGTGATTTCCCTTGAGTCATGGGCCTTAAAGTAAACTTACAATATATGAGAGTACTCATTGTTCAACTTGTGTGTGTGCATGCACAAACCTTCCAAAATGGAATATGAAAATCTCTACCCCGCAAATAGGTAAATATGAAGGTTTAAATAATGGAAGAGGTAGTGTCATTAAAAAAAATTGAAACAAAACCTTAACCTATTTTATCTGAAGTGTTATTCTATTTTTTGAGGCCAAGGTAGAAACATTTTACATGTAGTAATGTCATAACGACTACCTTGGAAAAAAGTGGCACAAAAATCCAAAGCAGGTCTACTTAGAAGTAAATCCCACCAACTCAGTGAGACTTATTTCCATGCAGGTTACTTCAGGATTACAGCATCACTCTGTAATCCTACGCCCACATCGATGGGCCTGAGCTCTGTTGAAAACTTTCAAATTTCAGTCTTGTTTATCTTGTTTATACAGGACTCTACTACTTCAACCATCATACAAGACCTTTCAACCCATAGGGAAACTTATACTACTTTTGGTAAATCTAGAAAAATTCAGGGTAGAAAAGAAAAGAAAAACTCTTCACAAAATGAACGCAGATTATAAGCACATACAGTAGCAGGAAATACCATTAAATCTTACCCCATTTAATGATAAATTCCATGTTAATAACAATAGAATAGTTTAACAGATTGGCAAGACGTTTAGACTAATTTGCACATCATGTGCCTGCACTGAAATGTAACAAAAGTCATGTTCTTTCCTCCATCCCTCCATCTCTTTGGAGCCATAAGGAAGAACCAGGGTGATGCTGTTTCTATTTTAGACTAAATGGGTAAGCTGCAGTTAGACTTCAGCATGCTTAATGGAAACAAATCATCTTCAAACCATGTTTTATGAATCTTCCTTACATCAACTAATATCAGGGCAATGCTAAACCATTACATGGTTACAACTGGAAATGGAAGTTTCCACTCTGAATAGCTGAACCTAAAGAGAGGAATGAAGAGATAGAAAGTCTCAAGTGATCCCACGGTTCTTTGTAGTTCGCCCTTGCAATGCTAAACCATGGTTTATTGACATGTGCAAACCAGGCCTATCTCATTGCTTGATAAAGTGGTTCTACTTGAACGAAGTGTTTTCTATTGAAATAATAGAAAAACCAAAAACATTAAATTACCTGAGAGCTTTCTCCATTCATTTGTGCTGCAAACTGGAGTCCTAATCATCAAGTTATGAATATTTATGGTATGTGCTCTCTAAGAATCAGATTTATTTTGCCATGGGAAGAACTTCCAGAAGAGTGAACTATATAAGATAGCTACCCCCAAATATTTGAGAGTTAGCAAACCAGTGAGGTAAACAAATGACAAACTCTGCATACAGTAGGCAGCTTGTGCCTTATATTACATTCAGTTGTTCATATTCATTGTTAAGTTGCTGCATTTATTCAATTTTCAGTTCTACATGCTCTGAGCCCATCTTATTCCTTGTTTCGTCATTGCATCAGTACATGACACAAGAGGAAGTTAAAACAGAGCCATGCGTTAGTGATGCCATTTTGTCTAACATTTGAAAAGTGGTGGGCAATTTAATTCAAGAGATTTCAGTTTTATCCTAGATATTTTCTATCCGACAAATGCTTCATGATCTGAATGATATAGTTTTAAGTTAAAAATGCAGGAGGAAACACTACTTGAAAAATGTATGAGTGAATACAGATAACCATTTACCAAAAGTGGTAACCTACCATGGTTTGCATATGATGGAAGGCTGATTGCTTTGTTCTGCCAAATAGTAAGGAAACATACTGTAATTCCACAGTAATTGCAGATAGGTAGTAAGTGGTTATTTGTATCATTTAGGTGAGATTCTGAACGTGTACTACATTTATCATCTTCATGTAACTTATTCAGCAAGGCATTAAAGATGCAATGACACTTGTATGAACAGTAGGTTATCTAAAGGAGTAACTTTCATCATCATATTCCAGTTCATCTATGTCATCATCTTCCAGAAGTCCATATTTAAATTTACGATAGACAGTGCCATCTCGGCCCATATAGACAATATCATCGTCGTCATCGTCGTCGTCGTCGTCATCCCGGTCTTTGTATTCATTCATTTGATTTTCTGGGAAGCTGGTGCTCTGGTACTGGTTGCTCTTGAAAGAACTGAGTGCCTTTGCATTATCTGCCAACCTCTTATATCCACCCTGGGCAACAGGCATAGGTCTGGCTCGCAGTCTTCTCCATATGAAAACAACCGCTCCAATGATGAAACTCAACAAAATCAATAAGGCAGCTGTCAAAGCCACAGCTTTGCCTCTCATTTTCTCTGGCAAGTTAGGAACTATTAATATGCACCCATCTAAAAAAGAATTATAAACAAGTCTGTAATATATTAATGCAGGCGTGCACACACACATAGCCTATTCCCTGCATATTGCGTAATGTGGCTGATGATGCCTCTCACTACCTCTGTGCTGATTTTCTCCCTCCTGTACTTGTCCTCCCCCGTTTCCTCCTCCTCTTATTTATTGGCAGGTAGAGGCAGAGAGTCTCCCATAGTGCCTGCCGCCTCTTCCAACTCCTTGTAGCTTGGCAGCATTTTAGGGACTGCCATTGCCCTATGGACAGTAGAAGATCTGGCCTCACCACAAGTCATCTGGAGCAACTTTTCTGCACTGCTGCCATTGTTCTAATTAGCAGCAGCAGCAGCAGCAACAGCCACCATTGTTGTCATTGTGTTTCTTTGTGTAGCTGGCTAAGCAGTTTTGTAAAAGTGTAGAGGACAAAAAGCAAGGAAAATAGAATTTCAACAATGAAAACAGTTTTTCTCTGCCTCTATAGAAGTAATTGCTCACTTCTTCACTGAGTGAGTCAACAGGGAGAGCACAGAGAAGTTCAGTGGGAAAGTTAAGTTGAGAAGAGGGAAGAGAGAGAAGGCAGAATATAGAAGATCAGAGGGGGAGAGACTGCTGGCTTATTGCTGTTGATGGCTGCAGATGGCCCATTATGTGTGGTTGGAATGTAGCTCATCAGAGAAGATGAGGAATTCTTGAGTTGAAGATTGGAAGAGTTTTTGGTTAACAATACCAAGAAATCTCCCTGAAGATAGAAGTAAACAGGTACAGAAGGCAGACAGATGGAGGAATATGCTAAAAAGGCCCAATCCTGTCAAGGATAACTCTTCTAGGTTGGAACTTCAGGATAGATTCTTCAGAATAGATTTCAGGGTTTTAAACTGAATTTTGTGGGGGAGGGAGAAGAGATCCCTGAAAATACTGTGATACCAAGTACTGAGCATGGGACTGACAGAGATATGTAGAATGTGAAGGCACCCAATAATGAACATATCAACATAGGAAGGAATAGGAACAAATTAGATGACCCCATCAGTATGTAAATGCATAGTATTAGAGCAGTGTTTCTCAAACTCATGCTGGCTGGGAATTCTAGGAGTTGAAGTCCATACATCTTAAAGTTGCCAAGTTTTAGAAACACTGTGTTAGAGGAACAAACAGGAAGAACTAGGAGTCTTAATGTAGGAGGATAAATATGATTTAGTAGGCACTGACATCTGGTGGGATGACACTCCTGAACAGAATGCATGGATGAATGAATTTAATTTAGGTAAATTTAGGTCAGGTAAAGAGGGATGAGGAGTGGCATTATGTATGAAAGACATGCACACTTATTGAAATTCAGGAATTTTGAGATGAAGGTCTAGGTGAGAGCATTTGGGTTTGAATACAAGGTGGTTAAGGCACCAGGCTAGAAACCAGGAGACTGTGAGTTCTAGTCCCGTCTTAGGCATGAAAGCCGGCTGGGTGACCTTGGGCCAGTCACACTCTCTCAGCCCAACTCACCTCACAGGGTTGTTGTGGAGAAAATAGGAGGAGGAAGGAATATTAGGTATGTTTGCCACCTTGAGTTATTTGTAAAATAAATAATTATTATTTTAAATTTATTGGCTGCCCAACTCCAGTGGACTCTGGGCAGTGTACAAAACTAGGGAAAACACAAAAACAGCTAAAAATATTGAATCACACAGGCAGCCCAGACTAAAATAATCTAATGGACAGCAAAAATAACAAAACAAAAATGGCCATTGAACAAATAATAAACATCAAACCCAGGCTTGGGACCAAAGCCAGGTTTACAAAGTTTTCCGGAACCCCACAAGAGAGGGTGCCATCTTTATTTCTGAGGGATGCTTTTCCAGAGGGTGGGGGCCGCAACAGGGAGGGCACCCTTCCCAGGTCCCACAAGACCTGGAGCACACCCGTTCTGCTGGAACGTACTGGGCAGGCAGAAACAGTTGGAGATAGGCAGTCTCTCAGATCTCCAGGCCCTATGCCATACAGGGCTTGAATTCCACTCGGAAGCCAACTGGCAGCCAATGCAACTCGCATAGCAGTGGTGATACATGGGCACACCAAGAGGAGCCTGTTACTGCTCACGCTGCTGCATTTCAAACCAGTTGTAGCTTCCGAGGGGTCTTCAAGGGCAGCTCCATGTAGAGCGCATTGCAATGATCCAATCGTGAGGTGACCAGGGCATGAGTGACTGTCTGTTGCGTATGCTATACACTGCCAAGCCAACCAAAAGATCTAGATTATTCCCTCTTGAAATCAGATTACAGAACTTTCTGGGAAGAAAGATATAATAATAATGAGATACTTCAACTACCTAGGTATCTGTTAGAAAATCAATTCAGCCAGGACTATAAGGTCCCCAGAATTCCTCAGTGGTCTTGTTTCCATTGCAGAGAAGAACAGTGGGAACCTTGGGAAGAAGTGACTGTGCAAGCTTTGGTACAAATTCTACCCTAGAGAACTTAGGGAATATGCACACCAGAGTTCAAGAGAGCAAATTTTAGCAAATTTAGAGAAGCAGGAGCCCATGGACAGAAATCCTCACAGCAAAGAGACTGCAGGTGGATTGGGAAATTCTAAAACTTAAGATACTGGAATTATAATCACATACCATTCCAATGGGAAAAAATAGGCAGTTTAGGAAACTTGTGGATGCACAGATAGTTTGCAAATGAGCTAAGAGTTAAAAGGGACATCTATAAGAAATGGAAGATGGGTGTAATCACCAAGAGAATGTACTAGCAGAAAGAAAATTGCAAAGACTAAAGCATAAAATTAGCCTTGCAGGGGAAAGCATCAAAAAGGGCTTTCCCCCCTCTGTTAGTGGTGAAAGGAAGAGAAAGGAAGGGGTGAGCCCTGTTCCTTGGAGAGGATGGTAGGATAGTAACAAGTGATAGGCAAAAGGCAAAACTCCTCAACTCCTATTTTGCTTCAGTCTTCTCCCAAACAGGAATTGTAATCAAATGGATGTAAGCAGAAAACTGACAGAATAAAACAGCAGCAACCCAAGGTAAGTAAAGAGATGGTTAGGGAGCACCTGGTTACCAAGAATTAGTTCATGTTTCCAGGACAGAACCAATTACATTTGAGAACCCTGAAGGACAAAGTCTCCCATGTGATCCTCATAGAGAAGAAGGCAAAATGTGGGTTGGACTATGCTACCATCCTGTGGATACAGAGGTGGTTGAAAAATCAAAGGCAATATGGCTATAGCTTTGCTTCAACCGAGAGGAAAGTGTCGCAGGGCATATCACAGGGCTCCTGCTAGACTCTGCACTGTTCAACATATTTGGATGCGGGGATAGAAAATATGATAATCAGATCTACAGATGACACAAAAAGGGAAGACAGAGGGGAATAGCAAGCTCATTTGATGACAGTAGCAAAATTGAGGAGGACCCTGACAAGGTGGAGCAATGAGCAGAAATTAGCAAGATGATTTTCAGTACAAACAACTACAAAGTCCTAAATTCGGGTAGGAAAAACCAAAGCCACAAATATAGGATGGTGGAGTTAGGAGGGGCTCATACTGGGCAGCAGTACATTGAAATTGATGTTGAACATGAGCCATACCTCCCCCACCCCTCCAGAATGACATATGCAATCCTAGACTGTGATAATCAGGCTTTTGCCGAAGTTCATATGAAGGAGCTAACTGGATCTGTCCCACAGAATCCACGGCTTTCTTACAATGGCAATTTCAGGATTTTTTTGAACTGCCCAGTGAAGTTTTCAGTTAGGCAAGGGCTTATCCTAACCTATTTTTGCTTAAATAAATCCTGCTGGTTTAGATGAACTTAGATTACATAGTTGTATCTTTGTAGTGCAAGCAAGTGTTAACCAACAAAATGCAAATTACAAGGAAAACCAGCTCCCAAACAAGTATCAGGGTAAACACTTTTGATGGAGCTGTCACTGCTGGTTCACAGGCCATTGTTTTACATGTCATGCAGCTGCCATTGCTTTAATACATAAACGTCCTGTTGGTTTCTCCTAAATAATTGTGGCATCTATAATTCTTTAAAAATACAGTATATACACAATGTGGAAATAACAGCAATCTGAATGTCAGGTAGGCCCAGCCAAAAATTATTCTTCCACAATAGCAAGTTTCTCATCTGAAACCTGATTTCTAAAGCTATGATTGCCATCACCATGCAAATACAAGAAAACAAGATTTACAAGAATGTGAAACCCTGTAACAAGACCTAGCTTATTGCTTAAAAAGTAATCACCTGATCACAGAACATTTCCTGCCAACCTCTTTTGTTTATTGTTACCTGACATTATAGTGCAGTTACAACATTCCTGAGTTTGCATCAATCCAGCATCCTTACAGCATGGCACACATCGATACTCGTCAAGATAAAGTTTCATGTGAAGATGACATGCAGTACAGTTGAAGGGACCAGGTCCCTTGCACTGCATACAAGAATCATGGCATTTCTCACATTTTGATGGTTTTACCTTGCATTCAATGAAAAACAGAAAGAAAGATGGGCTTTGGTTAATGTTTCCAGGGGAAACTGACAATACTATTGCTAAATTAGCATATTGCATAAAGTTATCACAGGATTTATTTGATTTTGTCTTAGCATGTTGTATATATCCGGTCGCTGTGACTTGTAAATTGTGATTTATGGCTTCATTTTATGTATGAATCAATTATGGCTTAGTTTTAAAAAAAAAAACAGTTTAACAAACTTTGTCATAGTACAAGGTTAAAACCCAGCCTGCTAGCCTTGGTCCCAAAAAAAGTATGCAACACTGGACATCTTTGTGTGCATAGAATCCATCCTATTTTAAAAAAACAACAGCCTTCTAGTAGGAAAAAAGGAGGAGAAACAATGATAATCATCTCCATCACCAGCTATCATATCATGACCTATTTATTAAACTCTGTGCAACTCTGATTTTTAGACTAATTCCATGCTTAACATCGGGCATTCACAGGGATGAGTGTGTGTGTGTGTGTGTGTGTGAAAAAGTTACCTGCTTTTCTGTGATACTTTCCCCACTTAAAGAGGGTCTTACAATATTGACTAACAGTTGCAATTTCTCTCAAAGTGACATATGAAAATATATTTAAGATGTAAACTGCTCTGTTCCTCTAGTAATAAAGACCCACCCCCTGAATATAGGAACACAATGCTATTTTGTTGAATGTTGCACGGTTTTTCCAGAAACGTATAACTGTTCTGGAATAGTATAATTGGTTTTGTCAGAAGGGGCTAAAAAGATGTTGCCTGCTGACATTACTGCAGAAATATGCAAACATCATTCTGCCCTATTATTAACTTTGTACTAAAGATGGAGAAAGACCCATATGAGAGCATAAAAGCTAAATGATCTGCGTACTTAGAAGCTGACTAAATTGTACCTCTACTCTTCAATCTAATTGCAGTTTCTCAGATAGTCATTTTATATATTAGCAAGCAGAAATATGAATGTTGAAAATAATTCATAGAAAGGGGAGTACTCTTCACAATGTTTCAAAACAAATGATAAAATTCATGTTTATCATATAATTGCATTAAATCAATAAAGTTTTTTTAAAAAAAAATTATGCGCAGCAAGTACCTCTGAGACTTGGTATTCTCCTAGTAAGCATGGTGAGATGCAGATTCCAGCTAAGAAACGATAACTTGTCACGCAGGTTGTGCATTCAATTTCTCCCTTCCCTTAAAAGGAAAAACATCATTTAAAAAATACAATTTGTAGGAAATTGTCCGATTCATACAGCAATTGCTATAGTCCAGGAGCGTTTGACCTTTGCAGGCATGGAATCCCTCTAGTCCAAACATGCATTCGAGACCCTGGACTATGTAAAATTTCTGGGAGTTGCAGTCCCAATATGGCTGGAAGGCATTGATTTTGGGAAGGCGGAAGCAGTGACCCTCATTTGTTGGCTGAAAACCAGTGGCTCAACCTCTCCAATAAAGCAAATGTCCTTGATCATTGCTTCATTTCTGAACATGCTGGAAGTGATGATGGTGGTGTTTAGGATTATGACGCAAAAGGTTTAAAATGTGATGCTAAAGAGTAAAAGGGGTTTAAGGAATTTCAGAATGTAAAAGATTTGAAGGAATTTAAGATATGCACAAATAATTGCACAGATGATTGACTAATTGGGACTACTCACTAACTGACTAAGTGGTGTGTGATTCCTGTTTCACTGTTTGGATATCTACATGGCAATAAATACAAGTAATTTAAAGAGGAATATAAACATTAGTATTGCCTTCTGATTCAATATTTCACTCAGAGGTTTCTTTCATGTATATAGAGTAATCAAGGAAATTATTTTAAGAGTTGAAACAAAATGAGACTTCAGCCTGTTCATATGGATCTGAGCTTGAACTTACCTTTGCAAGTATGGCAAGTTGGATGGCACCGTTCGCAACTACGAGTATCAAGATCTGCATAGTAATATTCAGGGCAGGAGAAGAGACATTTACTGGAGGAGTGCAGCAGGAAGAAATTTTCCGCACAGGATAAACATTCTGTAGGTGCAGGTCCCAAACATTTCTGACAGCTTTTGTGACATCTCTCACAGGTCCCAGCAATACTGTTGTCATAATACCTATACCAATAAAATAGTAAAGTCAAGCTGATTTGAGCTGAGTTGAGTCAAGCAGAGCAGAACCATTACATTGCAAACAAAGGGATACTTTATGTCAGATCATTTTGTATTTTGTAAATCTGTATTGTTAAATGATAGTATGGGTTGACAAGATGGAGCTTTCCCCGTTTACATACATCAGGTACAGAAGGCAACCAGCTATCGAATCCGATGTCCATCCTAGCATAAAAAGGTAAAGGTTCCCCCCGCACATTTGTGCAGTCGTGTCCGACTCTAGGGGCCGGTGCTCATCTCCGTTTGTTAGCCGAAGAGCCAGCGTTGTCCGAAGACGCTTCCACGGTCATGTGGCCGGCATGATGCACGCAGAACACTGTTACCTACCCACCGAAGTCGTACCTATTAATCTACTTGCATTTGCATGCTTTCGAATTGCTAGGTTGGCAAGAGCTGGAGCTAGTGCGGGAGCTCACTCCGCACGCAGGGCTAGGGATTCGAACCTCCGAACTTGCAATCTTCCGATCAACAAGCCTGGCGTCTTACCCGCTGAGCCACCACGCCCCCTATGAGCCACCACGCCCCCTATGATCCTAGCATAGGTGCCCTTAAAATTTAAGGAGGGTTGTTGTATCCAGCTTGCCTGAGCCCTGTCCTCAGCTGATACTCTAACCACCCTTACAGTAGCTGTCTGTCAAAGCCTTAATCTCTTCACTGCTTGTGTCTCTTTCTTTCTCTTCCCTGCTGCTGCCCCTTTGTCCACCTTTTCCACCCCCCCTTTTCCCTTTCCAGGATCTTACCCAGCTGTACAGTTCTGGACACATTGGTCTTCTTGCTTGTACCAGTGTAGAGGGCAGAGAAGGCACTGGGTGCTGTGTTTCCCATGGCAAGTTTTACAGGTCCTGTGACAAGGGTAGCATTGGGAATCAGTATCTTCATAATATCCATCAGGACAGGTACTGACACAGGTTGTATCTATAGCAAAATAGCAAAAGACAAGCTAATGTTCGGGGTTCCAAAAATTAAAATACAGTCTGTAGTAGGGACACAGGGAAAAGTTCATAGTTCATTTTAAATTCTTTGGACCAGCCAAGTAACTTTTCTCAATTTGATCAGTGACTGAGTTGCCACATGCTATTACCTCTGTGTGAGTAACAGGATTACTTGAAAGGAGCAATACTTTAGTCTTCTAAGGGTATTCTCCTCCCTTGGCCTCCTCAAGTAGGATGAAATTCAGTGTTGTGTGAGTGAACTTTCACTCACACAATAGAATTCCCTTCTCTCCAGAGAAGATTTTGAGGATGCAGGAGGATCTGCAGAGAGAAGGGCATTGCCTCCTCATTCTGTGTCTGGGTTCACACTACTGAATGGGGCTTTGCTTATTTGTGACTTAGGGTGCTATGTGAATTTAGCTAGTGTGATCTGTAAACTAAATATTATGGTTTGGTATGTCGTGTGAAGGGGGTGCGATGGCTCAGTGGGTAAGACGCCAGGCTTGTCAATCGGAAGATCGCAAGTTCGGAGGTTCGAATCTCTAATCCCGTGTGACGGAGTGAGCTCCCGCACTCGCCCCAGCTCTTGCCAAACTAGCAATCCAAATGCAAGTAGATTAATAAGTACCACTTCGCTGGGTAGGTAACAGCGTTCCGTGTGCGTCATGCCGGCCACATGACCGTGGAAGCATCTTCGGACAACGCTGGCTCTTCGGCTAACAAACGGAGATGAGCACCGGCCCCTAGAGTCGGACACGACTGCACAACTGTGTGGGGGGAACCTTTACCTTTACCTTTAGGATGCAGAAATTTTTAAAAAATCAGTTGGAGGGTATCCAGTCTTAATTGAATCTTCTACTTTTCACTTTCTTAAAATCATCCTGCCAGCATCCTAGTCACCTTTCTCATGTTCTTTCTTGTGTCCATCCTTCTCTGCTAGTCTTGCTACAATCTCCCTTTAGGTTCTTTTTAATGCCAGTAAAGAGATTGGAAGAGCCATAGCCAAGGAGCAGACTTATGTTCATTCTATGGTAAAGCATGGTTTAATGTTACACTGGAATAACTGGAGATGCAAATGATAATGTTTCTCAGTGTTAAAAGATATGGAAATTCATTCTGTAGTAAGTACAGTATGGATAGGTATGGTATTTCATTAGTCCTTTCTGCATTCTGACCTGTGATGGTACATTATTTCCAGAATGCAGAATAGTTAATTATTTAGGTGCCATTGAGTCAGGCTTAAATTCTGGTGATTGCTTAGACAAATGTTTGCCATGTATAGGGTATAATATGTATATTATAATATACATATTATAATATTATACAAGTATAATATAATATGCAGCGTTCCGCGGCGTCATGCGGCCACATGACCGTGGAAGCATCTTTGGACAATGCTGCCTCTTCGGCTAACAAACGGAGATAAGCACCGCCCCCTAGAGTTGGACACGACTGTGTGGGGGAATCTTTACCTTTTATGTTGTGTGAAGCTGTCAACTATGGTTATTCAATAAACCATGGTTAAGGAAAGCATGCTTAGTATGTTGTATAAACATGGCTTATGAGTGGAAATTGCTTAGAGACATGGCAATTGACTATTGGGGCTTCCCCATAGAAATTCTGAGGTCCTGGATTCACACATTGTGCTAAGCAGTGTTTTGGGGATGTATCAAAATTGGCAAAATGGTGGAGCATCACAATACATGCCCTGTTCCTTGTGAACATGCATGCAATGTCAACAAAGATACAGGAGGGGTGGGGTTTGCATGGCCATACCCCATATTCTAGCTTACTGATCTGATGCTGCTGGTTTTAAATCTTGATTTTGTTTAGTGTGGTGGGTGAATCCAGCCACTGTAATGTGCAAACCATGTTTTGTGGCTTATTTCTATGTGTTTCTCCAGCTTTTGTGGTCGTTTAACAAAGCAAGGTTAAAATAAGCCATAGCTTAGCAAGATGCGTAACCTCAGCTATTGAACAATGGCAGCTGTTCATCTACAGCAGAGCTTTCCAAACTTTTCATGTTGGTGACACACTTTTTAGACATGCATCATTTTGCGACACACTCTTACAGCAGGGCACAAGGCAGGCCCTAGTATCTGCGTGGAATCACAGCAGGTTTGGAGGCAGCAAGGCACAAGGCAGGCACTAGGACCTGCGCGGAATCCTGGCAGGGCTCGGAGGCAGCAGCAGCCGCGACACACCCAGACACTGCAGCCGACACACTAACGTGTCGCGACACAGAGTTTGGAAAGCTCTGATCTACAGAGATGAACGAGACAAGGCAAGAGCCCAAATACTTACTGAGAAGATGCCAACTACTTGGGCAGCTGAGACACTGAGCATTGCCTGGCCCTTTGCAATGGAAACAGTCCTTGTGACAAGGCCTACATGTCCTGCTCTCTCTGTCATAGTACTGATTGGGCAAGCAGTACTGAGGGATTACACAGAGGTCAGAGCTGGTCATCAGCAGACCTTCTTCGCAGGAAAGGCAGTTTGTGGCAGACGAACAAGTTCGGCATGTCTCATTGCAGTCTAGAAAGTAACAAAGCAAACAGATGTCACCATTTGATTTTTGAGTTTTTGTACCCCTCAATGGAGAACTGCCAATTCATATCTGTGGAAAACAACACACATGAAATGAATATGCTGGTCAAACATGTTTGTTAATAAGCTCTCTTCTCTAGCACCTTCCTCTGTATTTACCTTAATGAAAAACACCTTTGAAAATAGAAGTTTCCCGTAACTCAGAATATAGAAGGTAATCTAATCAAACCTAAACTCAGAAGTTTACATCCTTTTCACAGACTAGCAGCAATATTTTGAAAATCATCTACACCAGAGCTTTCCAAACTTTTCATGTTGGTGACACGCTTTTTAGACATGCATCATTTCGCGACACACTCTTACAGCAGGGCACAAGGCAGGCACTAGGACCTGCGTGGAATCACAGCAGGTTTGGAGGCAGCAAGGCCCAAGGCAGGCACTAGGACCTGCACGGAATCCTGGCAGGGCTTGGAGGCAGCAGCAGCCGCGACACACCCAGACACTGCAGCCAACACACTAATGTGTCCCGACACACAGTTTGGAAAGCTCTGATCTACACAAATGTTAATCACACTAATTATCTCTCTTTATGCCTTTCCATACCTTTATTCAGAAGGTATTTGATTTGACAACACCTTGCTTTTCTGAAAAGCCTGACTAATCTGATGACCACCAAATACTGTCCCTCTGCTGGTCATGAAACCACGTTAACAAGAACTGACTGCATCTGAAGCAAAGTTCTTTCTTTCTGAATTACCATAGGAAGTATGCAGTATCAATCACACATGCATTCTGAAAAATACTTTTGGAAATTGAAAAGGTATTTTATTTTTCAGATTTAAGGATGCATGTAACACATTCATGTTAATAATATTTTCGGTGCAACTTCGAATTCCAACTTGTAGCATGTAATAAGCATCTAATAAAATATAAAGTGGCAGATGAAGGCAGCATATAGTACTACTGATCAGCCTGAAGCCTGGGAAATGCAAATACCCACATCAGCACTGAGCAAGCCTTCTGGAAAGAGCCCCCCAGAATTACCTGCTATCAAACATGTGGAAGTCCCAGATTGTTACCAAAGATAAAGCAAGACATCTTGGACAGCCCATCTTATATCTGCAAACCTGATTTAGGATTAAAGGACTGTACCAGCCAGCCACACCCAATCCCAGCATAGATTTATGCCCAGAACAAAAGGCAAGGCCAGATCTATATATCAGGTAGTCATGTGAAAAGCATTACACACACAAAAAGAAACTCATTACCAAGAAAAAAAAGGACAAAGAAGATAAAGATTTGCATTAAATGTGTATGTCCTGATGTATATGCGCAGATGCAAAGACAGAAATACTCTGATTAAAATAGAAACGCATCTTCCCCTTGTAGGGAAGGTTGTGGCTAGGAGAGCTTTGGACCTGCTCAGCAATAACTTCAAAACTCCTCTCCCTCCTTACAATTCTTTATTGTTAAACTGGGCAGCCCTTTGAGTAAAGGATATCTTCAGAGAGAGAACTGTAAAATGACCTACAAAAGGCAGGGGCATTGGCTCCTCCAACAACTTACATCGTGGGAGTTCTTTGGGTTCAAAGTAGCCTTTTACTGTTAACTGCAGCTTTCTGCTAAACTGGCATCCTCTGGCTGTGTTTAGATCTCAACTCCTGAAATTTCCAGCCTTCGACCAAGTTGGCTGGGATTTGCAGAAGATTCAGTCCCAATGCATCTGGAGAATCTCTCAGTGGCTTTCAGTATCATTGTGCATGGTTAGAACCCTTTCTAAACCTCTGTGGGATTACCCAGGTCTGAGGATCTTCTACCTTTAGTTTGGGATGGGTTACACTTTTGCACATGGGGCTGATGGACAACCTGGAGGGGCTTTCCTATATTCTCAGCACCTGCTCAATGAGCAGGTGGCAGCTGTGGCAGGAAGGTCTTTGCAAAGATCCATCTGGTGCCCCAGTTGTGCTCTTTCCTGGACAGGGAGGCCCTCCTCACATAACTCATGCCTTGGTCATCTTGCATGTGGACTATTGCAACACACTCTACATGCTCTTGAAGACCACTTGGAATTGACAGCTGGTCCAGAATGCCTGCCCTCTGTAACGGCATCCCCCCCCAGGCATTCAAACAGGTCTTTCTCTGTTCTTCTTCAAGCAAACCTTAAAGACCTGTCTCCCCCCCTAGGGCAAAGGCTAGAGGAGGTGTAGGGCTTCTTTGGGATGGTTGTGGGTTGCTCCCTCCCTTAGGTTTTTCTTGATTAATTGTTTTTATACTTGGTTTTTATTGTTCACTACTCAGAGTCATCTGAAGTCCGGCGGCTTTATAAATATGATTTAAATAAACAAAAAGACAAATAAATAAATGTGCTGAAGGGGATTGTCTCATGTATGGCACACTCTTGTGTTACGGTAGAGAATTTCTGGTCTAAATCTTAGAGCTGTGGGAAGATTTTGATCTGAAGGTCATTTGACTGAAATGTCTGAATCACATGGACTTTCTGAATTGGGTTACCAGTTGGACTGGAGAAGGAATACCTTTGCAGGCTGCAGCCTCATCTTCATAGTAAGTGCCATCCGGGCAGTCTTCAAAACAGGTGCCTTTGTGTAATGCATAGGAAGCATCAGGACAGGCAGTGCACTCATCAGCCTCCGGCCCGTCACATTCTCTGCAGAGCTCATGGCAGGTGAAACAGCGGGTGGAGAGAGGGTAGAACCCAGAGGGACAATTCTGCAAACACAGCCCATTGTGCAGATGGAAGGGAGGAACACACTCTTTCGGGGAAAAAATAGATTCTATCAGGATAGGCAGAAGAACACAACTGCCTTGTCTTTTATATCATAAGAAAAGCACCCTCCCCCTCCCCCTCGACGTATTTTGGTCTTGTTGGGATGTAGATGGGATTGGATGGTGAGTCTCACTTTGTGGAAAAAAATAGATGGAAGTTGTTCTACTGGAAAGTATGGGCTGGCTCTGGAAGAGTTACTTTAAATCAATTACTTTGCAGTGATGATTTCTAAGGGTTTTCAACAACTACAGAGAGAACTGTCCTTGCCTAACAGTGACTCTGGGTGCTGTTACAAAGTTTAAACAACACTTAACCATCTAAAAATGTATGATGCCTGAATTTAGGTAGATATATGAGTAAATATTTGCAAGTTAAAGGTGTCAATGTAATGTTGAACTATAATTCCAAAATTGTGGAATCTGACCATTTTGAGGAATATTCAGCTTGTTTCAGACATGGGGAATAGCCAAGAGGATCATATTGAGAGACTGCAAAAGTACTATTACCCCACGTATCAAGTCTGGATTCAAAAAACGAGTAATTTACTCATTTTGAGAAAAAAAAAACTATTTGTCCCACTAATAAAAAAATAATACAGTACATTCCCCTTTGGCATAGATTTCATAATATTTTACAAGCATAAATATTTTTTAATGTAAAATCTGATGTATTGTTAAACGATTAAATGAATATGTGATATTTAGGTGATTTATATCAACACAGTATGTTAGTTTTTTATTGCTTTTTTCTATTTGCTTGTTTTAGTTTATTATTCTTATTTTCTTTTTGTTTGTTTTGGTATTAACACATAACTAATTAATTTGTTGGCTGTGTATACATTAAAGTAAAGGTAAAGGTTTCCCCTGCACAGTCGTGTCCAACTCTAGGGGCCAGTGCTCATCTCCATTTGTTAGCTGAAGAGCCAGCGCTGTCCAAAGATGCTTCCGTGGTCATGTGGCTGGCATGACGTGCACAGAATGCTGTTACCTACCCACTGAAGTGGTACCTATTTATCTACTTGCATTTGCATTCTTTCAAATTGCTAGGTTGGCAAGAGCTGGGGCAAGTGCGGGAGCTCACTCCGTCACGCGAGACTAGGGTCTCAAACCGCCGACCTTCCGATCGACAAGCCTGGCATCTTAACCGCTGAGCCATTGTGCCCCACTTGTGTGTACATTACTGTTCTTTTAATTTGCTTCTGTATGCTGTTTTCTTTGTATTTCTTTTTTTTTAAACTACAATAAAATTATAGAAAAAAAGAAGATGCAATTACACCTATACAGATATGCATAACCATAGCATCTCTCCCTTCTTTGGCTTCAGCTGGCTGGCAATGGCTTTCTGACGGGGATTTATATCAAGAAGTTTTAATCATTAACTTCTGGATTTTGAATGACGGGGGCTCGCTGCTTTACTTCTAAGTGAAGCTTATAAAAAAGTCAGTGGGAAGTTATTACATTTTCTAGGCTTTCAAGTTAAACATGCCAACACAAGCTTTGAAGGACAGAGCTGGGCTCAGCTCAGTCTGAGGAAGCTTCTACATTTTGAATGAGTAGAAAGAGAGAAACTCTGCATGGCTCACTGGATTCTCGGCATACCTTTGCACTCGCTTTGACGAACGCATTCCTGGCACATCTTAGGACAAGCTTTACAGACTCCATCAGTAGCGAAGTGCCCCTCGGAGCACTCAGGTTTGCATCTGAAGCCCTCCAGGAGCAAGGGCCTTTCACAGGAGAGGCACATGGTGGCATTTTTTCCACATGTTTTGCAAGGCAGGCTGCATTCCCAGCACTTCCCATCTTTAGCAAAAAAGCCACTGCAGCAAGAGAGGAAAAAAACCTATCGAGCAACAGCACATATTTATTTATTTATTATTTAAATTTATCCCCACCCATCTCCCCGAATATAATCTAATTCTCAGCAAAACAAAACTATTGAGGGGATGAGTTTAAAAGTATTTACTGTAGATATGTACTAGTCCATTAGTTATCTTTGATTCTGAAGTGGTAAGGTTCCTATGGTATTACTGTACCAAAATTCAGTTTCCTTTCTACATAAAAAAACGGGGGGGGGGGGAATCTGTTTTATTTCCTCATTCTGAAGAATACTATTTGCTTGAGTTTACGAGCTAACTTTATTGTTGCAATGAGGTGAAAGATGCTGCTGTTGTTTTCTGGGACACATTTCTCCAACACTATGAAGTCTCCCTGTCTGCCCACACTTCCTGATCTGAAAAAAACAGAAGGCTCTTAGGAGGAATTTCCTCAAGGTCTGTTTCCTGAGTATTTATCTGAAAGTGGAAAGCCTGGGAGGTTGCAGACCACAGGACTCACACAATCACTTCTTTGCCAAGGATCCTGCATCTCATTCAAGATAATTACATCAACAATTTCTCCTTTGAAAGAACAATGGCAAAGCAATTTCATTCCCACCACACTGAAGGAGAATGATCTAACAAAAATGCAGAAGAAATCTTCAACTCAGCACCAGATCCACATATCGAAGAGAATATTTGTAGCTCAGGGTTGAACTTTGGAGTCCTTGGTGCTCTCTGAGCCTTGTTGTTTTCTTGCAGACGTTTCATTGCCAGGCTAGGCAACGTCTTCAGTGCACTTCGGGCACTGAAGATGTTGCCTGGTCTGGCAATGAAACGTCTGCAAGAAAACAAGGCTCAGAGAGCACCAAGGACTCCACAGATCCTGTATCTCCTTATCATTATTAAACTATGAAAGCTCCCTAAGTTACTCTGGTCCTTCAAAAGAACCCTGAAATCTTCTATTGCATTTCTCACTTTCTTTTGTCAATCAATCAATTTATTTATTACGGTCGTAGACCAGTACAAGCAGAGTGCTTAGTGAATATATATAAATATATCTTAATAAACGAAAGAAAATTTAAGACAAAGTTAAAATACAATAAAATTGATTGATTGATCACTTTCTTTTGTAATGATTATACTTCTTATAGACATAAGTTAGATTAAAAGTAATTCAATTATGCTTTATCAAGCTTCTGATATGCTGAATAAAACAAGGTAAGAGATACAGAGAATTTGCTCAGAAGATTTTAACATATGATCAGAAACGATCAAAGCAGCAGCTTTCATCTCTGTGTTTTTGATCTAGGAAAATATGCTCTTAATGGAAATGATGCTATCACTGTAATATGGACTACTTGGCCAATGGTGCAGCTGGGTATTCTTAGATCCTGGTATTCTTAGATCTTAGATACAGGCTTTAGATAATCATGTATTTCCTAGGAACAATTAGCCTTTGGTAGCTGCCAAACAGTCCTGGGAAAGAGACAGCTACTTTATAGCAGGTGCAGACAAGTGTTTTTTTCACATCTTCCCTTCTCATGTACTTCAAAGCACTTTTTGGAATTGAATCTGAGGCACTGCACAAACATAATATTTTAGAAATAAAATAGTAAAATGAGTGCCAATCAATTAGTCTTTCTGTCTCTGCCCAGCTGCTCATCTGATTCTAAAGTCTTTGTAAAAAGAAGAAAGGAAAAATCTTGCTCATCCTGCTTGGCAAGGCTGGCTGGGGAATTCTGGGAGTTGAAGTCCACACATCTGAAAGTGGCCAAGGCTGAGAAACACTGCTCTAGATCTTCATTAGGGAAGCCCTGACCTCTGAGCAAGACATCCACCACAGCTGCATCACTGTTCTCTAACCTGTTCTTCTGTTTCAAGTCTTAACAAAAGTTTATACATTTTTACTATTACATGTTCATCATTTTTTAGAGCCAGTTTGGTCTAGTGGTTAAGGTGCTGGGCTAGAAACCAGGAGACTGAGAGTTCTAGTTCCCTTAGGCATGAAAGCCAGCTGGGTGACCTTGGGCCAGTCACTTTCTCTCAGCCCTGGGAAGGAGCCAATAGGAAACCAGGAGACTGAGAGTTCTAGTCCCGCCTTAGGCATGAAAGCCGGCTGGGTGACCTTGGGCCAGTCACTCTCTCTCAGCCCTGGGAAGGAGCCAATAGGAAACCAGGAGACTGAGAGTTCTAGTCCCGCCTTAGGCATGAAAGCCGGCTGGGTGACCTTGGGTCAGTCCCCCTCTCTCAGCCCAACTCACCTTACAGGGTTGCTGTTGTGGGGAAAATAGGAGGAGGAAGGAGTATTAGGTATGTTCGCCGCCTTGAGTTATTTATGAAAAAAATAAAGGCGGGATAAAAAATAAATAATTTTTTTTTACATAATTCAATTTCAAGTTCCGTTTTGTGTTTTTCAATTCTAATTATCTTTTTATCCATATTAAACCTTTCGTTTTAACTGAGCACATGAAAACCATTGAAAACTATGTCCTCCTTCAGTCAATTGTTCTCTTGACTTCATCTTAATTTCTCCATCCTCCTGTATTAATAAATCTTGAACTGCATCACTGTTCTCAAAGGGCTGCTAATGCTCTCAGAATGTTGAAATGGGAATCTGTCCACTCTCTTTAAAAACAAATCCAGGAAATCCAGCAGAGGAAGCCACAGAAATGAATACTTTCAACGCATCTTATATGTTCATTTGCAATCATTCTGAAGAACCAAGGGACCTTGTAGCCTTCTCCAATGAGGAGGTTACGAATATTGCAATGTAGAAAATGTGGAAGTGAAAGTCTCACACTGATGTGTGAAGAGAACCTAGGAGTTTGCATGAATGCATATAAATGGGAACATACATGGGACACTCCTGAAAGCATTCGCCTCTGTGCAAATAGCGCGGCATGCTTAGATCGGGCAGACATTTCAAACAGTGTTGATTTGCTGTGCATTCCTCACAGTCCTCTGTGCAGTTCTCGCATTGTTTTGTCTTCGTATTGCGAAAAGTTTGAGGAGGGCAACGGTGGCCACAGGACCCAGCAAAAAGAAATTGCCCTGAAAAAGAATGACATAGGTATAAATTATGTGTTTGAAAGACAGCCAACAGATGCTATTGTCACAAATATTGACTAGCTATTCTAAGACTTTTTCACCTCTACTCCCTTGTGCCCATTTTGGAGAATTGTGGTTTAAACATCCATACAAGGCACCAGGTTAAGAAAGTCTGGGATATACTGTTTATTACCCATCCACTGATGTTTAAAGGGATGTTGTTCTTCTAATAGCTCTGCATAGGGACCCCCCAAATGATTTTCTGCTCTTCCTCCATTCATGGCTTAATGACTCATTACTAAGTGTAAAGAAGACCATACTGATGACAACGGGTGCAACAAACAGCCTTAGAATTGAGCTCATAGGTTAAGCTCATATATAATGTAGAATATATTCAAAATTCCTATGAATAGCAATGCATAATGCTGAAAAAAGCAAATTGTTCCTATCTATAGGTTTGACTTATAAAGCAGTATATGGCTTGGTGTCTAAGTATCCGTAGGATTACTTCCTCTTATCTAGTATAGTCATCCCAGGATGACTATACTATCTTGGTTGTACCACACTTCTATGAAGTAAGGAGCACGGAGGCCAGGAATCTATCCTTACAACTACAGTTTGCCCCATCTATTACAAAATTCTGGAATTCTGTCAAGATTTTTGGCACTTTGATGGTTAATATGTTGTTGCCGTCTTTATTATTATTATTAGTATTTATTATTTTTTAATTTGTTAAATTTCCTGTGTCTGTCTTTATGCCTGTATTCTAATTTTTTTTTTACCATGGATAAAAAAATTGTTAATTTTAAATTGTTGATTGTATATTGTGGATGCTTTATTGTTGATGTTACTGCAAAGTGCTGTGAGCCTGTAGTTGATTAGATGGTAAAAAGGTAAAGGTTTCCCCTGCACAGTCGTGTCCAACTCTAGGGGCCGGTGCTCATCTCCGTTTGTTAGCCGAATAGGTATATTAATGGAATAAATAAATACCATTGGGGCACGAAGTGCATCTATCGGCAGCTTTTTCACAGGTTTTGCATGAAGGAACACATGGCTGAAAGTCAGTAGCTGTTGCTGTATTAGAGAAGAAAGAAGAAACTAGTTAATAACACTGGACACCTTTTGATATCATAGCAGAGTACTTGATTCCAAATATGATTATTATATGGTCATATGATATGATTATTTGATATGATCATTTAATACCTTCCATAATAAAGGGACAGACATGTTGAGGTGATGAAATCCTTACTTCTCTTGTATGACATTGCAATGCAAGTAAGATAAAAGAGAAAAAGTGCCTGCTAACCCCAAAAAAGCATTTTCAAGCTAAATTTACCTGATCTCTTATTTGTCCAGATAGCTGTCTACAACTGGCACTCTGACTTTAGTATGTGCACCCAGTGTCTGGCTAACCAAAGCATTCTACCCATTGCACTTCTTTTTCAGAAGCTCACTTTGGAATGTGTTCTATATATTTATAGTTCTATATCTGGAGGAATGGTGAAAGTCAGACACTACTAAGAAATGGCTAGGTGAGCTGTCCACATTCTTGTCCCATCCATTACCTTGACCAGCTTCTGAGATGCCCAACAGTTTTGTCTTAGATGATGTGTTTTCTGCTTTCTCTGCAGAAGGGAATGATGATGCAATGATATCCAACCCATTACTTAATGTACATCTATCAATAAGCACCTATTATCAGCTAGCAGCAGAAGCAGAAGCTTACAAAAACTCAAAAAAGCAGTTACCGACAGTCCTGGTGAAATGACGTCCATTGGATCACGAAGAGTTGGAAGTGAATGAACATCAACAACAAACTAGTGGAGTGGACGTAGGTATTTTCCAACAACTTATCTTATCCTTTAGTCTTCGATACAACATCTGAACATTCAATATTAATTAAGTGCTTTAAGAACTCTTGTGATGTGCTCAGATTCCAACTCTAATTGCTACTACTGTAATATGTCTATGAAGGTTCTCAGTCATCCAGGTGGAATTGTCTGTAGCTTGAATCATGTCAACTGGATTTCTATTTTCTCAGTGGAAACGTTTCGCTCCTTATCTAAGGAGCTTCCTCAGTCTGAAGAAGCTCCTTGGATAAGGAGTGAAACGTTTCCACTGAGAAAATAGAAATCCAGTTGACATGATTCAAGCTACAGATACTACTGTAATACTTCTGAGTTTCCAGCAGAGGGGAATATGTATCAGGAATTGTGAAACAGATGGCACATTAAATAGTTACCAGCCAACAATTCAAACTATCTCCAGCAGATGTAAATTTTTATCAATACATATTTCAGAGCTGCATTTGATATTGCTTAATGTCAAAGTTACATACAAATATAATGCAGAAACAGTTGCATATTTGCTTTGCTTTTCCTGGGAAACTTTGAAAACCTTCAGGTTGTAAAGTTCCTCTAATAGGATGGTATGTACTTTGGTGTGATCAAAAAGCATTTATTTCTTTTATTAATTAAATAGCTGTGCTTTCCTTGTATCTCTCTGTATGTTGTGTCAGTTCTTCAAAAACCTGGCAACAATACACACAAAACAGCCCCAGATGGAGCTCCCAACGCAGTTTGCATTCTGCAAACAGGTGTTAAATTAGTCTCAGAGATGGCAAATTGTTAGGATATAATAACAGATAATGTCAGAGCTCTAGTAACCCTAGTTGTCCTTCTGGATGGTAAATTTGCTGTTCAAGAGTTAAATCACAAGTGCAACTGTATCCGAACACTTCTAACATTATGCCTATTCTCAGCATTATTAATGTATGTCTACTTTTCTTTTCTTAATCAAATATATTATGTTCAACTAAAATAATTGTACATGTATAGAGATAACATGGGGGAGCTGGGGATGGTGACGGCCGACAGGAAGCTCTGGCGTGGGCTGGTCCATGAAGTCACGAAGAGTCGGAAGCGACTGAACGAATAAACAACAAACAAGAGATAACATATTCATTGTACAAATTATACACTCACTGTATACTATACAGTACAGTATCTTTCCATTTCCACCCTCTGTATCAAATATTTATATTTACCCTCTGTATCAAAGCTATAAAAAAATAATTTGATAAATTTGATAAATAAAATTTGATAAATAAATAAATAAATTTACATTATTTATATTTACAGTATCTGTAAAGAAATATTTATATTTACATTATTGATAAAATTCTACCTTTGCTTACTTGATGCATTACGTGTGGGAAGGTTATAACTATTGGCTTGTGCATGAATCACCTTTCTGCTACATCTAATTATTTTTTTCACTACTTTGAAGCATTTCTTTTTGTTTCATAGGCCAAAAAAGGTAAAGCCTTCTCTTTTTATGATTCTTAATCATTTGTGATTCTTCAAGTGGTTCTTCATTTATCACGAATAGCCTATTCCTTGTGCTTCTAAATGGAAAATAAATGGAACAGTCTCATAGAACCATATTCCAGAATAATTGTAAAAAGAATGTTATTCCCTTTTTAAAAAATTCAGAGAGTTGATAAAGTGAAGGGCAGCACAGCAAAGAGATTGTATCATATCATTTGCAATATTATAACAATAATTTGCATAGCCTGGATAGCATGAACGCAGTTTGCTTTCATATCCAGAGAGGGAACTATTTTCTTCATTTTATTCTCTTTAGAGCTTTGCAGAACTGTAGTCACACATGCCCACACACTGAACAGGACACACATATATAATATTATAGTTATACAATAGACTTTAATAGAAATAGAATATACATGTTATAAATCCTAGAACTTGTGCAGTTTCTGGATTTAAGAGATTGATAAATGTAAGAGTTGTGGAGAAATAAATTGTAATCCCAGATACGTACAGTACTTTAAAAGCTTCACCCAATTTCTACAAGTGTAAAGTTTTCATAAGAATGGCATTTAAATTTTATCGCCTTTTACGTTAAATGTTCTCCTTTTACTCTCCAGAGTTCTCATTTTCTATATAGTTTACAAATCAGTGAGAAGTTTAGTTGGCTTCAGAGAGTCTAGTTTTATAACCAATCGCCAGTCATCAGAGCCTTGGGAAACTTTGTGGTGCATTCCATTGGACTCCAGCAAAATAGCAGTTCAGGGGCATCATCAATCGTGTATTATGCTGCAGGGCGTAGGATGTGCATGGCAAAAATAACAAGGGTTGGAAATAGGCTATGAAAGCACCAAGAATTCATCCCTGGCAGTTTCAGGTGGGCCTGAAGAAAACCCAAACTAACCAAACCAAAGCCCTCTGTCTGAAAATCTGGTGTCCTCTCCCGTTCTGTGTGGAGACAACACAGAGCTAGAGCATGGCTTTCCAAACTGTGTGTTGCAACACTTTAGTGTGTCACAACACACAGTTTAGTGTGTTGTGAAGCGGCGGCTCAGGGGCGTGTGCGGTGGTGGCTCGGGGGCGCGCATGGCGGTGGTGTGCACGGCGGCAGTGGCGTGCCATCAGTGCTTCCGCATTTTAGTGAGGCTGCCACCGCTGCCGCCACCGCCATGCACACCACCGCCGCGCCCCCCCCCGCGCCACCGCCGTGCACGTGCGCGCCCCTGCGCCTCCGCCGCCGTGTCGCCAACGGCGGCAGTTTGGAAAGCACTGAGCTAGAGAGACCAATAGCCTGATTCAGAGCCAGATAATTTCCTGCGCTCTGAATGCTTGAGGAGAAGACCTGAGCCAATGTCTCTGGTTCCAGAACCTTCTGAACTTGATTGTATAGGCAGCATGACTGTATATATTTAAAACATATCAGTTGTGAAGGAAGACCAACAGTGAAAAAGTAAATATTTAATAAAAATGGCACTGACATGAAATAGCATTTGAAATTGCATTTTGATTAGAAAAAAAGGCTTTAAACCATCTTCAGCTGAAAAACATTCAGAACATTGGCAGAATATATTCGCCTTATTTTTTCTCTCTTTCGTTTAACTTCCCAATTTTTATAAGTGCCTGTGGATTGACTGAAGAATGTAAAAGATTGGTGGCATAACATGTTAGTAATCTGCCTGTTCATGCTTCTTAAATCACTCTTCCAGCTGAATTGCTGTGTTAACATACAGTGAATCAAGTACTTCGTTATTATGTCTTCTGGCTCCCCAAATAAATTCATCATCTGGTACACAAGATAAAATACAGATGTTCTTAGCTACACTTATTGACCCAGACATTTTTTCCCCTTGGAAAGAAAAGAAAGAGAAGCTTGAATACTAGATAAATTCAAGTTCATTATTTTAGACTCTGTCACAGTTTATTTGGTTTAGCCTTGCTAAGGATTGATTTACTTAAACCATCCTCTTACTAAGTAGTGCATATGAAAATCTGGCATCCTATCCAAAAGGGTGTGCATGTAGGTCTGTGTGTATATGTGAATTTGTGTGTGTACATGTGTGTGTATGTAAGTATGTGTGGGTTTGTGAAGGGAAGAGGGAGGGAGCATATTGAGAGAGAGTATATGATTTCTCTTCCATGGTCCTCAGTCTTCTAGCTTACTATTTTCTGCTTTTCCAGTTGGCAGAAACAGACACTGGAAAAGCTATATTCTATGGGGGAAGCAGTTTGCAGGAGATGATCCAACTTTGGTTAAGGAAGCTGATGGGATTTTTTTCTGCACACAGCAATTTACAAGTAGGGGAGTTATCTGTCTGCCGAAACCATTTGTTGTTATCTCTTTGACCTATCCAAAAATGACACCTGCCTGAAACTAAGTTTTGAAAGTTTGCCAGATTGAAATTAGTAGTAAATCACATCCAAATATCTGATATTGATTTCTATCATAAAAAAAAATGGTTACAGTATGTGAATCAGACCCAGCTCGTATGCAAATGGATTCAATGCATTGGCTCACTCCAGATGCCAGGACTCCCTATTCAGCAAAGAGAAGTGTGTTGGGATGGAGCTCAGGTATTCCCACTCTCTATCTCCCTTGGGGAGGTTTTAGAGAAGATCTCTTGGTTCACTAAACCATCACTGCATCCAAGCTGGAAAACTAAGAACAGATTAGTTGGTTTTGATTTAACAAGGAGGCCAAAAACAGTATTGGAGTTCGTTATTTGTTTCTCTTCCAATAAACCACGCTATTTGACACTGGGTCTGCTATAACTGAACTGGGCCATTCTTTGAACAGGCCAGAGATGGTGATACTTAGTATAATCCAAACTTTGAATATGAATATAGCATCTTGCTAGCATAATGGAACTCTGTCCCAATTCTTCTTGCTGTCCTGGCAGTTAATCGACCATATTTTGAGACTGCAGATTAGTGATGAATTGCCAATGAAATGCCTTTCTGCCCATCCTCCTAAGGTACAGGCACCATCTTCATGTGACTATCACCTGGGCACAGGAATCTCCCAGAGGACAATCAATACTAGTTTGTCATACGAACATGATTACACCCCATGGCTCTGTGGTAACCTAAGGAGGAAAACCTAAATATTTTGCAGAATGCAAAGAAATTATTGACTGGGGATGAGTTAGGGGCATTCTCATACAATCGGGGGTAAATTTGAGCTTGACAGGTTAATCTGTGGCTTCTAAAAATCACATTAGGAAAGGCTCTCAATTTCTCATTTTTTAAAATAAAACCTATATTTTTATTGAAACCAACACAGAGTATTAATACCTTCCTTTGAAAGCTCCCACCACAGCTATGTTCAATTTGTTCAATCTGAAGGGTTAGTACAGAGGATTTTGGTGTCTTGGGGTTGTCTGGAAGTATCCACAGGGCATGGTCCATTAAGGCAAGATGGCAGCTGCAATGGTGCAATGGAACCTCCACCCATTTTTATGTGCATCACACATGCAACTCAAGTAAAAACAGGTGGTGGCGCTTTGAGCACACTGTTGTGGCTGCCATCTTTACTTTTTGGATCACGCCCAGTGAGCACCCCTGGGGCCCTTCCACAGTGCTTCCACAATAATGTCCAGCCATCCTTGGTTGGCAGAAAACTGTATCAGCACGGAAGTTGCTGTATCCATTACCAATCTCTCTCTTGCCTGTACTGCCCGTCATTGCCAATGACCTGACTTCCCTCCGAGAAGTGGGAGAAGGCCTAAAGGTATACTCACCTTGAGATTACCCCTGGATGGAAAGACCCAACGTAACATTATTACAGCTAAGTGTGTAACAACATAAAAAGGAAGCTGCCAGTACGTATTTGTGCCATGTTTAGGCACTAGGGAAGAAATGGCCTTTAAAAAGGATACATTTTGTCAGCATCAGTTTGTGCCTCAAGAGAGAAATCTCATGAATAGCACCTGTTTGGTCTAAAGAAGATGACAGGCAGATTGTGGGTTCTCCTGCTCCAGTTTCTGATTTTATTTATGTACTTCATCTGAGTACCTGTAACCCAATCTGGATAAGACTGCTACTCATAAATTCTAATATATTTCTCCAGCCCATTTATTTAGGAAAAAGACCTTTTCTTGTTACAACACTGGAACTGGGTTCAAGAAAATACTCTGTATTAATTGTAAGCACACAGTGGCATTTTTTGACCCATGCTTGCCTGGGGATATACATACACACATTATCTCTCTCTCTCTATTACATACACATATGCCAAAGTAATGGGGAAAGTACTAAATCTGCATGGTGTCCCTCACCAGACAGGCCACATGTGCTTACGGTTAATTAAATAATTATCAAAATGGGAGAATTAAAACACAGTTTAAGTACTGTTTAATCAGTTTGGATGCTAGATTGTGCCAGGACACTGAAACAACGATTCTCTGCTGTATGAATTGCTACTCCTTGGGCTAGTGTTTCTCAACCTTGGCCATTTTAAGATGTGTGGACTTCAACTCCCAGAATTCCCCAGCCAGCATGCTGGCTGGGGAATTCTGGGAGTTGAAGTCCACACATCTTAAAATGGCTAAGGTTGAGAAACACTGCTTTGGACTGATGACTATTACTCCATACTGAACAAGTTTAGCACCAGGGTCGCTGTCAAATTAAATGCTTGCTATACTGGGTTACCCTCCTCCCCCACTTATTTTCTTTCTTGGTGAGGTTGCTGGGAAAATCCCACCTCAGCTTATATACTGAAATATGAAGTCCTGCCCTTTCCATGTTGGCTAGCAATATTTTTAAAAAAGATTTTTTTTAAGTCTTACATCGCTTCCGGACAACACTCAGGCTTGGATTTTGATGAACCTTGAAGGGAAAGGCCTTCGACACCACCGGGGCATTCTCCAAGAATGCCTCTTTGAGTGCCCTTTCCGTCTCGATTTGATGCATGGATGATACCGAGAAGAGATCGTTCTCAGCTGACCGCAAGGATCGCGACAGGACATAAGGGAAGAGGCGGTCTTTCAGGGATGCGGAGCCCAAACCGTTTGAGGTGTGCAGCTTCAGCCTCTCTATCAGTAAAACAGGATGAACAATAACAGATGGCCTAGTCTTGATGTGTTCTTCACATGGGATATAATTGAGTTCCTTGCTAGTAAACATATTACAGTAAATAATAGATGCAAATTTTGGATAAAAATTCCTGCTTGCACTAGTCTATTTTTAAAGCCGTGCATTTGACAATAATGATATAGGTGTAAATACAGAATTTACTATTGGTCTAGGGGAATTCCTGGCAAAATGCTCCCTAGCAGATCTCCGCCACCACCAGCCCTTTCTCAGGGAAGTTTCCTTACGAGCCCGCCCACCACTTTTACTATGCACAGGACCCCTGAGTGTTTAACTGTTGGGCATTGCAGGTTGTGATGGAATGTGACACAGGTCCAGCCACCCCTTATCAGGCTCAGGTCAGATGTCAGTAGCAACTCCAACTCAAAGTCTGCTGCAAATAACATAATTTCTCCTTCTATAAGCACAGTTTGCTTTGAGAGCTCGGTGAAGGGTGGGTTCCTTCCTTTCCAAAGGGTTCCTAGTACTAACAGTGAAAGCAATTCAGCAAAATGAGGGCAACCTACCATTCCAGAATTTCCCATGCATTTCCTTGCGTTGGGGATTTACACACTTTCCATGCAGTAGCTGTAAAATGCCTTGGCAGCTGGTACAGTCGTTGTAGTTGACCCCTCTGCATGTTTTGCAGGTCCTGTGGCATGGTTCACATTCTTCCATAATTTCATCTTTGTAAAAGCCAGCTCCACAATCTCTCACACATTTCCCACCTGAAGCACAAACACAGAGTCAATCATGCCAGTATTGGGAAAACTGACAATACAACATCCAGTTTCTACTTATCAGGTACTGGTAATGGATGATGGGGATTAGAGTTGCACCGATCACCAACACAATGACAGATGCAGGTCATTCTGAAATGAACTGGCCACCTAGCCCTCCAGAGAATGTGCCCATGGCTTCTTAAAAAATTGTCCTCAAGTACAAACTGCCAAATTAGAACTGCAGGTTTAATTCTGTGTTGCGTTAAATGATCTATGTGGTCATGCAGCCCTCAGAGGTGGATGGATATTGCAGAAGACTGCAGGATAGCATCACTTCTGAATCCCACACAGATGAAAGCATCCCAGAATATGTACAATTCTATTAGTATAGTCTTCCTATGGGACCAAGGAGAGGTATCCACATGGAGGAGATCCATAAAGTCAAGATGGTGGCCACAAGTTCACGAGTGAAGGCCTGCCCCTTGTTTACACATCGCATGTACGTGATTTATTTTATTTATATTTATTTATATTTCCAACTTATATCACCGCCCATCTCCCCCCATTCCGGAGGGGACTCTGGGCGGTTTACACCAAGCCAGCAATTAAAACATATAAAAATTTATAAAATAGAATACATAATTTAATTAAATATATAAGATCCAAGAGGCTCTGATGTTAGGTTTTAAAAAACTCTACGGAGCAAGCCAACCCCAAGAGGAGCTATTACTCCCCCCATCCCAAGCGAGGTGGCAGAGCCAGGTCTTCAGTTGTTTCCGGAAGGTCATAAGTGTGGGGGCTAGCCTCACCTCCAGGGGCAGAATATTCCAGAGGGCAGGTGCCACTGCCGAGAAGGCCCACCTCCTGGACCCTGTCAGGTGGAATTCTCATAGACGGGGTCCGAAGCAAGCCCTCTCTGCATAACCGGGTGGAGTGGGTCGATGCTCTGGGGATGAGGCGGTCCTTTAGGTAACCTGGTCCCATGCCATGTAGGGCTTTAAAGGTGACAACCAACACCTTGAATTGGACCAGGAAGCAAACCGGTAACCAATGCAGCTCGCGCAGCAGAGGTGTCACATGTGATGCATGTAAAAAAAGGAATGGAGCCTTGGTCATGCAAGCACAGCTTCCATCTTGACTTTTTTGGCACCTGCCCCCCTCCCCCGTACTTCATGGACATTTCTGAGACCAAGTCCTAATTGGGATACTAAAAGATTCTTCTAAAACAGCTAGGGACTAAGTGCAGACTCCTTCCCTTGTAAATCATCTGAAACTTTACTGCCATTAGCGAAATACCTTTAATAGAAGAAATATTTTAAACAATATAAATTTTCAGATTGATTTATATGAAAGCAATTAAAAATATCAATAAAAATATCAACCTGCACAGGTTGGTTTATAACGTTTCAGTACATACAGATCTGAGCACTCAGTACAAAATTCCATTTCTTAGGTAAGTGTGTATAGTATGAGAAAAACAGTTCACAATAAAATAGAGATGAACAGATATTGAGGCCCACAATTCTTAATGTAAGAATAAAAGGGAGATTCCCAAATAGGATTGCATGTTTGTTTGAATCCAAATAGCTCTGTTGTCTTAATTCAAAAGAGAAATGAATATTTTTTGAAACGCTCTATGTAGAGAATTTATGTAAGAACTGTGCTGGATCACAAGGGGAGGGAGCTCGGGAATTTTGCCTTTTCCTGCACTGCCGATGGCTGCTGGCCTTGGAAATACTTGGAATTCTCTGGATGTGTAAAATACTTGCTGGCCAAGTTCCATATTCCTGATTTGGAATTCAAGTGTTCCTATATCCACAACCTTATGATCTGGTTATTTATTGGTTTGATTTGATTTAGATCTCACCTTTGATTCAAGAGCTTCAGGTGGCATGTGAAGTAGGTTGGGCTGAGAGAGTTTGACCCTGGGCCTTCCCTGTTCTAGTCAACACCTTGACTGCTACCCCACACATCAGCCTTTTAAAAATAATGTGCAATTCAGCAATCTCCTCAGAGGCATGTGTGTGCGTGTGTGTGTGTTATTTTAAAATGTCCCTATAAGTTCCCAGGATAGTCTCAGGCAGTCTGACTTCAATTACTCAGGTTCATTCATGACAACAACATTCTGCTTCTCTTGTGATATAATTCAAATTATTTTCATTTAAATATAAAATCAGTCATTTGGAGGAATATTTATTTATTTATTTATATTGATTTATATGGCCACCCATCTCACTGACGCAACTCTGGGTGGCTGACAGGAATTAAAATTCCATTCCCAACCAACTAACACAAAGTGGCTCCCGAAAACACCATTCACAAATAATGAGGCCTCAATCACTGGCCCTTATGCCTGGGAAAACTGCTAGGTCTTCATTCATTTCTGAGTTCCTGAATGAGATGGTGTGTTTGCATTAGTTGACTTTATTTATATGTATAATCAAAAGTTTAATAAAGCCAAATGACACCATGCAAATTTGAAGAATTATTTTCAGTTATTCTTGTATTTTTCTATGCAGCACACTATAGTATTTGTGAACCTTAGTACACGTACTTAATCAAAGGAATTAAATTTTGAACTGAGGCAATTGAGATCATGGATAATGTTTTCTTACCCTATGACTTTTGTAGAGATCTACGTGGCACCCTAACCTCTCTTCTCCTAAAGGATCTACCAGGCACAGAAAATGAGGTACACATTTCATTTCTTGTGCTAGACCTCTGGACCTGTTACCCATTCCATAGCCAAATTCTGTGCTGCTGCTATGAAGATTTTCTCACACCTGACATCCAGCACTCTGGGGCACTTACCAAATCCATAATATCTTTCAGACTTAATTTTCCGGGTTTGTTCCTTCATAAGAATCAAAGATAAATGTACTCATACTTGATTACATAAGCATCACTAAGCATTCCCTTTATGGTAAGCAACATTTCATTTTACTGTGCTTTAAGATAATAAATAACAGGTTTATTTGATTTTAGACTTTGACATGTTGTAGATAGCATATATGGTCCTCACATCTTCTAATTTGATTATATCTTGTGTCTGATTATTTTATTAATAAAGAAAATAAATAACATATGAAATAATCAAACACTGTCTCATATCTTTGATTTTTCTATTTGTTACACTGACTGGTCACAGGCTGCAATCAACAATAAACAAATTTGAACTGGGATGCTTGTTTTACTCTTTTTCTTTTTATGTCACCCATTGTCTCCCCAAATACTGGGAAACTATTCTGTCATCAATGGCAAATTACGGACAATAGTTCTCAATGAAAGACATTTGTGTTCCCAGCCATTTTTGCATGCAGGTCTGGTTGTTTCACTTACCTAGAAGGAAAAAACCTTCTTCACACCAATAGCATTCATATCTGTCACAGCTTTTACAACTGGGCTGACACTCAATGCACAGGTGAGAATCGTCATCTGGGACAGTATTTTGAGGACATGTTCTGTAACATCGCTGGTTGTACCTACCCAAAAAAAGCGGGGGAGGGGGGAGGGAAATGGACATTTGCTACTGGCATTCTTAAATTGGCAAACATGACAAAAATGATAATGGTAAATAGAAAGGAATATAAAGAGCAATGAACAAAAGAAACAGAAATGACCTTCCCATATAAATATAAATAATAAGCAGCATATAAATGTAATATTTATAAGTATACATTTATAAGCCATCCCCAAGAGTGATATAAGTATGATTGATAAATAAATAAATAAATAAATAAATAAATAAATAAATAAAAATAAATATTCTCCTTCCTTCAAAAAGACAACAGGAAGCTTTTATTACTTTTAACAGGACAGTCCACAAAGTACAAACAATAGAGCATTCAGGTAGTCCTCATTTACTGATCGCAATAGAGGCTGGCAAGTCTAAGTTGCTAAGTGGCACGGTCGTTAAGCACAATATCATGTGACCATGCCGACTTATGATGTCAGTTCTGGCTGCGGTCGTGAAGCAAATCACCCGTTGTCGTTAAGCACAATGACACGTGAATGTGACTTACGACTTCCTGCTGGCTTCCCCATCGATTTTGCTTGTCAGAAGCTGGCTGTGAAGGTTGCAAAATGACGATCATGTGACCACGGGATGCTGCAACCATCATAAATGCACGCCAGTTGCCAAGCGCCCGAATCGCAATCACATGACCGTGGGGAGGCCGCAACACCCACAACTTTGAGGACCAGTCATAAGTCTCAGTTTTCAGCACTGTTGTAACTTTGAATGGTCGCTGAAGAAGTGGTCGCTAAGCAAGGACCACCTGTACTCAAGGCAAGCCTTATTCATACCAAGTTCCAAACCACTTTTTAACCATAACCAATTTGATGGCTGTTGTGGGTCTTCCGGGCTGTGTGGCTGTGTTCTGGAAGTTGTGGTTCCTAACGTTTCGCCAGCATCTGTGGCCAGCATCTTCAGAGGGCAGGAGCACAGATAGAAGCAAAATCTCTGACCTTCGACAATACATAACCAATTTACTTGGGAGTTACCCTTAAACTACCCTTGGGAATTGTGAGCCACCCAGAGTCACACACATGAGATGGGCAGCTATATAAATTGAATGAATGAATGAATGAATGAATGAATGAATGAATGAATGAATGAATGAATGAAACAAAAACATATTTCCCTATGAGTTACAACAGAATCTCTTTTCTGTGTTTAAATATTCAGAAACACTTATGGACACTTGAATAACCTTCCCCAAGTGGGGCCTCTGAGATGTGCTGGACTTCAGCCTCGACAATCTCCAAAATCTGTTAGCTTATCTGAAGAGCACCAGGTTGGGAAACGCTGGTCTAGAACCTTGTAATGGAAGCACTGCTTTCATTTAGAAAAGAAAATGAGACGAAAGAAAGAAAGAAAGAAAGAAAGAAAGAAAGAAAGAAAGAAGGAAGGAAGGAAGGAAGGAAGGAAGGAAGGAAGGAAGGAAGGAAGGAAGGAAGGAAGGAAGGAAGGAAGGAAGGGTGGGTGATAAACTTACATATAATAATTATGGATGCATGATGTACAGGTTTCTGGGTCATCTGGAATAAATACAAATAATACATTGAGAACAAAGTAATTTGTCAATCCAAATATTTTCAAAGATTAGGACTCTGCAGGGCTTTGGATTCAAGCACACAGAAAGTGTGCAAATGTGGGAAGTGGGAAGGAGATCTATTGAACTGCCTGCAAGCTCCATCCTGATGGACAATTTGAGGTTGTGTTTTGTGTTTTAACAGACCTCTTGAAAGATTATTTTATTTTATTTATTTTATTGTTTTATTTTACAAATGAATGTTGTTCTCCTGTCCTCTTGCTGGGCACTGCCCTCTACATCCCTTTTGGCTTGGGATGCAAGATCGCTCTCTCTCTCTCTCCCCCTCCCTCCCTCCCTATCTTTGAGTAGAATGAATGATAGTCCTGCAGACCTAGTAGTCCAATTACACACTCATCTCTCTCATCTATCTCTGGCTGATGATTCAATAAGGCATATGAGGGGAGTATTATGAAGCAGGAGGCCACTGTCAATCTTCATAACAGCTCCATTCTGATTGACAGGTCAGATTTGGTGGAGGATCAGACTTTTGAGGGATTCTGGATGACTTGCTGATGGAGAATTGGAAGGGAGTGGGATGAAGCTGGAGGGAACATCCAGAGTCCCCACATTATAGGCAGTGATTCATGGTTGCTTTTGCCTGGGGGGTGGGGAAAGGAAGCCAGGGGATGACCAATCACCGCCCTGAAATTGTCCTGCATTACATCTGAAAGGGCAGCTCCACTTCCCAGGCTCAGTTCCAAGGCACAACTCAGCCCATCCATGCAGGCAGGGCAAATGATAATGACATCCTTTTTGGCCAACAAAAGGTCAACTCAAGGAGCAATGAACATTAATGCGGCTGTGAGAAAGTGCTTTTAATAAAAAATCAAACTGGACAGTGGGCAATAAAAGCTTTCCCACTTGACAGAAACAGCTATACATTTACTCTTATAAAGTAATAACCTTGCTTTGATTCTTCCATTCTGACTTCTTTCCGATCCTTATATATGAATGTATCTATGCCCAAGATATGAAGATTGTTCAAATGTAGATATAAATCACCCTCCAAGTATCTCTTATCACTACTAGATAACAATGAAAAAATATTATTTGATCTAATTTAAAGTAATACTAGGTCAAATCCTGCCATCTATATTTGAGGAATTCTTCATTCCCTGCAAAAGATTTGTCTTTTTTTTTCCTGCTTGTTTTGAAGGAAGTAAAGTAATTATTTGAAACATGATGGGTAAGAGACATTATCTTATCTTTTGCAGAGAATGTGATTATGGAGTTTCTATTTCTTGCTTTGACCCCCCTCAGTTCTTCATTTTACAGTGCAGATGAAGATGTGTATGTAAAGTAGTATCATTTATCTTTTATTGTGGGGTGGAGGGGAAGCTTTAATTGATGGCAGCCAATGATGCAGTCATTACAATTACTATACTGGGGCAAAAGATGAGAGCCAGGCTGGTGTAGTGGCTAAGGCACCAGGCTAGAAACTGGGAGACCAGGAGTTTTAGTCCTGCCTTAGGCACAAAGCCAGCTGGGTGACCATTTCACAAGCTCAACAGCAGCATGGTGATCTTAACGATCCTCCTTTAGATGATAAAAGGACTTAAAATAACATCTCAAAATAACCATGACCTAGCCCCAGGTGTAAGGTCACACAGCTACCTAGAAACATATTTAGGATTCCCTTACTAACTTTGCTCAGACTGAAGAAGCTCCTTGGATAAGGAGCGAAACGTTTCCACTGAGAAAATAGAAATCCAGTTGACATGATTCAAGCTACAGACAATTCCACCTGGATGACTGAGAACCTTCATAGACATACAGCTGGTTGACCGTGGGCCAGTCACTCTCTCTCAGCCCTAGGAAGGAGGCAATGGTGAACCACTTCTGAAAAACCTTGCCAGGAAAACTGCAGGGACTAGTCCTGGCAGTTGCCAGGAGTCAAAAACTGACTTGAAAGTGTGTGCACGCACATACACACAGGCACAGACACACAAAAAAGGGGTAAAAGGCACAAGGGAGACCTTCCGCTATGGGATGTTGCAGCTGAAAGCATACAAGCACACACCTGCTGAGTAGAGTCCCTTAGGTGCAAATCTGGCTGTTGATGTCAGATAGGCAACCATTCAGTCAGTGACCATATATGTGCACAGTTAATTATGACATCCACAAATTACAAATTTCTGCAAATTACATGGAAAGGAGTGTTACTGGAGCATTGCCCTAACCCAGTGCTTTCCAAAGTCCCGCCGTTGGCGACACACCAACAGCGGTGGCGGCGTGTGTGGCGGCGTGTGTGGCGGCATCAGCGTGTTTCGCGCTAAAACCCGGAAGCGCTGATGGCAAACCGCTGCTGTAGCCACTGCCGCCGCCGCCACATGCACCACCGCAGGGGCAGCGGCGACGCGCCATCAGTACTTCCGGGTTTTGTCGCGACACACAGTTTGGAAAGGTATGCCCTAACCCTAAATCCCCTTCATGGATCACTGCCTTGTCATGGCGAAGGGGCTTGCGTAACTCAATGAAGTCAGGTCAAGAAGAACAGGTCATGATGGAGAGTTCTGACAAAACGTGGTCCACTGAAGGAGGGAATGGCAAACCACTCCAGTATTCTTGCCAAGAAAACCCATGGACAGTATCAAAAGGCTAAAAGATATGACGCTGGAAGATGAGCCCCTCAGGTCGGAAGGTGTCCAAAATGCTACTGGGGAAGAGCGGAGGGCAATTCCGAGTAGCTCCAGAAAGAGTGAAGCGGCTGGGCCAAAGCCAAAAGGACACTCAGCTGTGGATGTGTCTGGAAGTGGAAGGAAAGTCCGATGCTGTAAAGAACAATATTGCATAGGAACCTGGAATGTAAGATCTATGAATCAAGGTAAGCTGGATGTGGTCAAACATGAGATGACAAGATTGAACATCGACATCTTGGGAATCAGTGAACTAAAATGGACAGGAATGGGCGAATTTAATTCAGGAGACCATTATATATACTACTGTGGGCAAGAATCCCTTAGAAGAAATGGAGTAGCTCTCATAGTCAGTAAAAGAGTGGGAAAGGCAGTACTGGGGTACAACCTGAAAAACGACAGAATGCTTTCAGTTCGAATCCAAGGCAAACCATTCAACATCACAGTGATCCAAGTCTATGCCCCAACCACTGATGCCGAAGAAGCTGAAGTTGACTGGTTCTATGAAGACCTACAACACCTTCTAGAACTAACACCAAAAAAAGATGTCCTTTTCATCATAGGGGACTGGAATGCTAAAGTAGGAAGTCAAAAAATAACCGGAATAACAGGCAAGTTCGGCCTCGGAGTACAAAATGAAGCAGGGCAAAGGCTAATAGAGTTTTGTCAAGAGAACATGCTGGTCATAGCAAACACTCTTTTCCAACAACACAAGAGACGACTCTACACATGGACATCACCAGATGGTCAATACCGAAATCAGATTGATTATATACTTTGCAGCCAAAGATGGAGAAGCTCTATACAATCAGCAAAAACAAGACCTGGAGCTGACTGTGGCTCAGATCATGAGCTTCTTATCGCAAAATTTAGGCTTAAATTGAAGAACGTAGGGAAAACCACAAGACCAATCAGGTATGACCTAAATCATATCCCTTATGAATATACAGTGGAGGTGAGGAATAGATTTAAAGGATTAGATCTGGTAGACAGAGTGCCTGAAGAACTATGGATGGAGGTTCGTAACATTGTACAGGAGGCAGCAACTAAAACCATCCCAAAGAAAAAGAAATGCAAGAAAGCAAAGTGGCTGACTGATGAGGCTTTACAAATAGCTAAGGAAAGAAGGGAAGCAAAAGGCAAGGGAGAAAGGGAAAGATATAACCAACTGAATGCAGATTTCCAGAGAATAGCAAGGAGAGATAAGGCGGCCTTCTTAAATGAACAGTACAAAGAAATTGAGGAAAACAATAGAATGGGGAAGACTAGAGATCTCTTCAAGAAAATTGGAGATATCAAGGGAACCTTTTGTGCAAAGATGGGCATGATAAAGGACAAAAAAGGCAGGGACCTAAGAGAAGCAGAAGAGATTAAGAAGAGGTGGCAAGAATACACAGAAGTACTATACAAGAAAGATCTTAATATCCCTGATAAATACGATGGTGTGGTCACTGACCTTGAGCCAGACATCCTAGAGAGTGAAGTCAAGTGGGCCTTAGGAAGCATTACTAACAACAAAGCTAGCGGAGAAGACAGTATCCCAGCTGAGCTATTTAAAATCCTAAAAGATGATGCTGTTAAAGTGCTGCACTCAATATGCCAACAAATTTGGAAAACTCAACAGTGGCCACAGGATTGGAAAAGGTCAGTTTACGTTCCAATTCCAAAGAAGGGCAATGCCAAAGAATGTTCAAACTACCGTACAATTGCTCTCATTTCACATGCTAGCAAGGTTATGCTCAAAATCCTACAAGCTAGGCTTCAGCAGTATGTGAACCGAGAACTACCAGAAGTGCAAGCTGGGTTTCGAAGAGGCAGAGGAACTAGAGATCAGATTGCCAACATTTGCTGGATCATGGAAAAAGCAAGAGAGTTCCAGAAAAACATCTACTTCTGCTTCATTGACTACGCTAAAGCCTTTGATTGTGTGGATCACAACAAACTGTGGCAAAGTCTTAAAGAGATGGGAGTACCAGACCACCTTACCTGTCTCCTGAGAAACCTGTATGCGGGTCAAGAAGCAACAGTTAGAACCGGACATGGAACAACCGACTGGTTCAAAATTGGGAAAGGAGTACGACAAGGCTGTATATTATCACCGTGCTTATTTAACTTATATGCAGAATACATCATGAGAAATGCTGGGCTGGATGAATCACAAGCCGGAGTTAAGATTGCCGGGAGAAATATCAACAACCTCAGATATGCAGACGATACCACCCTAATGGCAGAAAGTGAAGAGGAACTAAAGAGCCTCTTGATGAAGGTGAAAGAGGAGAGTGCAAAAGCTGGCTTGAAACTCAACATTAAAAAAACCCAGATCATGGCATCTGGTCCCATCTCTTCCTGGCAAATAGAAGGGGAAGAAATGGAAGCAGTGACATATTTTATTTTCTTGGGCTCCAAGATCACCGGAGATGGTGACTGCAGCCATGAAATTAAAAGACGCTTGCTCCTTGGGAGGAAAGCTATGGCAAACCTAGACAGCATATTAAAAAGCAGAGACATCACCTTGCCGACTAAGGTCCGTATAGTTAAAGCTATGGTTTTCCCAGTAGTAATGTATGGCTGTGAGAGTTGGACCATAAGGAAGGCTGAGCGCCGAAGAATTGATGCTTTTGAACTGTGGTGCTGGAGAAGACTCTTGAGAGTCCCTTGGACTGCAAGGAGGTCAAATCAGTCAATCCTAAAGGAAATCAACCCTGACTGCTCATTGGAAGGACAGATACTGAAGCTGAAGCTCAAATACTTTGGCCACCTAATGCGAAGAGAGGACTCACTGGAAAAGACCCTGATGCTGGGAAAGACTGAAGGCAAAAGGAGAAGGGGACGGCAGAGGATGAGATGGTTAGATAGCATCACCGATGTAATGAACATGAATTTGAGTAAACTCCGAGTGACAGTGGAGGACAGGAAGGCCTGGCGTGCTATAGTCCATGAGGTCACGAAGAGTCGGACACGACTAAACGACTGAACAACAACAACAACCCTAAATATTTTGGGGTTTCTTTAGATAGGGCCCTAACATATAAACAGCACTGCATCAATACTAAATTGAAGGTCAGTGGAAGAAACAACATCCTCAGGAAATTACAAGCTCTACTTGGGGTGCCAAACCAAGGGTTCTTAAAACAACAGCATTATCCCTCTGTTACTCGACTGGCGAATACGCTTCCCCAGTTTGATGTAAATCAGCACATGCTGGGCAAGTAGACATTGCTCTGAATGAAACCAATAGAATTATTATCGGATGTTTGAAACCTACCTCTCTAGATAAGATCTACCATCTAGCCAGTATTGCCCTGCCTGCTGTTCATAGAGAAGAAGCAGCATATAAAGAGAGGCTTAAATCATCAATATCCAAACAACACCCTCTTTACAGCCTACAACTAGCCCCATAGAGATTAAAATCCAGGAAAAGTTTCCTTAGGTTGACAGAAGATTATGATGAATTTAAAAGTAGAGTGGACCTATGGAAAGCTACAAAGAATCAACACTGGATGGAACCAGCAGAGGAGCTGGCACCTGGTTTTTGCGAAAGCTGGGAAGTTTGGAAATCGTTGAACAGACTGCGCACGGGTATAACAAGATCTAGAGATACTCTGAATAAATGGGGTTATCCAGTGACCTCTGCCCTTTGTGATTGTGGAGACTTGCAGACAACAACACATATGTACACTTGTCCTTTGTGCCCTGATCAATGCACACTTGAGGACCTCATGACAGCGTGACAGAATGCAATTAATGTTGCCAGTTTCTGGGCAAGATCTGTCTAATTTTTATATATTTTAACTTTTATATTTTATATTTTAAATGCTATGTTTTACAGTATGTTTTTAACTGTGATGCTTCTGACACGAATAAAGAAAGAACTGACTTTGCATTGGGAGCAATTCTGAACTCTTTCACCTTCTCTTTGTCTAGTTTTAAAAAAAGGGAATGCTATTTTGTCACTCACCCTATGTCTGATTGTTCTAAAAATAACTCTCCTAAAATAATGATGATGCAAGAAGCCTTTGGAACTTTTGTATAACAGAGTAACCCCAAACTCTGTTTTTTCAGAAATAAGTCTTATGGAGCTCCATGGGACTTACTCACAGACAGACATGCACTTAGAAAGCCCTAGTGAATTTAGCAGGTCTTATTCTTGCATAGGAAATATAGGGTTCCACTGTAGATCTAGCTATCTAGCGATCTGGAACCATATTGAGTTCGGTGCTTTTTATTTTGTGAGAATTTGTGGTGACTAAATATTATGCTAAATACATTTGATATTTCTCTGCCTTAAGGTCAGGCAGATGGAGATTTTAAATTAAAATGATTTAAAGACCAATGAACACTTGGCAAGAAAAAACTGAAAGATCATACTTTCTAAGATGTAACTGGGACTCATTTGTTTGCCATTGATTATCTATAATTCTAACATACTATGTCCCTTATACAATCAATTTATTGTATCACCTTCCCAAATACACACTCCTCTCTTTGACTTTAATTAGTTGATTAGTACTTGCAGGCTTGCCCGGCTGCCTGAAATTGACAAGACCTTAATCAGTTACATGCTGAACTTACCCTAGCACATTCCTGCAATTGAAAAACCAGTCTTCCTGATGCTGGAAAAATTAATTTCATATATACACTGCTCAAAAAAATAAAGGGAACACTGAAACAACACAATGTAAGTCCAAGTCAATCACACTTCTGTGAAATCAAACTGTCCACTTAGGTAGCAACACTGATTGACAATCAATTCCACATGCTGTTGTGCACATGGAATAGACAACAGGCGGAAAGCATAGGCAGTTAGCAAGACATCCCCAATAAAGGAGTGGATCTGCAGGTGGTGACCACAGACCACTTCTCAGTTCCTATGCTTTCTGGCTGATGGTTTGGTCACTTTTGAATGCTGGCGGTGCTTCCACTCTAGTGGTAGCATGAGACGGAGTCTACAACCCACACAAGTGGCTCAGGTAGTGCAGCTCATCCAGGATGGCACATCAATGCGAGCTGTAGCAAGAAGGTTTGTGGTGTCTGTCAGCGTAGTGTCCAGAGCATGGAGGCGCTACCAGGAGACAGGTCAGTACATCAGGAGACGTGGAGGAGGCTGTAGGAGGGCAACAACCCAGCAGCAGGACCGCTACCTCCGCCTTTGTGCAAGGAGGGACAGGAGGAGCGCTGCCAGAGCACTGCAAAATGACCTCCAGTGGGCCACAAATGTGCGTGTGGCTGCTCAAACGGTCAGAAACAGACTCCATGAGGGTGGTATATGGGCCCGACGTCCACAGGTGGGGGTTGTGCTTACAGCCCAACGCCGTGCAGGACGTTTGGCATTTGCCAGAGAACACAAGATTGGCAACTTCGCCACTGGCGCCCTGTGCTCTTCACAGATGAAAGCAGGTTCACACTGAGCACATGTGACAGATGTGACAGGGTCTGGAGACGCCGTGGAGAACGTTCTGCTGCCTGCAACATCCTCCAGCATGACCGGTTTGGCAGTGGGTCAGTAATGGTGTGGGGTGGCATTTCTTTAGGGGGCCGCACAGCCCTCCATGTGCTCGCCAGAGGTAGCCTGACTGCCATTAGGTACCAAGATGAGATCCTCAGACCCCTTGTGAGACCATATGCTGGTGCGGTTGGCCCTGGGTTCCTCCTAATGCAAGACAATGCTAGACCTCATGTGGCTGGAGTGTGCCAGCAGCTCCTGCAAGACGAAGGCATTGATGCTATGGACTGGCCCGCCCGCTCCCCAGACCTGAATCCAATTGAGCACATCTGGGACATCATGTCTCGCTCCATCCACCAACGCCACGTTGCACCACAGACTGTCCAGGAGTTGGGGGATGCTTTAGTCCAGGTGTGGGAGGAGATCCCCCAGGAGACCATCCGCCACCTCATCAGGAGCATGCCCAGGCGTTGTAGGGAGGTCATACAGGCACGTGGAGGCCACACACACTACTGAGCCTCATTTTGACTTGTTTTAAGGACATTACATCAACGTTGGATCAGCCTGTAGTGTTCTTTTCCACTTTAATTTGATTTCCATTGCTTTTTGTGTGATTTTGTTGTCAGCACATTCAAATATGTAATGAACAAAGTAATTAATACGAATATTTAATTCATTCAGATCTAGGATGTCTTATTTCAGTGTTCCCTTTATTTTTTTGAGCAGCTTATATGAAATAAATATATATATATATATATATATATATATATATATATTAGCTATCCCCAAGAGTGACTATTCCTTCCTTGGTCCCAAGCAAGGCGGCAAAGCCAGGTTTTCAGGTTCTTCCGGAAGGTCAGGAGCGAAGGGGCTAATCTCACCTCTTGGGGCAAGTTGTTCCACAGGGCGGGAGCTACTGCAGAGAAGGCACGCCTCCTGGACCCCACCAGATGGAACTCTCTTATAGATGGGGTCCGTAGCATGCCCTCTGTGCATGATCGGGTGGGACGGGTGGATATATTGGGGACGAGGCGGTCCCTCAGGTAACCTGGCCCCATGCCATGTAGGGCTTTAAAGGTGATAACCAACACCTTGAATTGGACCCGGAAGCAAACTGGTACCCAATGCAGCTCACGTAACAACGGTGTTATATGTGCCGATCTAGGGGCACCAGCAATGGCCCGTGCAGCTGCATTCTGGACCAGCTGAAGCTTCCGGATACTCTTCAAGGGTAGCCCCATGTAGAGCGCATTACAGTAGTCTATATGGGAGATAACAAGTCTATATGGGATATAACAATTACTTGAATGCAGTCCTGCTCAGCATAGTCTGGCCATCAGACAGTGGCATTTCCTCATCTCTCTGAACCCCTCTGTATTTCCTCACATGCTATTTAATAACAGAACTCTTTCTTATTTGGCCAAAGAACAATGTTACTGATGCACACACACAAGCAACAATCTCCTCAGCAAGAGAAGAAGCATAGCTTTCAACATGCTGTGGCTCTCACTCAGAGGTTTCATACCCCTGATTAAAATCAACATTTCCCAGTTGCCCAGATTTTGTCGTCCACTTCCTCTCCCCTTCAGTCCCTTTTTATGCCTCCAATGACAGCTTTCAGCCCTCAACTCACCTTCTAGAATATTATTAGAAACAGGCCAATAAATACACCATGTGGGGTTTGCCTTTATGGAAAGCAGCTTTTAGCCCCGGCTCAGCCTGAGAACCTCTCCTTTGAGCCAGCTAAGCTTCATCCTGGATCCCCTTCCCTGGCACCAACATTTCATCTTTGAGGAACTGGCAATCGTACTTGGAGATATTTTCATGACTCTCTCCCAGCTGGAATTTTTTTCTGTGTAGTATCAGTATTTAATAAACCAACAGTATCTCTGACCATTAAAAATGGAGATTTTTCTGGGTCAACTTGATCTGATTTAATTCTAAGGCCATAGCTCCCGCCAACGTACTTTTGCCAGGATTTCTGAGCACAAAAGTAATAAAACCAAAGAATTAATTAAACTTCAGTCTGTCTTTTAAAGGGCAAGTGTATACAGATCAGCTTAGATGAAATTCAGAAGGACATTCAATGGGGATCTGCACTAATCATACTGCAATTAGACTAAGGCATTACAGGCTGTGGTTGCCAACCATCCAAGTTTAAACATTCAGTCTCTTCTTCCCTTTGAGCATTATTTAGCTGACAACAATTAAAATTAACACAAAACATATGAAGCACAGGAGGTATTTTTTTGTTATGAAAACAAATATGCCATTAATATATTTTTAAGATAGTGAAACTTCAAACATTTAGATTGTCCTGCAGTGGAATTTAACTTTTTTCAAAACAATGTAATACATCTTCTTTAATGTATTCAAAGATAGAAGAACATGCAAACATAACTAAGGAAGACAAAAGGCATGATGTAAATTATCTGCAATCAAATATTTTGAAGGCTTTTGATTGATTTAAAACAGCTGTTCTGGAAGGCTGAAGTGGAGCAGACTCACAGCATTTAGTTAGAGATTTTTCTCTAAAAGGGCCCCACTGGTCTTCACAGAGATGTTGCTATCACATTCGGAAAGTAGGCAAAGCCAGGATTTAAAAAATATCAGGGACAAAATAGAATTGTTCTCTATGGATTTCTGTAATGGTTAGCACAAGAACCCCCAGAGTAATGCTCTAGTAATTGTGTAACATTTGGCAAATTAGAAGCACAATAAGCAAAGAAATGAACAAAGAACAAAATAGCCTAGCAGCAACTATGTAGTCACCTGGCTTTGTGACTTGGCTAGAATACATTTGGTTCCTGCAATGTCATGTTTTATGGTTTGCCAATTAATTGCAATATTTCAGTGGCCAAAGCTTCTCTCTCTCTCCCTCCCTCCTTCCCTCAAAACATTTCCAAAAGTTTCTGAGATAATGCCACCCTAAATGAAAAAAAAAGAAGTGAATGAAATTTTAAAATACAACATACCTGAGTTGCAGGTCAGGCATCCTTCAGGGCAAGGAATGCAATCTTCCGAGTCAAGGCCTTTGACTTCACCTGGACATTGGACAATTAAATCGGAGTTTAATTTTCCTCAGAAAATGTATGCATGCACACAAACATACATAAAGGGAGTGCAATACTTCAGATTCAAAGACAAAAAAAGTGCTTCAGAGCACATGGCAACAACTCCTTCAAGTAGCTGCATCTTTTCCTGGGATTACAGTACCTGGGTTCAGTTTGATCCCAGAAAAAGACCTGTTTCTGAAATGCTGGTGCTATATATGTGCCTCCCACATGCTGTGAAGCACCTTTTCGCCTCAAAGCTATATTGTAAAGCAACAGTGTGTTCTCTGTTGGCATAAGTATGCGTTGATGCCCTGAAATATTCCAAGTTCATTGCTGTGAGCAGAAGGAAGTTGCATTGTAAGAAGCTGTACCTTTTTTGCATTTGTGCTCTTGGCAGCTGTTATTAATGAGATAGTATCCATCTAAGCATCTCTCACATCTGGTTTGATTCAGGCACTCTTGACAGTGCTCAAAGCAGGCTGTACAAGTATTGTCCTCCTCAGAAGGATAGAAGCCCAAGGGACAGCTCTTCCTGCATTCTCCCAAGTATAGGAAACGCATGTGGCCTTTCTTATCTGTAGGAAGGGAAGTGAGATTAAGCAGAACAAAAAACCTGGAAGCATTGTTTAAAGACCCAGGATTGTGCTAGAAGGAACCTGAAACACTGTGTGATGACATAGTGAGAGAACAGTTCCAAAGACTGCAATCCTAAACACTACAGAGTAAGCCCTATCAAACTTAGATGGAATTACCTCCTTGTCACCTGTCATTTTCAGACATGTGAGATTCAGCCCAACCACTGTTTTTTGTTTAGCTTACATTTCAGATACTTGCTATCAGGAGTGATGAAAGTTAGAAAGCTGCACTGCCACCTTGAGGACAGCTCTCAGCAAACAGTAACAATCAGCATGGATCTCTCTCTCTCTCTCTCTCTCTCTCTCTCTCTCTCTCTCTCTCTCTCTCTCTCTCTCTCTCCTTCCTTCCTTCCTTCCTTCCTTCCTTCCTTCCTTCCTTCCTTCCTTCCTTCCTTCCTTCCTTCCTTCCTTCCTTCCTTCCTTCCGTGTTTATTCCTGCTTCATGAGTTCCTGTGAACTCTTTAACTTTGGTGACACCATCAGATTTGTAGGATGAGTTGAATAAACAAAGCATACCCAATATAAATGAGGTGACTGTTTGCTGGCTAACCAGCAGCTCCCCCCTCCCCAAAATGCTATTATATTTGCACATTTCCCCCTACTACTTGGAGAGCTGTGTGTTGCATGACAAATTCTCAAAAGGGCAGGTTTTGGTTTGCAGATGTCTTTTGTGTATAGATTTGAGATGTGCGATTGAATAAATTTCTCTTCCAACCCTACTTGTAAGTATAGGCCATTCCTGCACATATTGATTGAAAAAGATTTTCCATGGACCACATCAATCTGTCATGGTTTGCTAGTGGGATTGGTTTATCTGGTTGTAGATCTTAACACCCCCATTTGGGGGGCTCACTGGCTATTAAAGAATGACAGGAGAACATTTCATCCTAGCTCAGTCTGGAAATCACTGGTATTTGTTCTGATCTATTACACAGTACTTTGAGAGCATTGTTGCCCAATATGCAGTTATCTCTTGCCTGCTATGGTTTTTTTCAATAATATCAATCAAGACAACAATCCTATAATACAAGAGGGCTGGGGTGCTCATTCTTAATATTTGGAGAGGGCATGAACTATATCAGGTGGGATAGTCTGTAGCTTGAATCATGTCAACTGAACGTTTCCACTGAGAAAATAGAAATCCAGTTGACATGATTCAAGCTACAGACAATTCCACCTGGATGACTGAGAACCTTCATAGACATATCAGGTGGGATAATTATGCAAATAGGGTGTGCCTGTGTCACATACCTGGGCATGGTATGGAAGAGGATTCTATAATTCCATACTACACTTTCTGTGAGCTTCCTGCTTCAAAAAAGTGTTTTGGCAAATATGATTAAAATAGGCTCCAGCATGAGATGTTGGAAGCCACATAGGGCCCTGGGGACTCAGATTGCCCATGGGTTCTCTTTAGCCCCAAGAGGTCTATAACTTCAGAAGGAGTTTGGTTTCTTGGAGACTGAGAAATCTAGTAAAACTAAACCACCCAGAAACAGGATTGCTAAGCCAACTTTGGGGTCACTTCTATTCTTAAAATATTTTATTTTCTCTCATTAACTCTGCTATTTTCTTTAAAAAAAAACATATGTGCTTAATTACATTAATGGAGAAAAGTCTTAAAGAAAACATTAACAAAGAAAGACAGATTTATTTTATCCTGAGAGCCTGATCGTTAACTTCCATTTGTTTAATTCATGCTGGTTTTAGAGTCATATATTACATTCAGTGCAAAATTATTGTATATTTTCCATGCATTGTCTAGCTGGATCAACAACTTGTATACAGGAAACTGAATTTATTATAGTTGGAATTGGACTGTTCATTTGGTTAGAAATGATAGACAACAAGAAATATCAGAGTTACATTTACTTCTGCATGCATGATTTCTGGCAGACACTCTTTAAATAAGATAACATTATTACATGCATAATATGGTATCATGGTGATTGAGGAAATAGCATGCAATTTTTTTTTATTTTCACTGCTAATCCTTGAACATAAAATCACAGGTTATGTAATTTGATTTAGAACTTTCTGGGTCAATCCAAAAGGCAACGTGAGTCAAGCACTTTGTTCTTTTCTTAGCTGAGAATAAACCCATAGCTACTGTTAATACCGAAAAGTGCAATTTTATGGCTGCCTTGGGTTTCATTCCCCTTCTACCCAGCTTGGCCCATTCTGTCTCCTGACTGATGGCCAAGATGGCTTGTTCCTGACATTGGGTAGGTCTTTAGAAAGGTGGATTGTTTATTATATTCTGAACCAATGGCTAATTAATGGACATTCTGTTGTTAGCCAGTATTGAATACAAGGGATTTAGTACTATATTGGGCTTTCTAGTATAAGGAAAGGACAGAACCAAGTAAATATCATCCAGACAACCTGGAAGCCAATGTTACATGAGCCTACCCTCAGGTTGGGATTTTCTCTTTCCCTGAAATCTTATGAATACCTACCCCCACCCCCGAAATATACTCTGGAGGATTATTTGGGTGTTCAGATTGTATGGGAGAGGATGAAATGGGGGGGGAGGGGGAAGGAATTTTCCCTGTCTCATGTTAATCAGTAGAAGAACAGGAGATTCCGACCGTACAGTATAAATAAAACTGAATTCCCACTGTTGCAGCAAAATCACATAGTTTTTTTATTCTCTAAATCTTGCAGTGCAACTAACAGAAAATAAATGGGAGGAAAAAAGAGAATGCCTTACCTTTAGCACAGATAGTGCATTCATTAGGTTCACTTCCATTGCATTCCATACAGGACTCATGGCATGAATGGCACTGCTTTTTAAATTCAAATTTCCCTCTAGGGCACTGAACAACACAGCGCCCGTCATCCAAAACTCTACTGCAAAAGAAAAGTGGGGAGCATAACATTAGAATTAAGTAACTGAAGAATAACTGCCTTTTAAAGAATGAGCTTAAACAAATCTGGAGATCTGCTTCCATATTCAGTTATATTCCACATATTCTTTGTACTTTGCTCTATTTTCAATGTGAAAACTATTTATGACACTTGGCAAGCTAAACTTTGAACTTCAGCTTGATCTGGCCAACTTCTCAAGCCTTTTATGAAGCTCCCTGATATTGTTTCCAAAAGAGGTGAGGACTATCATCTCTTTCCAGACTTAGGGAGCACAGGTGGTTAGATAGGATGCTGCAACATATTGTGTCCAGCCATTGTTTGACTTTATGTTGAGCTACTGCTGAGTTCATTTTTATGTTTTCATGCTGATTCTATGGTTCTTATGTTTTCATGCATTGTTTTATACTGATGGCTGTGACCTGGAGAGGCACAGAAGTTTTCAGTTCTCAGCCAATCTACATTAAAAAACACACAGATTTACAACGTTCTCTAGTATGTTATTTCTTATATATTTATCCATAAATAAGCCAGGGGACATCACACATCCTTGTCTTACTCCCTGTTCAATGATGAGCCATTTACTAAACATTTATTTATTCTCATGCATACTTCACTTTTTAAAGATTTTTTTAATCTCACCTTTATTATTTTTATAAATAATTCAAGGCAGGGAACATACCTAATACTCCTTCCTCCTCATATTTTCCTCACAACAACAACCCTGTGAAGTGAGTTGGGCTGAGAGAGAGGGACTGGCCCAAGGTCACCCAGCCGGCTTTCATGCCTAAGTCAGGACTAGAACTCACAGTCTCCTGGTTACTAGCCTGGTGCCTTAAATTGTTCTATCTCATTCAGCAACCAAAATTCAATTCCACATTCACCTGAAACTAATTCAAGACCTTTTACTGTCTACAAATCAACAAGATACAATCAACTTTTTTTTTTTACAAAAAACCCTGACTGATTGTATTTGTATGTTTTATTGGAGATACACAGCTTATTGTTGTTTTACTTAGATCCTTATTGAAACTCAATTCTGATTCTGAACTTGGACGTAGATAATTGAATCCAAATTTTGAAACAGATTTTCCTGCAGGAGATTTTCTGATGCTGTTATATTAATGTCTAGAGTGCTTCCAAATTTCCATTAACAATACAAGGGATTAGAGGAAAGAGTTGGTATGCAGGTGATGGAATTATTTATTATTGTGTATTCATAAACTCTTTTTAAATATACACACACCTGCATCAGTGCAGATTTAGATTCTGAATTTCCTCAGGTGTTTCAATTTCATTTTTTTCCTTATATAAATATACTAAGGAACAAGATATTTTTCTCCTTTGAAACTAAGAAATACAGTATGTATATAGTAGGGGCAACATAAAATGGCTCATTTCAGACAATGATTCAACAGAGATGCCTCCGTCGAATTCTAAAGATTTGATATTTTGATCACATTACAAATGAATAGGTGCTCCGTAGGAGCAGCTCGTGTAAACTCCATAACATCGTTGCATGTAAAAGACTTCAACTGGCTGGCCACATCTTCTGCATGGAGAACAATCAGATCCCTAAAGTGGCAATGAGTTGGATCCCTCCTAACGCTAAACGACAACGAGGACGCCCTCGAATAACATGGCGAAGAACGCTGATAGAAGACCTGAAGGCATTGCATATCACATGGAAAGACACTGAAACAGCTGGAAAGAGCTGGAAAACCCTTACTGCCCGATATGCTACATAGCATAGGGGAGAGAGAGAGAGAGAGAGAGAATGAGAATGATGGATGATGGATGATGGATGATGGATGATAAATCCGGCTTATGATTGCTTTCATGTCAATTCACAAAATAACTTGAACTGAATGCAGTAAACCTGGATGATATTGTAACTCCTAGATGGATAGAGCTTATTTAATAAGAATGGCTTACTTTGCATATGCACAACCAATGCAGTCCTTTGAAGTTGGTCCTGTGCATTTAGAACAGAAAACATCACAGAATTGGCAGTGGCCGAGAAGATCAATATATTCTCCTATAAAACAAAGAGTTTATTTATTACTAAATTCCTGGTTAAATTAAGGCCACATGCTATCAACAAAAGGAGAAAAATGCAGTCAGTTGCTGAAAATATTACAAATATTTCCTGGAGAAGCTGCCTTCAAAAGAAGTTAGCTTAATTCAGAACTAGTATAAAATGTGTCTCAAGCAAAAACTTATTGTGATATCTGTGTTATCTGCATTAACAACAATAGATATCACTGGAATAATAATAATAATAATAATAATAATAATAATAATAATAATAATAATTTAATAGCAGGAATAATCACATGGATAGAAATTCTACTGATTCTTTCTCAGACTGGGAAGATGTTGATTATGGTATATACAGTATACAGAGCAGCTCAGATATGCTGCATACGGAGCGCAGCTCACAAATTTGGATTATGTTGCAAATCTTCAGAAATACAGTAGCTCTCCAACACTGGGCATCAGAGGGACAATCAAAAGCATTCTTTAAAAGGGTAAATAATGAGATTTGGACATAGGTCAGTTTTCCTGATGAAGGAACATCTAATGTATTTCCCTGCAGAGGAAGATTATTCTTCCATTCATATATTACCTAGTAATGTAAAAAGAGGAAGTTTTTTAAAAATATCTTTTCTAGGAACTTTTGGTAAAATTTTAAAACACATAAGAATATTGGAATGGTGATTGTCTGCTTTTTTTTAAAAAAAACAGTGACCCTAACTTTTAAAAACTTTTTAAAGTACATGTACATACAGGTTTCATACAAATTAGTATGAAAACTGTTGTGAAACATGAAGAAGAATTTAACGAGTTGGTGTATAGGTTGGAACATCTCATTACAACTGCTTATGCCAGCAAGCCATTCACATGAGCTGAAAAAGAAACAAAATATGGGTCAGTGATGACTATCAGATGTGGGAGGCATGAAATAGCTAATAAAGTGATAGAGGAGGTTAAAGAAGTGAGAATACTATATTAAGTTATAAGGCAGTTTGTATAGAATGGGAGACATCAGAAATAAAAGAAGCTGAGAGAGAGGAAAATAGAATATATTGTTTATGTTAATAAAATAATAGCATTTACCATCTAGAAAAATATTAAGCATACATATACAATAGCTGATGGGGAAATAAAATATTCTGGAAATGGAGATTTAGATAAATGTAGTTTTGATTGTATAAGAAAAAGCAAAATGTATTTTGGACATAAATTGTCTGATTCAGCATAAATAGTAGTGTAGATAAGCAAACCTACTGGAGATAGATACAGGACACATCTCTGGAGGAATTTGGTGCACAAAGTTGGCTTCAAACACAGTTCGAATTCTCTGTAACAAATGAACTGTTCTGCATTGGGGATTTGCAAATATTCACTGAATTCCAGGAACCATTAGCGCATTTGTGTCTGGCAGGGAAAGAAAATAACTGAATCTTTCCACCTTGCTTATTTTTTTGGCACACAATATTTTATTTTATTTTCTTTCCTTGCACTGTACACATAATGAGTAAGAAAAAACATTCATGAAGAAATGAAGATATTTATTCATTTTTACCCTGTGACAGAGCATGCCGGCTTTTATTTGTTCCAAGCTTGGATATATCTTAGAAAAGAATAACTCCCTAATAAAAAATACACTTGTGTGTCAGGCTGCCTCCATTCACTTAACATGTAATGGTGCAATGGTGGTTATCATGTAAAGTAGGTGTGTCAGTCAGATGCAGCCAAATCCCAAGTTAAATTGGTTATTTTGGAGAGATTTAGTGACTTTCTAGAATAATGTGGGATTCTTTCAAAGCAATTGGAACTGATGTATAGTTGAAGGCTTTCACGGCCGGAATCTGATGGTTGTTGTGGGTTTTCCAGGCTGTGTGGCCGTGTTCTGGCAGTTTTGGTTCCTAACGTTTCGCCAGTCGCTGTGGCTGGCATCTTCAGAGGACAGGAGCACAGCTAGAAGATTCTCTCTGTGCCCAAGTGCCACACCCCCTAGTCACCACAATACACACACACAGCACCACACCCCCTAATCACCACAATAAACCCTCTCCTAATCTCTTGTAAATGACCCACAGAAGACACACACCCTCTCAGCAGCTATAAACACCAGCAGGAACCCACACCCTCCACTTGGGCACAGAGAGAATCTTCTAGCTGTGCTCCTGTCCTCTGAAGATGCCAGCCACAGCGACTGGCGAAACGTTAGGAACCAAAACTGCCAGAACACGGCCACACAGCCCGGAAAACCCACAACAACCAATTGGAACTGAATTTTTTTTTCCAGGGGAATATTTAACCTATATAATAGTTTGCTCAAGCCTACTGGAATGTAAGAAAGAAAGAGAAAGAAAAAGTGTCATAGCATCCTATTAGTGGGACATTTTATTTATTTATTTATTTATTCCCCACCCATCTCGTATTACAATGACTTCTCAGGAACTGAAAACAAGGTGGAACTGAAAAAAGTCAGATGACAAAATGCTTGACAAAATAAGATAGAGCTTTGCACAAGGTAATGAAGCTTAAAATGTTGGTCTGCAATTGCTCCTGTCAGCGGGATGTCATTTTAAATTTCCTAAATGCTGAGGGTTAACTGGCATGGCATGTGGCTTCTTCAAACCAGAGGTGCAGTCCAAGAACTCAGGGAAGGCATAGCAAACTTGTTGGAGCTTTTATCTGGGAGGGGTATCATACTGATTCCATTGTACAACCACAGGGCCCAAGACAACCTTTGCAATTCTTCCCAATAGCAACATGAATAGCAGACCAAGCATGGTGATAGCGCAAGAGCCCAGGCCAAAAGGCAGAAAGAAGTAGGCTTCATGTCTTCTTAAAGCAGTCCCAGTAGCAGCTGCACCACTCAATAGCAGCAACAGAGAGAAACACATAGGAAATTGGACTTGCTGGACAAGGCATTTTGAGCACAGATTGAGCAAAGAGGTAACTGAGCCAACTGGAGGAAGACACTCCAATTTCATTGGTGTGATTTCATGGCAGACTCAGCAGAAACTACCTATGCTACTTTTTGAATACCTGGCAGCCCACATTTGGGGTGTCAGAACTTGATTACAGTTGCCCAAAAGATGCTTGCATGCCCACCTACCAACCTTATTGCAATTGCCTGAATGCTTAGTTTGGGGAGTTGTTAGTATTCCTAAAAGTCAGCCTTCTATTCCTTGGCTCCCCCACCCCTGAAAACCACTGAAGTATTGGTTTTCACTGCTGCCACTTGCTGTCCTTGAATCTTCCTTTAGTTTTCCATTTTGTCTTTACTTTGAAATCCAGATTTCTCCAGCACAACGCTTTAACTGGATTTTTGAGTGCAGCCTCTTTGGGGCAACTGCTCCTCAAAACATTATTCATATTCTTTGTACCGATGTGGTATCTGTGACCACTGGATTGTCTATCTCTCTTTTTGGTGCTTTGCAGGTTCAAGAGCAAAACATGATGGGCTTGTTGGCTTGATCAGTATCATCCGGGCTTGCCAACCCTTAGGCCAATGATATACAAACATCCCTCTGCTGGCTGTTGATGCCATTCCCAGCTTCCCTGACTTCCTAGCTTGACTGGAAGAATAGGCCTGCTTCTCATTTAATGACCTTGTGAAAAGCTTATCAAGAACAGTGGTGATCCACTAGCATTTGGCACTATCATTGCATTTGCAGAAGTCGACCAGATTGAGAAACCAGTGGATCAAAAATTCTAGGTAGATATATTTCAGTTCAGTGCCTGAAATAAACAAAAATAAAATGTTAATATATGAGAAGGCTAGAGGGAAGTACTGTCTTTAGAAAGAAGCAGAATTCTGTGGATAGTTTTGCAAGTTTATCAGCATAAAACAAAACTCAGGAGGTAACTATACATGCACTACACAGCTGTGAGCAATCTGTTTCCCTGGAAGGTATCTACGCTTCTCCACCTTCTTTTTTCGCCCCCTCACCTTTCCAATGTATGATGCAGAAATTTAGGATCCTACCATGTAATGGGAGCAGCACATTTTCTCGCCAATTTTTGATGGAGAACAAAGGAAAGAGGTCTGTTACATTTTCAAAAATCTTAGTATAGTTACAAAACTTAACTTCACTAAAGCCTATCCCCCAATATAGAAAAACAAGCTGAAAAAATATTCTCCCTTCATGTTCCATTTTTTCAGTTGTTGGTATCTTATGTTTATTTCTCGCATGTTCTCCAGATCCTCAAAGCAGCTTACATGGGAATCACCCTTCATATGATTTCCACAACAGCAACCATGTGAGGTATGTTATGTTGATAGAGTAGAGAGTAACTGACCTCAATTCCCTCCAGTGAGTTTCTATGGTAGAAGTTGGACTTGAACTCGGGTCTCCCCAGTCCTAGATGAACACTTTCATCACAAACACCACTCCTCACTGCTTATACCATGTGGCCTTCGGCAGCTAATTTTGTTTTACATTGCCCGCTATCCTTGTACTAAATGAAGATTCCTTGAGAGAAGGAAAGAATACAGTCCAGGATCCATAACAGAGAGAAGAATACTTCTACATGATACCCATGAAGGATATACTATTTCTTTCTTCAATAAGCAGCTTGCTTGCCTAGTTCTAGAATGAATTTGTGGGGCTTGAAGTGTCTCACACTAATATCACACCAATCCATAGACGTAAGGCATAACTGCACTTAGAACCCATTGCTTCTTTTATATTTGCCTGCCTTCTCCACCACCATCACTTCATATATTCTCTGCCTGTCTGCATAGTGCCAGCATACAAAACCCGAGCATGGTAGCGAGCTTTGTAACAGCTAAGTTTACAAAATAGTTAAAAATAATACCCAGGCCAAATGTCTTTTTAACAAGAGGAACTATTCTTTGCCACAAAATAACATGTATCCTAACTTTTATTAATACTGCTGCAAAAGCTACTATGAAGCACAGAGTGAAAAAAATATCCCTGATTTTCTGTTAGTTGCTCACTTGGCCTGCCTTAAGCAGTATCTGTCCCAAATATAGCTTAATATCAATGATATATATATATTCAGATGCAAACTGTAGCAGTACAGTTATCTTGATCTTCAATGATTTCATACTGATATGAAATATAAACGGTTATCTTTTCCAATATAAATTCCATATATTGAAAGAACACATTTATTCCTGGCATGAACTAGGTCTGCATAATTTTGATGTATAGAAAATATTTTACTACTTTACTACTATACTACTTTACTACACTGATCCTAGTACACTACAGGGTGCTATAAGAGTATAATTATGCCATAATTATGTTGGCATGCAATTATGCCAACAGTACATTGCACAAAAGTTTCACAGAGTAATAAAAGTTGATAGCAATGTAATGCAAAATAATTTTTCACTGAAAGTTTCTTTGAGTGTTCTTGTGGACTCAACTCTAATGATTTCCCTGGCTATAGAATCTGTCAGTCTAATTGTGGCTTCATATTAAATCATATTTTATCCACCAGCAAAGCTTTCTTTATAATGTGTAATGTATATGTAAGCTTTCTGTTGCTTTCTTTGTTAGGTTCATTACATTTAATAGGCAGTGGCCACTTTTCTAAAGAGATTATAAAATAAAATTATAGCATTGTAGTTCTCAAATTATGCACTCAGAAAGTATATTCTCACACTTGCTGCTCATTCTTTTAATAAAACTTTCATCTTTTATTTTGAAATATTTCTCCAGTACTAAGCATGGTTGAGAAAGATAGGTTTGGAAATTTTTCATGATTGCTTTTAGAGTTAGTTAAATGTCAAAAACCATGCAAGAAAGGTGATCTGATAGACAGGGGGATTTTAATAGCTGTTGACACTCTCCTCAATGACTTTTGAGCAAACCTATCTGTCATGAGATAAGATATGTTTTCTTATAAGTCTGTAGCTTATTAAAGTACAGGACCCAAACTAGAAATAAATGGACAGCATCATGAAGGATGTAAATGCTGTGGTCCCCTAGTATCTGTATTGAGACTAATGTTTTTCAACTTGTTCATAACAGATCTAGAATTAGAAGTGAGCAGAGAGGTGGTGGAGATAATTTACATTAATTAAAATTTTAAAATACAGTGAACAGGTCCAAAACATCATTTTAAACTGAGAAATAGGCAGTAAAGTGGTAAATGGAACTCAGTGGTAAAAAGTCAGAAGTCACCTCTTTTTGTAATTTTGAAAAAAAATTCTCTTGTTTCTACACTTCTTTAGTTTTTTCTTTTCTTCTTTGTAGTTTTTTGTTTTTCTGTAGCTTTTATTTTTGCTTGAAACTTAATAAAATTCTTATAAAAAAAAGTGGAAGAAGGAGGACCTGGGAAACTACAGACTTGTCAGATTAATACTGCTTAATACTGGGCAAGGTCCTCAAGCGGATTATTAAACTGCATGTTGGTGAGCACTTGAATAAGCTTGCTTTAATTAACAGGAGCCAACATGAACTCTCAGAAACAAAACACACCAATCTTATCTTATTCTTTAATGGATTTGCTGACTTAGCAGATCAGGGGAATACTGCCCACATAGTGTACTTTTTTTTTGTTTCCTCTTAGCAATTGTGACCCTATTACCTTATCATCTCCTGGGGGTATACATCTGAAACTCTATTGAGTTCAGCTATCTATTAAAATTCTCCTGAGCTCCTTACCTAAAAGAGTGTTGTTGCAAGTGGCATTTGGTTTAGTCCTGATATTAAACTAATCTAGACCACCTAAGACTTTTCCTAGAGAAATCAGCTGGGAGCTCATTACATTTTGCAGACAAATCTATCTGCTGTGCTCTGAAATAACAGGTCAGTTGAGTTCAGGGGGATCTTCAGAGGGGAGTAAAAAAACTCAAGATTTCAGTCATGACTGTTCAATTGAAGCCACACCCTGTTTATGTTTTTTAAAAAGGTATAAATGTGGTGGGGTTTTGTGTGGTTGTGACTACCATCTTGACTTTTTTGATGACCTCCCCTCCCTCCTGGGGATGCCCCGGGTCAGGTTGTTCCACAGGGATCCATTACACTATGTACAGTCATGGACTCAGTTTTTACCCAAATCCCTAGCTTAGGGTTATCCACCTCTCTCCATAACTGAGCCATTTGTTTTCCAATGACTTCTATAACAATATATTTCATTCATATACTCTTTAATTGACAACATCATATATTTATAATGTCAGCTATAAGACTCTCCTTTTACCACAATCTTTGATATCTTATTGCTCTGATCTTTGGACTCTGCTTCTGATAGAGAGTGGAAGGCGAGATATAGTCGGCTGTAATAAGGAAAGGAAATACAGTCAAGGACATCTCTAGGAGTGAGTCATATGAACAGTTTTCCTCCTCCCTGATGAGCTACAATCCTTTGGAAGAATGACTTAGTAAAATCAACAATAATAGTGCAATAATAGTGATTATTCCCAGGTACTCCACTTTCATTAAAGCAACAAAGACATCTGTGGCCTGTGTATATGAGGCAAACTCTCTTGGCAACATTCTGCCAAAATGTTTTGTGAGAAATGAGGTCATGAATGCTTTAGTTTGGATTCCTGACTGAGTAGGGGGTTGTGCTCAATGGCCCAAATGGACCCTGAAATTGACCACTGATTGCTTGGCTGCAAGAGGACCTTTTTGTTCATGCTGAATGAAGACCATTCTTCTTTGATCTTCCATAATGGAAATGTGGCTTCACTAAGTTAAGATATCTTGATATCATATCCAAAAAATGTAATTCCCCACCCACATCAATTTTGTAAATATTAAAACATTACCCGCCCAATGGAGGCAGGTCTGCCTTAGATCTACTGTATGTTGTTCAGAGCAGCTGGGAGATTGTAGAGTACACCTTCATTTTGCAGACTGGGAACTGGAAGGAATATATTTTCACAATTTTGCAATATAATTCAGTGTTCTTATCCAGTCTCTCTCTCTCTCTCTGCTTTGGGGAAATAAAGTTACTTAGTAATTATAGTTAATTAAGGCTCCATAAAATGAAGGAAACCCAGAAGAGGATTCAAGGTTTCAGCAGTGGGTGAAAAGAAATAATCAGAATGCTAGGTCTGGCTTCTGTGGGAGCACTAATTTCTCAGAGGCCAGATACAGTATAGTCACTAGCAGACCAAATTCTCCTGCCCTCCTGATGTTTAGTCAACAGCTTTTTCAGAAATGGTAGTCTGCTTTCTAATTATAGCTATATTATTCATTCATGCTGAACCTAGAACAAATCCTGCAGTATTCCTCTTACTTAGTCAACCTTTTTTTTTTTTTAAAAAAAACAGCAGCTAAACCGCTCATATATACTGTTTCTGATGCATGCTGTTGCAATCTCATCCAATAGGCTATATACTGTAATCCTATCTGGAAGCTACATTTATTTATTCATTTAGCTCAGGGTTTCTCAACCAGGGTTCCATGGAGCCCTAGGGTTCCAGGAGAGGTCACTAGGGGTTCCCTGCGGGATCACGATTTATTTAAAAAAATATTTCAAATTCGGGCAACTTCACATTAAAGAGGTAAATTTCATTCTTTATTTTTAGTTTAGGAACACTGTTAATGCATATATACAGGCCAACACATGAAACGAATATAATAATTCGGTAACTTCTGGCCTATATTTGAGCCTGAATGTGCAGGGGTTCCCCGAAGCCTGAAAAATATTTCAAGGGTTTCTCCAGGGTCAAAAAGTTGAGAAAGGTTCATTTAGCTGGTGGTTTTGGTGAGGGCTGCAGTAGATGGAGTGATGCTGTGAAGCTGGTAGGGCTGCCTCACTCACAATCATGGGGCATGGGCCTTATTCATTGTCCTGGTGAAGGAAACATTACTTCTCCAATTAAAAAGCGAGGTATCCTGGGACATGTAGTCCAATGCCTACGGAAGAAGAGCCGGTTCCCCTACCCCCTCCCTTAAGCGCGCGGTAAATAACATTGTATAATATATGAATTCAATGCTGTAAGCCGCCTAGAGTCCTCCGATAGGGAGGGGATAGGCGGGGTATAAATATGATTAATAAATAAATAAAATAAAATAAAATAAAAAGAGGTGTGACATATGATATAAACTTTCATTGCTTATTTAATGCTAAAAGGATTTCACCAATTTGAAGCAGAGCTTCAAGGTCAATCCACTCATGCAATTAATTTCTGTGTATGGTAGAATAAGCACTCAGTTTTTAAGCTTCTTAATATCTAGCCCTTACTCGGGTTACCCCATAATTGTTTAATTGCTACTATGGCATAAACCCCATCATGACACAGCTTTGAAGAACCATACTTTAGTATCTTCACGTGCTGATCCTTTGTATGAAGCGTTAGAAACTCCATGGATATCTTCTGTTCTCCCAGTAGAGAGGAACAAAGCGGAGACACAAAGCAACAAAGTCTACAGCATTTCATTAAGATGTAAATTCCATGAGTGACCATAGGTTCTCCAAAGCTAATTCTATGTCCTGTACAAAATATTATAAAATCATTTGTAATTGTTGATGCCCAGGCCTCTTTGGATGTAAATAAGAGATATGAATATTCTTCTACCCCAAGACCAATAGTTTAATGTAAAACATTCTTTCAGTTTATTGAAGCAATTTCTGTTTAGTACCAAATTACTTTTTTTTAAAAAAATGAGGGAGGGGAAAAACCCAGAATAAGTAACATCTTTCTATATCTATATCTACTGTATATCTATATCTATATCTATATCTATATCTATATCTATATCTATATCTATATCTATATCTATCTATCTATATATATCTATCTATCTATATACATATCTATCTATATGTTATAAATGTGCTTTACTAGGCTGAAGGAGCAAAGGTTAATTTAATAGAAAAAATAAAATGTGGAATAACATTGATTTTGGCCAATAACAATTACAATATTACCTATTTTTACAAATAACAGCTGGACATTTTACAGATGTACAGTATTTTTCAGTAAAAATGTATCTGGATTTAACAATGTCAGTATTTAGAAAATTAAATTCTCCTCTATATTAGTGTTAGAAGCATTTTTAAGTATCCAAATAAAATCTTTACAACTCAATATATTATATCACAATTTAGATACACACACACACAAACACACACATACACACGGGTGTGTGTGCATGTGTGTGTGTGTTGTGTAATATTTACTTATATAATATATATACCATTAACTTAAATTGTGAAAGCATTATTTTCTAGTTATTTGTGTCATGTAAAAAATGAGGCAGTCCAGACAGTACTATTACAAACTAGAACAGGGTTATGAGAAGTTTTGCAAGTTGGGCATCAGTGGCACTAACCGTATCATGTTTACTACGACTTCTCAGAATGCCAGCCACAGCCCAACTTACATGAAGTTACATCAAACTTAATTACTTATGAAAAAGGATTGACAATGTGTGATTAACTGAAACCCTATTAACCTCAATGAAACTCATACACAATTAGATCAGGGGTAGCATATCTGACTTTTTCCCATTTTCACCAACCATTTCCAAGCCAAAAATATTCCATCTCTGCTGTAGCAAATTGCTTTGTAGGAGCTTCTCACAGATTCTGTTTTCACTCCAATTAACTTCAGAATAAGTTCCAGCCAAACTCTCTGAACTTGTCTTTTCTCTCCTAATTGTAGCCATCTCTTTAAGATCTTAGTTTAAGTCTTAGAGTAAGAGAGTTGGTAAAAAGAAACATGTTTTTTAAATGTCACCTATCATTTACTTTGGACAAATGCCTTTCTCAGAATGTGTTTGTCTTCGGTACATTTCTGAAAAGTTGTTTTCTCCATTTGAACTTTCTGTTTGCATAGCATAGGATTATGTGCTTTGTAACTATGCACAGGTAAGAAATGCACAGTAGCATTTCTCCCACATCCTCCTTTTCCTAGAATATAAGTTTAAAAAAATTAGCTGGCTAGATGTCTATGAAGGTTCTCAGTCATCCAGGTGGAATTGTCTGTAGCTTGAATCATGTCAACTGGATTTCTATTTTCTTAGTGGAAACGTTTCGCTCCTTATCCAAGGAGCTTCTTCAGTCTGAGCAAAGTTGGTAAGGGAATCCTAAATATGTTCCTAGGTAGCTGTGTGACCTTACACCTGGGGCTAGGTCATGGTTATATTGAGATGTAATTTTTAAGTCCTTTTATCATCTAATGGAGGGTCGTTAAAATCACCATGCTGCTGTTGAGCTTCTGAAATGGTCTTAATCTTCCTAGGCACAGAAGACAACACAGGGAGGAAGATGGGGGAGAGTTTGTGCCTGAGGCCCCCACCTCTATTCAAGGAAGGATTTTCCAAGTTGGCATAAATGGATTCCTTTGAGAGAGGGGTCAAGGAATCCATTTATGCCAACTTGGAAAATCCTTCCTTGAATAGAGGTGGGGGCCTCAGGCACAAACTCTCCCCCATCTTCCTCCCCGTTTTGTCTTCTGTGCCTAGGAAGATTAAGACCATTTCAGAAGCTCAACAGCAGCATGGTGATTTTAACGACCCTCCATTAGATGATAAAAGGACTTAAAAATTACATCTCAATATAACCATGACCTAGCCCCAGGTGTAAGGTCACACAGCTACCTAGGAACATATTTAGGATTCCCTTACCAACTTTGCTCAGACTGAAGAAGCTCCTTGGATAAGGAGCGAAACGTTTCCACTAAGAAAATAGAAATCCAGTTGACATGATTCAAGCTACAGACATTAGCTGGCTAGAGTTTGTGCAAATCCTATAAAGTAGTGACTATATTCTGTGGCTATGAATGCCAGTATCTAACACCTTTACCTTTTTGCTAGTCTGTTCATGTTTTAAGTTATAATAATAAAAAAATATTGAGGACTTTAAATGAAATGATAGTTTCCAAGGTGACAATTTCTCATTTTAATCTTAAAAGAAATTTCTTTTCTAAATAATTTGGTGGTGAGCTAGATGAACTTTTTGTGCGTATTTATTTATATTGAAAAGAGGTTCATTTCTATAAACTACCATATTAATTTGTAATGTTCAGGAAGCCCTATTTTTTCAGGATAAATAAAAACATTTTATTTCATTTAGATCTGTGTTATATACAGTGAAAAGAAGAAAAAATTGCAGACTTATCTTATATTTTCTGATACATGAATGTTTTGAATATCAATTAATTAAAAAGAATGCATTAATTATATTTTAATACTATTTCCAGTATTAAAATAGAATATAGAAAGTATACTATGAAATTTGAAACTCACTTTTGGGATTTTCTCTACATATTATATGATAGCAGAAAAGCTTTACGCTTAGTATTTTAAGTTATCTATTATTGCACAATAATAACAAATTATTTCACCCTTGATGGAATACGGATAATGCATGCACATTAAGAGTAAAATTTGGTTTAGTATATTAATTCCAGTTATAGATATCAATCACAGAAAAGTTTATACCAGTACCATTGCAATCTGGATTTCATATCTATTCATTTTTCACAATTGCTGAAATCCAGAGAATTACCTCTGTATTCAGAAAACAATACATCATGAATGTATTCAGCATACTACATATAGAACAACCTATGAATATCTACTTGCTGAATGTACACTGTAATCCATACATGGATATGTGACTGTGTAGGTGTTCATTTTATTTACTTTTATGCAACAACCCCCTATCTCTCTCTGCTTAGAGAGTTTATTTTACTGCAAAAACTAAACATGATACTATCTGGTGAAGTATTTGGGGTATCCATGTATGCATCACAGTTTAATAAAGTATGAAATATTTGGTAGGAAAAATTTAAGTTGTGGCAATATCAATAAAATGATCTAATGTTGCTTAAAGGAACATCATAAATGATAAATATAAAGGTACATAAAAGTAAATATGTAAGGAGAAATATCAACAGATTTTTGGAAAGTTCTATTTTTAAAACTGATATACTGTATGTATTTCTGTTGAAGATGGTTTTGAGATTGAAATTAATTTGGTCTACTGATATTTCTCTATGTGTATTATATTATATGAACTGATATTTGACTAATTACTGCTTTTTGACTCCTGATAGACTGGTTCATTTAAATTACATATTTTTTATTATAAGTGCTTCCTTTAATTTTTATGTTTATCTTGTCTGATCTCAAGTCGTGGCTCATATCCAAAGTTGGTATCATATTGGTATCAAACTTTTAAAAGTGCACAGTCTATTTTATGGATATTGGTGAATTCCAGTTTCAAGTATAAGAGGTACACTTTGAAAAAAGAAGAAGGGGTATTTGCATCTTTCAGAGTTTATTCAGACCAGAATAAAGCCCTAAAACTTTAAAACATACCTTTAAAAACATACTGGTTGATCTGGCTAGAATTCTGAAAAGTTGCTGGAGAATATAGCAATGTGAGAAAATGAATCCAAACAAACAGACACCCAACATACGATCTGACTAGAAAACATATGCAGAAACCACTACAATGCATGCAGAGCATGAGTTTGCAACAAAAATGTTATTATTTCTTTTCAGATTGTCTTATTAGAGTTCTTCTCATACTTATTATGTGAGGACCAAAAAAAAAAACTAATGCGAGTACGTTTTTTGTTTTGTTTTAATCCATTGTAAACTTGTGCTGTATTGTCGAAGCACTCTACACATCTTCAAGGGAAACAAGCAGGAAAAAAAGGGAAGGAGATTTTTTTAAAAAAATCCAGGGATGTCCTTAAATTGACAGGAAGTCCAATAACTTTAATTTGGCATCAAATGCTTTGGTCACACCTTACTGACACTGTGATCCCAGATGCTTTGTTCTGAACACCCAGCAATGAAAGGTAGGCTTGTTGTAGTTTTGTATTTTAAGTTCCAATATACAGTTCTCTGTCTCCCCAAAGGGGAGAAGGAGAAAGAGAGAAAAAGGCGGTTTGGGTCCCCCCCCTCATTTTCAATAATATGGAATAATCTATAAGTCTACAGGAGCAAGAGAGCCTGGAGAGAAGCCAAGTCAACCTTTTAGTGTACATGTTCTGCAGCAAAGTTGCTGAAGTACTTTCCGCTGGCAAAGATTATTCTTTTTCACTAGCATGCAGAAGCCTCCTTCCGCCCAAGATTCTTCCGTTGCTTCCAGAGGTCATAGAGAGTGGAAGGAGGTTGAGTTTTTAACAGCAGGGTGTCAAACAGAGGAAGATTTAATTTGTCAGACAGGCAAATTTGACGGAGGAGATCATTCAGGAGCAGGTAGCAAATAGGAAATTGTGTTTCCATCAAAAGGAATTTCAGTCACAACAGCATTTGTTTTCAGGAAGATATATTGTGTTGCAGCAAGGAGTGATTTGTATCCATTTATGTAAGAAGGGAAAAAAAAGATCAGAAAGAGAAATATTAGAAACCAGTGAAAAATTCAGTCAGAGATATCTTTTTGAGTATTATGAATTAAAAAAGAATACTAAATAGCTACACACAAGAACACACACATAATTTAAAATCATACAGAATGTAATAGAATAGTATTCTGATTCCATGTGCTCCCAAAAGTGCTTATGGTGAAGATTCTTTTGCCCTCTGTGGAATTGCAAAACATGATTTATAACAATATGCATCACAATCATTTTTTTTTCTGGAGAAAAATCTTAATCTGATCCAGGTTCTAATGCTTAATTTCCCTACATCTTAAGAAAAAAACATAATAAATAAGTTGGGTGGATTGTACTGTCTGATCATTCATTTTGGGACAAATTCAGAGATATGCATGTGCCAACAGAAGAGCATTTGCCAGTGGAAATAGATTCCCTGTAGCTGAGCAGCTCCTTCTGAGCCCCCCCACCCCTCAGTTCTATTATAGAGTGATTGGAGGCTACAGTGGGGAGGATAGAAAGGGCAAATTGGATATTATCCTGTCTCTGTGAAGAACATGAGTTTTCAATCTGGTTTTAAGCACAATCCCACATTCAGATAAATGTGCTAGTGTCCTGTTTGTTTGTTACATTCTCCCTGCTGTGAGAGAAAAAGTTATATGTGTAATAGAGATTCATGCAGAGGAATGATTTCTGCTTGGATAGTAATAAAAAATATACATGATGTCAGTATTGTCACTTTAAATGATAAATGAAAATACAATTGTAGTTCTTTAGTTATCTCTTCAGTCTGTCATGGGGGACTCGGGCTCAGAGTCCATGGGGGATTCAGGCTCGGAATCAGAGTCAGACGATGAGGACGGGCGGCCAGCCTCTGACGTAGAGATGGAGGGCGAGCAGACAGCTCTAGGTAAACGGCCGCCTGAGCAGTCAGAGGAGGCGGGGCTGGTTAGCGAGCAGCAGGCACAGGTGACGCTGATTAGTGAGGATGAAGACTCAGAGCTGCCTCCCCCTCCCAGTGCTTGAGAAAGGAGAGAGGAACAGCGGAGGTCAGAGAGGCTACGCGTGAGAAAGTAGCCCCGCCCTCCTAAATAAGCTCCACCCGGGTCTGCCTCTATAAAAAGGGAGCCGCAAGCCCAGACTGTTCGTTGGGGACAACCGTCTGCTTACCGGACTCCATGTGCCTGGATTCCTGATTGGGAAACCTCGTGACCTGACTCTTGGACTCACTTGACTAATCGTGTTTTGAACGTGAAACTCCCTTAAGGCAAGCTCTTGGGACTTTTGGGGCTTGTTTTTGTAGAGTGTGTGCGTTTGCGCTCACACTCCCTTGCCGCCTGTTCGTTACCTCACAAGTTTCTCAGCAAAGTTTACCTCACAAGTTTACCTCACAAGTTTCTCAGTAAAGTTTTACAACTGCCTCCCTGGTGTATTGTGTGTGATTGGGCTGGGACAGGACATAGTCAAATGTTAGCTGGTATTCTTTCAATAGAGCTCTCAATCTTTCTTTTGTGAAATTGGATACTAAGCCCTTTTTCCAAACAATCAATCAGTTAAAGGAATCGAAGAGAGTTAAAGGAATATTGCAATACTTGTTGGTTTAGCAATTTTATTGTATAAAAAAGCATGTCATTTATAAGTGTTTTTAGGAGAACTATGAAATAATGAGAAAGAGAACATAAAATCATACTTGAAACTAATATGTGCAAGAAAATATTCCTCACTGGAATTCTGTTTTCTTAAATTCATTGTTAGTGGCAAATGATGTAAAGCTCATAGAACATAAAGATGCTCTCAATAGCACTTACGTATATTGCCATTGAGATTGAAAGTAGTATATTGTTAAGAATCTTGCAACATTTTAAATTCTAATTGAACGAAAAGGCTTCACAAGCAGAGGCCTAACATCGTGTGTACATTAATTCTCTGTAAATTCAGAGTTCTGCATATATTACTATGATCATAAAAAAATATTGCAATTGTACAGTAAATCCTTGATTTAATAGACCAATGGGGGGAAGGGGTGTTCATGAAAGCAGAATGTCCATTAAATCCAAATGGATTTTATATAAGCATATTTCATGTATTTTATGCATCTTATACTTTCATAAAATGGCAAAAGGGATTTTATGCATGTACAGAAGCTTAAGGGTTATGGACAAATTTTGTCTGTTGCACTTGAGGTATCTTAAACTAAGGTCCTTTAATTGAGTTTACTGTGGTTTAAATAATTTGCTTTCCAAGTCATAGGCTCCCTTAAAAATCAGGAAAAAAAACCCCTTGAGTACAGCATAAGGTGATTCTGAAAATGTCAAGAAAAGCAATAGCAGATTGTGAGTTACAAATCTTAGAATGGAATATTTCAGTTTGGAGGAAATTGTAGCTGGATACAAATCATGAAAAGAACACTTGGACAGGATATAAAACAATCAGAACAGGAACAGGAACAGAAGAAAAAATCAGGTCACAGAGTTCATCATCAGGTTCTCAAAAGCCATTCAGCTGCAATGAAAGGAGCAAGGAGAAATGCTGGTAGAACACAATGATTTAATCCGTTCAATTGTGTCTGATTCTCAGAGACTGCCTGGACAAGTCCCTGCAGTTTTCTTGGCAAGGTTTTTTCAGAAGTGGTTTGCCATTGCCTCCTTCCTCAGGCTGAGAGAGAGTGACTGGCCCAAGGTCACCCAGCTGGCTTTGTGCCTAAGGCAGGACTAGAACTCCCGGTCTCCTGGTTTCTAGCCAGATGCCTTAACCACTACACCAAACGGGCTCTCTAAACGCACAGTTTACACATCATTAAAACAAGCTGAGTTGTACTTTTTAGTATAAAAGTAATATTTATTAATTTCTTTAATCTACTTGATGGTTAACCAAGGTGCTTGAAGAGTTTTGAACAATGCAAAACTAAGACTCTTTTAGTAATCTAATGTCAGGCCCAGCCCAAGAACGACGAAGAATCAATCCAGCCAAGCTTCAGTTCTTTATTTGCTTACACTGTATAGAAAGAATCTTGCCAGACTAAAGCTACTCTACCTAACCTAAGGGGAAATAACCTGGGAAGGCTCTAAAGCGGGGCTACTCTGAATCTCTTAGTCTTCCCACGTTCCACCTCTGGACTGTGTTTTCTCTTATCTTGCGGGTAGCAAGAATGTGCCCCCTCCTTCCTGAGAACCAGCAGCGTTACTGAAGTCCACCATATCACCTCCCCCTTCAGAGACACATTCCATCACATCTAGCACTGTTTGCCAATTAGGTTTGTAGCCTGTATGAATTTCCTTCCATTCAACAAAAGGGGTTTAACAAGATGCACTATGGTCTGCTACTCCACTGGGTATCTTCATTACAACAGACTTCACTCTGGATATTAATGAAACCAACTAGAAGTTATTGTCTTAGCATAACAAGGTAGAAAAAACATGGAGAGCATGGCTTCTAATTTTTTTTCCCATTCTCTTAATAGCAATTTTGCTCTGGGCCACATGACCGGAAGGGAAAAGTCAAGGGGCTTTTTTTCTGGATTCCCCCCCCCCAGCTAGATCTGGCACATATTTATTTATTTATTTATTTATTTAGTCAGCTCTCCCCCCACCAAGTCCAAATTTAGCCCCATTCTGTTCTATTTTCAGACAGAATTACTATTATATAATTTCTTCAAAGATTCCTTTGGGTTGGAAAGAAAAATGGTAACATATTTAAAAGAAGGAACAATCAATTTAATCTTCTACAACAGCTGTTTTGTAATATCACTTTTGCATAAGTGATTGAGGCCTGATAGCACAAGTGCATTTCCCACAATAAATAACAATCAGTTCTTTTATATTTTCAGTTTGTAAAATTAAAAATTCCCAGCATTTCACATTTGGGGGACAATTTCAGCAAGTTAGCTGATTTATTCTATCTTTGTTTAGGGCTTCTTTAAGTATCTTTAAAAATATATATTTATTTATTTATTTTTATTCTTTCAGTCATGCAGTGTTGGATCTCTTTTCTTAATACTGTTTGTTTATTTGTTTGTTTATTTATTTATTCCTCACATTTCTTCACCACCCATCTCACCAAAGTTTTCAGAAACTTTTAAGCAAATAAAGTATTTTTTGATGATTGTATATTTGTATGGTTTTATATTTATTTTAACTGTTATATTTTGTAAACCGCCCAGAGTCCCCTTCAGGGGAGGTGGGGCGGTAATAGAAATTGAAAAATAAAATAAAATAAAATAAAATAGATTATTCTTTTATCTTATTCATAAATAATGAGAATACTGAACTGAATGGAAAGCCTGTGTTTTTTCCTATGGGAATAAAAACAGTAAAGTAGTTAAGTTTTCCTGAGATTATTTTTTAAAGTCCAAATAATATTAAACAGAGGAAAAAGTCAGAAAAGAAAATTAGTTGGAGAAAAGCACTCACCATCTTTACAGACAAGACCGACTACACAGAGACCTGTGTCTAAGATATAGCCATTTGGACAACTCGTACAATTTCTTTCTCCTGGGCCACTGCACCCAAAACAGCTGGCATCACATCTTAATGAAAAAAAAACCAGCAAGTTATAAATAAGATCAGTGTTGATTATTTGTCTTAATCATATACTGCTTGATTTCTTAACTTCATATATGAATTACTGCAAGATTCTAAAATGTTAATACTAACACAGAAAATAGCATAGCAAAGATGATAATCACATGACCATCCTATCTTTGTTCCTGTTTTAGACCTCTGAGGCTTGAAGGCTGATCATATATTAAAAAAACTGCATATGCCTCCAACATTTCCACAAATTTAAATATAATCTGGTGGCTGTGTGTCAAAACAGTCCAATAATCTGGCTGCTCACAAATTTCAGTTCATCAAATATATTTCCTTCCTATACCTCTGCTGTGAGATTAGCAGGCATTTATACATGTTGCTCCCATTCTTTGCTTTTCAGCTCCGTGTCATGCTTCCTGACTCCCAACCCATGGTTTCTGGATGAAAAAAGGTGAGATTGATGGGGAAGAATTCTCACTTGTGGTTGACTATGTGGTAAGGTTTTTGGAATGTTTCACCACCGAGCATAATCATATTCTCACACCTCATGGAAATTATGCACTCACTACATAGCTCTTCTCTGCCATCAACTTAACTTAGTTTGGGAGGGGTTGTGCCCTTAAAATCGTCCTAGAAATATTTTAAAGGGTTCTAGATATCTGCTGTTCTGAGTAATTAAATCTGTCTTCAGACTGATAGCCACTTCTCCTATATGACTTTCTTACTAACTTTTACTCATCTTCTGGCCAGAATTTTAGGTATGTTCAATTTAGTCCTCTGACTTCCATTAATTGTAAACACATAGATATTTCCAACTGTACTGAAATATCTTGTGTTGACTTTTTTAGGCCAATAGAGACAAAGGAGCTCCATCCATTACTTTTCTGGTTGGTCAGTTTTGGAAAAGGGTCATGTCCTTTCTGTGGAAATTGTTTAGATTATCTATCCTTTTCCCCTTATAGCCATAGAGCTCCTATTTGAATGTGGTATGTCTCTCTCTGATAGTAATTTAGGAAGCTCACTGTATTTACTGTGATGAAGTTCAGTTCCCCTCATCCCCACCCCAGATACTCCCAGACTTACAAAAGTTTGCTTTGACAATATTTTGAAATTTCTGACATGCTAAGAATCGAATACAAAATGCAGCATTTCTATTAACTCTACTGCAAAAATGAACAAAAACCCTACATTTCTTTCTTGGTACTACCATCTCTTTTCACTAGCCCTAGCCATGCAAACATATCTATAACTGCAGAAAAGTATATTCTTCATGGGTTTGGTTCTAATCTCTTATTTAAGCTGTGCTAAGCTCTGGCGTGGGCTGGTCCATGAAGTCACGAAGAGTCGGAAGCAACTGAACAAATAAACAACAACAAAAAATTGAATCCAGTGAATAAATTGGAGGATTCCACATGTACCTTAAAATTTTCTCTTATATCTGCATTCCAGAGCTCACATAAAACTGCATATTAAATTAATATTTGCAAGCTTAAAGTACATACTGCCACAGCAGTTGGTTCCTTATTTAGTTATGGTTCACATATAAAATGGGTAAATCTTTGCATCTGGTTTAAAATGTGACATAGCTCATAATGACCACTTACCTTTTGCAAGTTTTATATCCATTTTCTAATGAGTGATCAAAATAGTAGCCATTGTTACAAGCTACCACACATCTTCCATTCTCCATAAGATATTCTTCTGTACAATTTATGCAAGCATCTGCTCCTGGGCCTCAAAAGCCAACAGAACAAAGGTGATAACATATTGCTGTATCCTCAATAAAGCATAGATAATGGATATTCATTATATATAATTCTGTAGAGTGATGACTAATTTGGTGGGATGAAAAACGGCATTTTCCCATGTAAACAAGAATGCTAAGAAGGCGTTCAAGAAAATCTCACTATGGTTTATGGGTACTCCTGAACACATCCAATCATACTGCTAGTTCCTCCTCATAGTCTCACTGATTTGCTAGAACTACCACTGGCTTGTTTTAGATTTGTTTTTCTTGCTAATGTTAATGGTAGTTGTAGTATCCCAGCAAAGACATGATTGGGAGGAGCTGTCATACACAACTGAAGGCGTTCACACTAACTATAATCAGTGGGTGTTATCTGAGTATGGCCTAATGACACCCTGGGTTTCGTATTTATGATAGTACTGTTTTTTTCTACAAAGCTGTTTTAAAAAGTTGGGGACTCTTGCGATGGGATCCCCACTGCAAGATATTTATTTATTTATTTATTTATTTATTTATTTATTTATTTATATTTTATTTTTATCCCGCCTTTATTATTATTTTTTATAAATAACTCAAGGCAGTGAACATACCTAATACTCCTCCCTCCTCCTATTTTCCCCACAACAACAACCCTGTGAGGTGAGTTGGGCTGAGAGACAGTGGCTGGCCCAAGGTCACCCAGCCGGCTTTTATGCCTAAGGTGGAACTAGAACTCACAGCCTCCTGGTTTCTAGCCCATTGCTTTAACCACTAGACCAAGATAAGCAGATGGGATAAGAAATCCAAAAAGTCCTAGTGCATATTTAGATCCCTGCCATCTCGCTAGGTTGCTTCCCACTGATGGGCTGTTATTGAGAAGATAAGGAATAAGACTCACCACAAACATTCTTTTTGAAAATTACAGACTTGTTTTATCATGCAATGTCTGTAATCATATGTACTCTTCATAAAACATTATGAATTTTATTACATATAATAATGCAAATAATTTTTTAGAACTTTCAAGTGGTTTTGAATCAATTATTTGATATGAAAATCTGAAAGAGATAGAGTAGAACAGAGTGGCTGTATAACAAAGTCAGTTAATAAGGTGTGGAAATATTCAGTTTGGACTATACCTAATATTATATGAGCAAACTTCCACTCAAGCAATGTGACTTCTGCCAATTTCTCCTGTCAACCAATAGTCACCAAAATGTACTTAGGATGATACTTAGTACTTATTCTATTTTATTGCAAAGGAAATCAAATTATTTAGTTAACAAAAAGAATATTAGAAGTACCTGTACAAGAGGCACAGGAATGATGGCATGGCTCACAGTCTCTGCCATTATAATATTTGCCTGCTTCACAGCGTATAATACATCTTGTTCCTTGTAAACTACATAAAAAACACAAGGAGATTTAGGTAATTTTAGCTATTACCTAAGAGGAAGGGAAAATACATTCATAGATTATAGTGAGAACTTTTTCAAATGCCATTTATTAAAGACTCATTAATTAAGGTGTGTTTCTAGCTGATGTATTGAACCTTAGTCTGAAACATAGTATAATACTGCAGAAATCAATAATATTTACATTTTTTGAAAACAAACTAGAGTACTCAGCTGATATGCTTAGACAGGAACAGCAATTTTGTTGTTATTCTATGGGTTTCTTTAGACCCATGTTCCATTATGTGTATTTATTTATTATTTTTTATTTATTAAACAGATTTATAAGGCTGCCCAACTCACACATGGTAACTCCGGGCGGCTTACAGAATTAAAAACCATAAAAACACAATAGACATGTTTGCTAATTTAACATGGAAATTTTAACAAATCATTCTACATCTGATTAGGCTGTTGCAGCTTTAATTTTCTTTCCCCCTAACTAACATATGTACTGTACATTAATACATATGTGCACTAAGGAACACAACATATATAATTAAAACATTACAGCATATTGAGATCATTACATCACAATTAGATCATTGTATCAATTTCGTGTGTGTGTTTTATTTATCAATACAAGCAAGTGTATATGTCCCAGAAAAGTAAAGTGGATGGAGGAGTAGCATAATTCTTCATATAGAGCTGAATTGCATGTGTCTTGTTTCAGTATTGCTTCTTGTACATGACAGCTTACAACATCTTTTATTTTTCCCTGCACAGTCGTGTCCGACTTTAGGGGGTGGTGCTCATCTCCGTTTCTTAGCCGAAGAGCCAGTGTTGTCCAAAGATGCTTCCACGGTCATGTGGCCGGCATGACGCACACAGAACGCTGTTACCATCCCGCGGAAGTGGTACCTATTTATCTACTTGCATTTGCATGCTTTCAAATTGCTAGGTTGGCAAGAGCTGGGGCGAGTGCAGGAGCTCACTCCGTCACACTGTGCTCGGGTCTCGAACTGCCAATGTTCCGATCAACAAACCTGGCATCTTAACCACTGAGTCATCGCACCCCTCATATATGCATCTACCAGTACAACATCTACCAGTAGCTAATTCATTCAGGCTGCAGTTTTCATGAAAAATGAGTACTGTTTTAAATTGCAGACTCCATGGCCACAAAGTCTAGCCTTTATATATATATATATATATATATATATATATATATATATTCTGTTTTGTCTCCCAACCCTTGATTTTTGTATCATTTAGTTTGATTATGAGTCGGAAGAACTCAAAAACATGTACTCTTTTATGCCATTAGCTCCCAACAAATATATATTTTTAACTGTAGATTTAAATGAAGATATGGAAACGGTTACAAAAACAAATTATAAATTGATAATTTTTTCTGTATGATAATCCTTAAATATTAGATATAATGTATATCAGAAGGAGAATACAGTGCTTTCATTTTCATTTTCTACATATTAAGGACTTTTTATCCATTATTAGTCAGGATAATATGTGCATTCACAAAAATATTAATATACCGTATTTTCCGGCGTATAAGACGACTGGGCATATAAGACGACCCCCAACTTTTCCATTTAAAATATAGAGTTTGAGATATACGCCGGAAAATACGGTACTCGCCGTTTGGCTCCACGACGGGCTCCAAAGTCGCCCACAACGCGTTTCCTACCAGGCTTCCCGAAACGCGGCCAATTCTGGGCCCCCGCTCCATTTAAAGCGCGGCTGGGAGGGGAAGGGAAGGCGAGGCGAGGCGAAGCGAGGCGCCCGTTGAGCGTTGTGGGCAACTTTGGAGCCCGTTGTGGAGCCACTGCGTTTTGCCCCCTCCCTTCCCAAGGCTGCTCCGAGGGAACGGAGCTCGCTCCCCCCTCCCCGCGTTTCTCCCGCGCTCGTCCTCCTGCTCTTCCCTGGGGGCTGCGTTCCGGCGAGCGGCTGCACTTGGCCAGGAGAGGTCTTAAACGGCGAATACCGTATTTTCCGGTGTATAAGACGACCCCCGACGTATAAGACGACCCCCGACTTTTGAGAAGATTTTCCTGGGTTAAAAAGTCGTCTTATACGCCGGAAAATACGGTACTTGAAAAATCTGTTTAGTTAAAAGCTAAATATAATGTGATATTTTTTTCTTCTGGACTTCTTTCGCTATCATGTTAACGGTAATCAATAATCTCCTTACCTTAGACCATGTCTGCATTCTGTGCATGTTTGAAATTCAGTGCATGACTTACAATTTTCACTGCATTTATGGCAGACAATCTTATCTGGAAAGAAATGCAATACAGAAAAAATTAAAATTAATTATATGCAAAAGAACTTATGGATATATATGATATATTAATACTTAAATATTAATACATAAATTAATTTATTAATTAATTAATTTATACATAAATTAATATTAAATATTTAATTTAAATATTTATGTACCAACCATTTTAAAAAATTTTGTAATTTGTAATTATCTACATATTTCCAAGATGTCATTACATCTGGAAAAATACTGTTCAATAAATCCTGCTCTGTTTCATTTACTTATAGCAAGCCTGCTTAGTAATGTCAAAAGATACTCAGTCAATTTTTTTTAATATAAGGTATAAATTACAAGACACATGTGTATATGCCTATATTTATTATAATAAATTAATACACTCATATAATATTATATTAGAACAATTATACAGCAGGATATATTATGCTTTATAGAATGAAGCACATGTAGACACTTATGTACTATTGCCTACCAATTACTGTGTGAGAAATGAAAAGTGGATGAAAATGATTTTTTCTAATTATTTATTCAATTTGAATTTGTAACTTCTCCCCAAAATCGGATTACTCCAATGTTGCAGGCATAAGCAGTACCCAGCTGGATCGGACCCCTGGACCATCTAGTCCAGCAGTCTGTTCTCACAGTGGCCAACTGACTGCACAAGGTAGCCCAGTAGTCTTCCAGCAGATGGCCTTCAGAGGCAGGCACACTGCCATCAAGGCTAACAGCCATTGATCCGCATGACTTCCCTTAATTGGCCAGCACCAATCTCATGGTAGCAAATTCCAAAGCTGAATTACATGTTGGGTAAAAAAAAATCCTTTTGTCTGTTCTGATTATTCCAGGATTCAATTTCATAGGGTGGCCTTTGTTTCTAGTATTTGGGGAAGGGGAAACAGCTTCTCCTTGTCCACTTTATGTACAACATGCATAGTTCTATACACCTCAATCATGTTCTCTCTCATTTGCTTCTTTTCTAGCCTAAAAATCCACAAATATTGCAACATTTTTTTCATGAAGGTTGTTGTAGCTACTTGATCATATTAGTTGCCCTCCTCTGAACCTTCTCCAGCTCCACTATATCTTTTATTGAGGTGTGGCAACCAGAACTTCACACAATATTCCAGATGCAGTTGCATCATTGATTTATATAAGGGCATTTTGGTATTGCCATCTCTACTTTCAAAACAATTTTTTATTATCCCTAACATGCTGTTGGCCTTGTTTACAGCAGGTAAATGTCTGAGGAATAGGTTTCCTCTTCATTACCTCACTTTCATTTCTGAATTTGGAATATACATTTTGGGAACAGGGATAGCAATGTGGCAGTTCAAAATGAACCAAATTTATTTACGAGCCTAGTTAAAATTAAAAAATATTATGCTGCAGTGTGAAACAGTTATTATATCCATTCCTTCTCCTTGCCTCCATTTCCAAAACTTGGCAATATTATTACATAAAGTCTATATTAGACTACTTAGAAATTAGTTCATGAAACCCCATGTTTCTTCTGTGTCACAACAAGCAAAAGGATCTGTTTGAAGTTATGAGGTAACTTTCTTTGTTGTTCACCCACAAATATGGAATGAACTGCTATGGAGATCTTTCTCACCCCTGTTTGACATAATGTTTCAAAAAGTATAGTCTTCTTTGTGTTGGAAATTCAGCAAATCAACATGCCTCATTTGCATGTAGATGAGTTCATCCCAGGATGCAATTCTCCATGTCTTTGAGGAAGTTGTTTTGTTGCCACTCCCACTTCCTCCTCAGTCAGTCCTTCTTCTGGTCTCTCCAGCGGAGAGGCAAGCATGCTGTTTGCTCTCTCTCTCTCTCTCTCCATCTTAGGCCATGGATGGGCCTAGGAGAATTTTCCCCCTTTTCTCCACACAGCCCTGGCAGCAACATAGGGCCAGGAGTCCTCCTCATTTAGGGAACCAAAGGAGAATAATTTCTCAACAAAATGGATGTAACTGGACCAATAAACATAAGAACTCTTTTTGAACATACTATGTCTAAGCGTGTGATTCTTTATGCTTGGGTGGGCTAAAAGGGTAAGATTAAGAACCTGGATCTCTCTAACGTGCTCACTGACTCTGCTTTTAAACAATATTCTTTTTCTGTGCACGAGCTTATACTACGTTAAGCTCTGCTCCATTCACTGGTTCTAACAGGCCACTGAATGATCTTCACTTTGTTTCATGAAGCTTCTTGACTAATAGTTTATCTGTTTGTTTGTTTGTTTGTTTGTTTATTTATTTATTTGATTTCACCAAACAACAAGTTGATTTTTATTATGTTTTTTTTTTAAGTGTTTTTAATACATTTGAGTTATTTGGTTTATACTTTTAAAGTTCTGATGAAAGTTTCACAGTGTTCAAACTGAAATGAATGGCAGTATATTGAATGTACAGAATGTAAGCATTTAATTGTCCAGTTCTTTCTAATATTAAAACAACTGAATAATGTAAAAAAAATCTTACTATTGTCCAGGTAAAAGCCATCTGGGCAGGTGGTAATACAACTCCTAGACTCTTCATTGATAAAGTAACCAGGTTTACAAGTATTACATTGATCACTATGACTTCCAAAACATGTTTCACAGTTGGGCGAGCACTTTTTACAACGTTTCTTGTCTGCGCTGTAGTGACCAGGTGGACAGTTGGGAACACAGATTCTTTATCGTAAAAAATAGTAAAAGACAGTCAGAGATAGCACTGAGCTGGACAGAATTAATCAGATGGTATTTGAATAACAAAAGCAGAACAGTGGTTGTCCAGATACTAGAGATATTAGAGCCAGATATGATATAAGACAAGCACTTCTGTTAATGTCTAAACCAGAGCTTTCCAAACTTTTCATGTTGGTGACACACTTTTTAGACATGCATCATTTTGCGACACACTCTTACAGCAGGGCACAAGGCAGGCACTAGGACCTGCGTGGAATCCTGGCAGGTCTCAGAGGCAGCAGCAGCTGCGACACGCCCAGACACTGCGGCCAACACACTAACATGTCCCGACACACAGTTTGGAAAGCTCTGGTCTAAACAAATGAACACACCTCAATCCACTTCCAATCTTAACTGGACAGAGGGACATAACTGTGAATATACAATATTTATGATGATCATATTTGCAAAAAATAATTTGCTAATTTAACATGCCCCATTAAAACAAACTAAGATGCAACAGCAAGTATTGTAGTAAATGTATCATTGGTATTATTCTTTGGTCCAAATCAATTCAACAAGCAGTTCCTCTATGAAAATGTTTCAAGTGTGTATTTCTAACCTTGTTAAACTCTTCCCCATTCTGTATTCCAATGTTCAAGTTATTTTTTTAAAGTGGCATAAAGTGGAATTGAGATAAATATATTGTATAATATGTATATAGAGAAAATGTTGCAAAGAATGTAGTCAAAGACAGAAGGCATGATTACAATCAAAGGAAAAAGAGAAAATGCAGAATAATTTTGATGGAAATAAAATGCTTTGCAAGTGGGTGAGGAGTGAGTGGTAAGTAAGGAGCCTCCAACTGAGCAAATAGATTTAAAAATAAGTGATGAAATGATTTGGCATGAAACTAAGAGAGGGAATGCTGGAAGGAGCATTGTAGAGATTTGTTTGGGAATAAAAATGATATGTCAAAGAGTGGAAGTGAAACAAATGCTATAAATGTTACTGTCCAAGAAAAAATAACAAAAATGAACTAATAAATGAGTAAGAATGTTAAGAAATGATAAGGCTGCTGTGTAGATGGCGTAACTGTTAAAATATGAATGTGATTTTCTAATGGAATGTCTACGAAATTTGTTTAAGATGGGGGTGAAGACTACATCTGTGTTTGACAATTGGAAAAATGTTATCATGATTTCCCTGTACAAGGGGAAAGGCAGCAAAACTGAATGTAAAATCTCTAGGGAATTCATTTGTTAAGTATGCCTGTGAAGGTGTTTGGCAGAATTCTGGCTGAAAGGGTGAGAGGAGACAAAGAACAAAATCTGGGAAGTGCAGTGTGGCTTTGTGCCAGGCAGGGGATGTCCAGAAGAGAATTTTGTTCATCAGCAAGTAACAGAAATGTATGATTGTGAGAAATTTTATATGGTTTTTGATTTAGAAAAAAGGGGATGATAAAACACATAGCCTTTAATTATGGGATGTTTTCTGTGAACATGGTGTTGAAACTTGGTTGCTGAATTGGATAAAAGCAGTATATAATGGAAGTAAATCATGCATGAGAATAAATTTATTTATTTATTTATTTATTTATTAATTAATTATTTCAATTTATTCCCCACCCATCTCCCATGCAAGGGACTCTGGGCGGGTTACAATAATTAAAAATTTAAAAACTATACAATTAAAAGTCTCTAAAAAAATACAATATAAATAGATAAAATCCAAGATGGGTAGGGAATCGTAGCATAGATCGTATTGCTACGGGGCCAGCCAACCCCAGGAGGCACTACCGCCTCTGTTGTCCCTGGTGGCAGAGCCAGGTCTTAAGGGCCTTCCGAAAGGCCAGGAGTGAAGGGGCCAGTCTCACCTCCGGGGGCAAAATGTTCCATAAGGCGGGCGCTATCGCAGAGAAGGCACGCCTCCTGGACCCCGCTAGATGGAATTCTCTTGTTGAGGGGGTCCAGAGCATGCCCTCCATGCATGCACGGGTGGGGCGGGCCGACGTTATCGGGACAAGACGGTTCCTCAGGTATCCTGGCCCTATGCCATTTAGGGCTTTAAAGGTAATCACCAACATCTTGAATTGGACCCGGAAGCAAACTGGTAACCAATGCAGCTCGCGAAGCAGAGGTGTTACATGAGCCGATCTCCTGGCACCCATAACTGCTCGCGCCGCTGCATTCTGAACCAGCTGAAGCTTCCGGATACTCTTCAAGGGTAGCCCCATGTAGAGCGTATTACAGTAGTCTATACGGGAGATGACAAGGGCATGAGTGACTGATCGGAGGGCCTGCTGATCCAGGAAAGGGCGTAACTGGCGCACAACTCGCAGTTGTGCAAAGGCCCTCCTGGCCACGACTGCCACCTGCTCTTCGAGCAGGAGTTGCGAGTCCAGGAGGACCCCCAGGTCCCGCACTGGATCCGAGTGAGGTAGTGTAACCCCACCCAGAACCAAAGATGACAACTTCCCGGATTTAGGGGGGCCATCAATCCACAGCCACTCCATCTTACCAGGGTTCAGTTGAAGCCTGTTGTTCCCCATCCAGACCCCCACAGCCTCCAGACACTGAGATCACCTACTTCACCCGGGATGGAGATGTACAACTGGGTATCATTAGCATATTGGTGATACCTCATCCCGTGGTGATGGATGATCTCACCCAGCGGCTTCATATAGATGTTAAACAGGAGAGGGGAGAGCACCGACCCCTGCGGCACCCCACAAGTCAGGGGTCGTGGGTCAGCTCTCTCCTCCCCTATCAACACCGACTGGGAACGGCCCTGGAGGAAGGAGGCAAAACAGCACAGAACTACGCCGCCCACCCCCAACTCCCTGAGTCGTCCCAAAAGTATACCGTGGTCGACAGTATCGAAAGCCGCTGAGAGATCTAAGAGAGCCAGGATGGACGCACTCCCTCCATCCCGCTCTCACCAGAGATCATCCATAAGCATGACCAATGCGTTCTCCGTCCCATATCCCGGCCTGAAACCTGACTGGAAGGGGTCTAGATAATCCGTTTCATCCAGAATCCTCTGGAGTTGCCACGCCACCACCTTCTCAACCACCTTTCGCAAAAAGGAATGCTTAGTGAATGGTTCAACATTGAATATGGAATAAACAAAAAGGTGTGATGTCTCCTTGAATTCTCTAACCTATTTATGAATAAATTAAAAGGAATGTGTGTGGTGATCTTAAAAGTATGTTGGTTGGCATGTGAATGTACTGTATGTGCACTTTTATATGTAGATGATGCTATGCTGCTGCTGAGAATCAAATGTTTTGCAGTAAACATTAGATTGGATGATGAAAGGAGAAGTATGGCTGTAAAAGATAATGACCAATTAAAGACCAATGTTGGTAGAGAAAATGGAGTAAACAATTACAAGTTACACATAAAAAGCAAACAAGTAGAGCAAGTAGATGAATTTGTGTACTTAGTAGAATGTTTTACTAAAAAGGTAAAAGTTCCCCCCGCACATTTGTGCAGTCATGTCTGACTCTAGTGGCCGGTGCTCATCTCCATTTCTTAGCCAAAGAGCCAGCGCTGTCCGAAGACGCTTCCATGGTCATGTGGCCGGCACAACGCACGTGGAACGCTGTTACCTACCCACCGAAGTGGTACCTATTAATCTACTTGCATTTGCATGCTTTCGAATTGCTAGGTTGGCAAGAGCTGGGGCTAGCGCGGGAGCTCAGTCCATCACGTGGGACTAGGGATTCGAACCTCCAAACTTACAATCTTCCAATCGACAAGCCTGGCATCTTATCTGCTGAGCCACCACACCCCCAGAATGTTTTACTATAGATAAGAAAATGGAGGGAGAAATTTTAAGATATGCAAATGCTAGCAGAAAAAGGTACTAGTTAGTATGTGAGATGATACAAATATTGAATGCTTGTTGAAAGAAGCAAAAATGGCTGGATATTACATTGTCTTTCTGCCCACTTTGTTATATGGAAATGAGAATTGGGTGTGTCAGGAAAAGTAAACTGAATATGGTGGGAATGGGATACTTAAGTGTATGGTAAAATAGGAACAGTTAGGGACAAGAATGAATGGTTGATGAATGAATGTGGATTAAACGCAAAAGTGAGTGTCTGGCATGAAAGAATATGTTGAAGTGATTTGATCATACAGAAAGAAGAAATGAGAATCAAATTACAGAACAAATATATGAAGGAAGAGTTAATGGGTTTAGAGGAAAGAAAAAGCAAGGAAATTGTGGTTGGATGAAGTTAATTAGATCCTGAAAAGAGAGATGAGAAAATTATGTATAGACATAATTTAGACATAAAAAAGAGAGATGAGAAAGTATGTATAGACAGGAAAAAAAGTTTGTAAATCCAGAGGGGTATGGAGATATAGAGTGAATGCTGTCTTTTTAATTTCTTTGGCTTACTATTTCTTACTTCTTTGTGTGCTTTGCATAACATTGCTTATCTGAAATGGGAATAGCATGAAGAACATGTATGTATGTACATACGTATGTAGAGATGAATGGCATTAAGATTGTAATACATGCATTTTCATATAACTGAAAGAGATGTTAATGTGGTATTTAAACAGGCTTTCAAAATTCTGTTATTCCCTACAATAAAGCAGCATTCCTAGAATCCTTGCATTGTTTCTTTCTTTACCCAGCCTACCTCAAAAGGTGACATCACTTTTGAAAGTCTCTCCAAGTTTTTCTCTGTCCTATCTTAGGTTAAACAAAATGAAGGTGAGGTTATTCTGAGTTTTTTTCTCACGCTTCCTTCAGTGTCTGGACTATATAATCTCTTGTCCAAATCCTTCCCTGAAAGCTCTTTCATACCTTCTCCAAGGTCAGCTCTAAATTCCTTTACAATAACATACATTTAACCCCTCTACAGGCAGTCCTTGTTTAATGACCATTCACAGTTATGATGGTGATGAAAAAGTAACTTTGTCACCAATCCTCACATTTATGGCCTGTGCACGTCTGTAAAGCAAAGGAAAGCTGATGTAAGATTGTAAGCACAGTCGCTGTTTCACTTAGCAACTGCTTCACTTAATGACCAAGTTGCCAGTCCCAATTATGGTCACTAAATGAGGACTACCTGTAATCAGCTGATAGTATAATGTACAATATGCGAAATGGGGTAATACTGAAAAAGATGCTATCTTGGTACTATCTAATAAATGTTTTCTAAATAGGAATTCTGTCTAGTTCCAAACTGGATTATCAAGTAAGTATAAGCATACTGCGTAAGAAATAATAACCATTTCCTACCGTGTGTTGTTTTTAGATTTATAGTAATAGTGTAGACAGTCATTGCAATGGTCTGGTCCTGGTCCACCGCATCCAACTTTACTGCACTCTGCATTGCATGGACCTTCAAAAAAAGACCAACAGTCCTTGTATTTGTATTAACTGCTTTATAGAAATTACTTCAGGTCCATGTTGTAACAGATTACTTGGGTTCCATCATATAACTAATTTGGAAGTTAAAAAAAATCAAGACTGAAAATATTGAACAGAATTCAAAGTTTACAGAGATTGCTTTTCTGGCTTGGTACAGGAAATTGATAAAGAACAGGAAAAAAAGCTTGCTATTAATGGAGACATTATTTTAAATATAATAATTAATGTTACCTGAATAGTCATCTACCCCATAATCTTCTGTAGGGTCTTCAATTGGACTCAGGCGCACTCGTTCGCCTTTCAGAAAATCACTTCTTGGGGAGTAAGGCTGAATGGATGTCCCATAAAGTACTAAGGACCATTCTTTCAATTTACCTAGATGAATCATATTGGGAAGACATGAGATTCCACGAGGAAATGTATTCTCTTCAATGTTTATTGTAGCATATTTCAAAGAGCTTTCATCTTTACCTGTTGCTGTTGAAACTATCTGGCTCAGGACACGAGGGATGAACTGCCCAATGAAGAAGAGAAGAGAAGAGAAGAAACACTCTACTCACTGTTGCAATTGGGGGAGCTCTTCCTCCCTCTTCACAGAACCTATTGAGATGAACTGCCCTGTGAGGAAGTGCAGCAGGATCAACTGTTCTGGAAGTGGTAGTATCCTCTGGGTCTCCCTAAGAAGGCTACGTTCACTACAGCTGAATTTGCTACTCGTCTCTTCCCTCTCACTCATCTTTTCTTTCTGTGCTGTGTCTTTTTAGATGTTAAGCCTAAAATATGTCATTATTCCTCAAGTGATACAGAGTGGTTTATACTGGGGTAAATATACTAGTGAAAGCAAGGGAGGCAGTTACTGTGGGGCCTATAGGCACAGTTGGCATCGATTCCCATTACCACCCCTTCCTTGTTCCACATCTTTAACAAATAACCTGATTGCACAGGTTAGAGAGCCTGGCTTCGCTCACCATTGGGGGACAGTTCTGCCTTAGGGGCTCAGAGAGCTGTATAAAAGGTATAAATATGCAACTTAAACATTCACATACATGGTTATAAACTTATTAATAGCAATCATTATGTCTTCTCTTCCCACATCTGCACAGACCTACCACATATGAATTTGCAATTTCAGTAGTAGGAGGAAAGACAGGGAGGTGAGTTATGAAACACTGTAATAAATAAAACATTTAAAAAAATATTACATTTATTTAAATACCTTATTTTAAAATTATTTTTATTATTTATATATGGAACTGGAAATAAAAAAAAGGTAAAGGTTCCCCCTGCACATTTGTGCAGCCATGTCCGACTCTAGGGGCCGGTGCTCATCTCCGTTTGTCAGCCGAAGAGCCAGCGCTGTCCGAAGACGCTTCCACAGTCATGTGGCCGGCATGACACACATGGAACGCTGTTACCTACCCACCGAAGTGGTACCTATTCATCTACTTGCATTTGCATGCTTTCGAACTGCTAGGTTGGCAAGAGCTGTGGCGAGTGCGGGAGCTCACTCCGTCACGCGGGGCTAGGGATTCAAACCTCCAAACTTGCGATCTTCCGATCGACAAGCCTGGTGTCTTACCCGCTGAGCCACCACGCCCCTTGAACTGGAAATATGGACGTGTAAAAGATCAAGATTCCCTTGAGTTGATATCAACTCGTGGTGACTATATAGACACATCCACACAGTTTTCTTGGCACCAGTATGAAAGTGGTTTGTCACTGCTTTATTCTGAGGTTTTGTTTTTTGTTTTTGCCTACTCAGTCTAGTCTTCTGCTATAGTCTTCCTGGCAGTCTCCTATCTAAGTGTTTACCAGGACCAATCTGCTTAGGATTTTCAAGATAAGCAAAGGTTGTCTAGGCCCTGCTGTGGCATATGAGCATATACAACACATTTAAATATATTGCTGTTTATGTCCAGAGTGTTTCTAACTCCACAAATTATTATTAAATATAATTTCCAAATAGGGTTTTTCCTATACTAGGTATAGTGTGAATGAGTGAGAGATGATAAAATGTGAGAAAATTGTAGCAAAGGTCACATTCGCTCATGCAAGTATGTCACTGGATTGTCGTGTGGGAATTCACATGACTGCAACATGTTATTCCATAGGCAGAGTTTCATATCTCCTCAGTTATAATGCTGTCCAAAGCAAACAACTGCAAATGATGAAATGCTGAACAAACAGCAAAACAGTCTGTGGCTTGAATCATGTCAACTGGATTTCTATTTTCTCAGTAGAAACGTTTCACTCCTTATCCAAGGAGCTTCTTCAGTCTGAGTAAAGTTAGTAAGGGAATCCTTAAATATGTTTCTAGGGTGGCTGTGTGACCTTGCACCTGGGGCTAGGTCATGGTTATTTTGAGATGTTTATTTCTAAGTCCCATTATCATCTAAAGGAGGATCGTTAAGATTACCCTGCTGCTGTTGAGCTTGCGAAATGGTCTTAATCTTCCTAGGCACAGAAGACAAAGCAGGAAGGAAGATAGGGGAAAGGTTGTGCCTGAGGCCCCCACCTCTATTCAAGGAAGGATTTTCCAAGTTGGCATAAATGGATTCCTTGACCCCTCTCTCAAACCACCTATCTTCTCTGTCTAAAATGTGAACATTAATGTCCTCAAATGAGTGTCCTTTTTCCTTTAGATGAAGATAAACCAGAGTCAGCAGTTTGTGCCTAGGAAGATTAAGACCATTTCGCAAGCTCAACAGCAGCATGGTGATCTTAACGATCCTCCTTTAGATGATAAAGGGACTTAGAAATTACATCTCAAAATAACCATGACCTAGCCCCAGGTGTAAGGTCACACAGCCACCTAGAAACATATTTAAGGATTCCCTTACTAACTTTGCTCAGACTGAAGAAGCTCCTTGGATAAGGAGTGAAAAGTTTCTACTGAGAAAATAGAAATCCAGTTGACATGATTCAAGCCACAGACTGTTCCACCTGGATGACTGAGAACCTTCATCGACAAACAGCAAAACAATACCAGGTCAAAAGATGAATGTATGTGTGTGAATTGGATCCCAACCATTTAAAGAAAGCACATAACTGTGTAAGAGGTTTGCAGCAAAAATGACAACTGAGATGATTCAAAGGATAAAATTATTGGTGACTACTCTGTGATTTTGGGGATGGGAATAGGAATTTCTATCCATATTTTAAGCACCAGGCATACCTGTGCAGCCAATCAATATTACAACCAGTAGCACAATGCCAGTGAATAGTTGATAACCAAATATTCACTATTGCTAATATCAGTAACCTACTTCTGCCCAAGAAAGCTATCCATATGGCAGTACAATCCTGTCAGCTCTTTGAAGTAGTCCAGACAAGAAGCACAAACCATGAGTACTAACACTACCTTTATTGTAAGGTTATAGTAACAGAATCTTGCAAGTCTGAAAGCTCTTCTCCCCTCCTTTACTTTTACTTTCCAGAAAACTAGGGAGCGTCCCTTCTGAGATGCTTCCCATGCCCCTTTTCCCAGGGCTGAAAACTAGCGGGGGGGGGGGGCAAGTGGATCATGTGCCCCGGGCGCCGCGCTGGGAGGTGCGCCAAAATTACAAAATAACCCACAGGGGAGGCACGGAATCCATGTTTCCCCCGGGTGACACAGACCCTAGTTCCATCCCTGCCTTTTCCTTCTGTGGGCATGACAGTTTTCCTTTTGCATGACAGTTGTCTAGTCTGTGGCTCTTCCTCATGTCTCCCAAAGTCATTTCCACATATCATTACAAATCCTGAATGCAGAACCTTTTGTTCTACCAGTCTTTAATTTAAAAAATACTAGTGGGAAATAATATGGACCTACTGCAGTTTCCCCCTTCATGGATCACTGCCTTGTTGTGGCGAAGGGGCTTGCATAACTCAATGAAGTCAGGTCAAGAAGAACAGGTCATGACGGAGAGTTCTGACAAAACGTGGTCCAAAACTGGAGGAGGGAATGGCAAACCACTCCAGTATCCTTGCCAAAAAACCCATGGACAGTATCAAAAGGCTAAAAGATATGACGCCGGAAGATGAGCCCCTCAGGTCGGAAGGTGTCCAAAATGCTACTGGGGAAGAGTGGAGGGCAATTCCGAGTAGCTCCAGAAAGAGTGAAATGGCTGGGCCAAAGCCAAAAGGACGCTCAGTTGTGGATGTGTCTGGAAGTGGAAGGAAAGTCCGATGCTGTAAAGAACAATATTGCATAGGAACCTGGAATGTAAGATCTATGAATCAAGGTAAGCTGGATGTGGTCAAACATGAGATGACAAGATTGAACATCGACATCTTGGGAATCAGCAAACTAAAATGGACAGGAATGGGCGAATTTAATTCAGGAGACCATTATATATACTACTGTGGGCAAGAATCCCTTAGAAGAAATGGAGTAGCTCTCATAGTCAATAAAAGAGTGGGAAAGGCAGTACTGGGGTACAACCTCAAAAACGACAGAATGCTTTCAGTTCAAATCCAAGGCAAACCATTCAACATCACAGTGATCCAAGTCTATGCCCCAACCACTGATGCCGAAGAAGCTGAAGTTGACCGGTTCTATGAAGACCTACAACACCTTCTAGAACTAACACCAAAAAAAGATGTCCTTTTCATCATAGGGGACTGGAATGCTAAAGTAGGAAGTCAAAAAATAACCGGAATAACAGGCAAGTTCAGCCTCAGAGTACAAAATGAAGCAGGGCAAAGGCTAATAGAGTTTTGTCAAGAGAACACGCTGGTCATAGCAAACACTCTTTTCCAACAACACAAGAGATGACTCTACACATGGACATCACCAGATGGTCAATACCGAAATCAGATTGATTATATACTTTGCAGCCAAAGATGGAGAAGCTCTATACAATCAGCAAAAACAAGACCTGGAGCTGACTGTGGCTCAGATCATGAGCTTCTTATCGCAAAATTTAGGCTTAAATTGAAGAACGTAGAGAAAACCACTAGACCAATCAGGTATGACCTAAATCATATCCCTTATGAATATACAGTGGAGGTGAGGAATAGATTTAAAGGATTAGATCTGGTAGACAGAGTGCCTGACGAACTATGGATGGAGGTTCGTAACATTGTACAGGAGGCAGTAACTAAAACCATCCCAAAGAAAAAGAAATGCAAGAAAGCAGAGTGGCTGACTGATGAGGCTTTACAAATAGCTAAGGAAAGAAGGGAAGCAAAAGGCAAGGGAGAAAGGGAAAGATATAAACAACTGAATGCAGAATTCCAGAGAATAGCAAGGAGAGATAAGAAGGCCTTCTTAAATGAACAATGCAAAGAAATCGAGGAAAACAATAGAATGGAGAAGACTAGAGATCTCTTCAAGAAAATCGGAGATATCAAGGGAACGTTTTGTGCAAAGATGGGCATGATAAAGGACAAAAAAGGCAGGGACCTAACAGAAGCAGAAGAGATTAAGAAGAGGTGGCAAGAATACACAGAAGAACTATACAAGAAAGATCTTAATATCCCTGATAAATACGATGGTGTGGCCACTGACCTTGAGCCAGACATCCTAGAGAGTGAAGTCAAGTGGGCCTTAGGAAGCATTACTAACAACAAAGCTAGCGGAGAAGACAGTATCCCAGCTGAGCTATTTAAAATCCTAAAAGAGGATGCTGTTAAAGTGCTGCACTCAATATGCCAACAAATTTGGAAAACTCAACAGTGGCCACAGGATTGGAAAAGGTCAGTTTACATTCCAATTCCAAAGAAAGGCAATGCCAAAGAATGTTCAAACTACCGTACAATTGCGCTCATTTCACATGCTAGCAAGGTTATGCTCAAAATCCTACAAGCTAGGCTTCAGCAGTATGTGAACCGAGAACTACAAGAAGTGCAAGCTGGGTTTCGAAGAGGCAGAGGAACTAGAGATCAGATTGCCAACATTTGCTGGATCATGGAAAAAGCAAGAGAGTTCCAGAAAAACATCTACTTCTGCTTCATTGACTACGCTAAAGCCTTTGATTGTGTGGATCACAACAAACTGTGGCAAAGTCTTAAAGAGATGGGAGTACCAGACCACCTTACCTGTCTCCTGAGAAACCTATATGTGGGTCAAGAAGCAACAGTTAGAACCGGACATGGAACAACCGACTGGTTCAAAATTGGGAAAGGAGTACGACAAGGCTGTATATTATCACCCTGCTTATTTAACTTATATGCAGAGTACATCATGAGAAATGCCGGGCTGGATGAATCACAAGTCGGAGTTAAGATTGCCGGGAGAAATATCAACAACCTCAGATATGCAGACGATACCACCCTAATGGCAGAAAGTGAAGAGGAACTAAAGAGCCTCTTGATGAGGGTGAAAGGAGAGAGTGCAAAAGCTGGCTTGAAACTCAACATTAAAAAAACCCAGATCATGGCATCTGGTCCCATCACTTCCTGGCAAATAGAAGGGGAAGAAATGGAAGCAGTGACAGATTTTATTTTCTTGGGCTCCAAGATCAGCGCAGACGGTGACTGCAGCCATGAAATTAAAAGACGCTTGCTCCTTGGGAGGAAACCTATGGCAAACCTAGACAGCATATTAAAAAGCAGAGACATCACCTTGCCGACAAAGGTCCGTATAGTTAAAGCTATGGTTTTTCCAGTAGTAATGTATGGCTGTGAGAGTTGGACCATAAGGAAGGCTGAGCGCCGAAGAATTGATGCTTTCGAACTGTGGTGCTGGAGAAGACTCTTGAGAGTCCCTTGGACTGCAAGGAGGTCAAACCAGTCAATCCTAAAGGAAATTAACCCTGACTGCTCATTGGAAGGACAGATGCTGAAGCTGAAGCTCAAATACTTTGGCCACCTAATGCGAAGAGAGGACTCACTGGAAAAGACCCTGATGCTGGGAAAGACTGAAGGCAAAAGGAGAAGGGGACGGCAGAGGATGAGATGGCTAGATAGCATCACTGATGTAATGAACATGATTTGAGTAAACTCCGAGAGACAGTGGAGGACAGGAAGGCCTGGCGTGCTATGGTCCATGAGGTCACAAAGAGTCGGACACGACTAAACAACTGAACAACAACAACTGCAGTTTCAGAAGGAACCTGGGGTTATTCTTGAAGCTTTAGTGCACAGTCCAGCTGAGGCCTTAGTCACAGTGACAATGGCTTTGGATTAGAGGGCCAGAGATGGGGATGGCATGTCCATCCTAGATTTCTGGATCATTCAGCAACTTCCAGTACCATTGATCACTATATCCTTCTGGACTGACTTAGTGGGTTAAAAGTAAGGTCATTGTTTTGTGATTGTTCTCCTCCTTCCTCCAAGGTCAGTTCCAGATCGTGTTGTGGGGAGATATAGCTGTAGACTCCTTCTATGTGGTGTGCTTCAGCTCTCATTCCACTCCTGTTTAACATCTACATGAAACCACTGGGTGAGGCTATTTGTTGGCACAGAGTTTTTTAATGTATTTTTGTGGCTTGTGAGCTGCCCATCTGTTTAAGATGCAAAGCCATATAAATGTTCCAAATAAACAAATAAACAAATAAACAAACAAACAAACAAATCTTGCTCCGCATGATTGAATGCATAGCCAGTATTACAAATGACTGACAGGATGATGCTGACTTATATATAAACCACTAAGAGAATTCCCACATCCTCATTGTTTTCACTCTCTAATCCTCAGAAACCATTAGAAATCTTCACTTTTGTTAATCTGAAATGCTGAGATCAAGAAGTGAAAATTACAACTTAACATTAAGAAAAAAAATTTTTTGTGGTGTCAAAATTGGGGGTTAAAAAACCCCCCAAACTCCTGTTATTTCCAGAGTCTGAGTTATCACCCAGTCTTCCCAGCAGATGTCACGGCTGAGTTTGTAAAAACCATTTGATGATTGATACCATGGTTCCCCTAGCTATTGATGCTAGGATATTTTGATATACCAGAAGACTTTTCACTAAAGTCTAAAGAATATTGTATCTTTGTATCTCAACTCAACAACTAAACTATACTACATTACATTAAGTATATAAAATATAAAGTACATAACTAGCAGAATAACATATTCATACCTGGAGTCTTTACATTTCTTAGTTGAGATGGATTATCATAAATTTCTAAAATCCAGTCTCCAGCTGCTTTTTCACCCCAGCAATGAGTAGTCATGAACTCCCAGTTTTTAAAACCTTCCATAGAATGGTCAAATAACCTTTAAAAGAAAACCACAACAATATATGTATAAATATAGAATTAAGAAAAATGCAGTTATATTATTTAAGTAATCAATTACAATGTACAGTATATGGCTTTGTATCAGACTTTTGGCTCCTATTTCCTCAAGAATCCATAAGGATTCTTCTCTCTAGTAAACAGTTGCTTGTAGATGCTATAGGAAAATTGTACAGGTGAGAAATATATTTTTGCATATCACTTAGCTCCCTAAATAAATTCTTCAGCCAGTATACCATCATCCATAATGGATTATAATGCCAGTATTGACGCAATGGGATCAAAGAGGCTTCCAAGATCAGCTGCTATTCAGTCTTGTCCATTAAAATGAGCAAAAAGGAAAATTGTTGACAGGATAATATCACTAGGCTTTAAATAAGAGGTTGTAAGAGCCAGTTTGGTCTAGTGGTTAAGGTGCTGGGCTAGAAACCAGGAGTCTGTGAGTTCTAGTCCTGCCTTAGGCATGAAAGCTGGCTGGGTGACCTTGGGCCAGTCACACTCTCTCTCTCAGCCCAACTCACCTCACAGGGTTGCTGTTGTGGGGAAAATAGGAGGAGGAAGGAGTATTAGGTATGTTTGCCGCCTTGAGTTATTTATAAAAATAATAAAGGCGGGATAGAAAATAAATTAAAAAATTAATTATAAAGCAATGTGATTTCAGGGAAAGTAAATCTTATGATACACATCAAAGGTCCACTCAGTCTGAGAACAGTGTGTCCATCAGGTAGAACAACACAATGCTACCCTTCTAGTGTTCTGACCAAAACAGACACTCCCCCCCTATGATATGCTATTATACCATCTTAAAGCTGTTAGCATTTATTTTTAAAAGGATCCATGTTTTCATGAATTACTTATCTAACTATGATTAAAATATTTTATATGAAATTCATCTTGGCATAACACCTCAACACCTACAAAAGCAGAAAACCCTATTTCTCATTAGTTTATACAAAATAGCCTCTACCTAGATTGCAGTCCAATTGAACAGAATGAGATTAATTCCAAATTAAATACAGATAGGATTATATTGTTTACACCTTACTATTGTACAAAATCTATACTAAAAATATGTAGACTAATAGTCCACTCTTTCAACATTATATATTGAATTTTAAGTTAAACCAAACCTGTCAATTATGCCTGAGTAATATGGAACACAATTTAGTCAAATTTGAATATTTCTAATGTTGATTTAGAAATAATGAGCCAAATTTTATTCATTTGGATGTTAAATTTACTTAGTTTAGGCAGGATTATCCTAACTGAATTTATGGAATTTAAACTTTATGTAGCTTTCTATTCTCTTTTGTGAAAAAGTTTGAGGATTGCAAGATAAATTTTGCAATGTGGCAGGTTAAGTCAAACCATAACTATGTTCTCAAAAAAACCAAAATTTGATATTCTGTTGATAATGAAGTGACAACCTGGTTGCTTTAGAAGGAGATATGTTGACAAGGCATTCAGTCCCAAACTTGGGACAATCCAAAGTACCCTCATATCTGTTTGAAAGCTCTCTAGAATAGCATATTCCATAGAAAGATTCAGGAAGAGGAAAGAACCAATTAAAAAAAGTGGGGAGAGTCACTTTGCTCAATTGGAAGTATCTTCTACTCACATAATAGCACAGATTAATTCTAAAGAGCATTTAAATATAGGATTAGATAAGAAAAAGCTTTCTATATCTTTCCAACAACAACCAAAAATACTTATCGTAATTCTTGAATCTGATAGTAGATATCAGATTATATACAGTACATAGGGCTACATTCTAGGTACACTTGCAAGAGATAACATGTACAGAGATCAACTAGGATGTTTATCTTCATTAAGGGTGCTCTTTCTCTGTCCTGTTATGGCCCGAATATACTCCAGAATGAAATATCCCTTTGTGAGCATCAGGACAAACATTCAGGACAAAAAGTATCAAAAATGGAATTCAGAGTCATGTCAGGATCAAGTCTGTACTATTGTCAGACAAGCCAGACTGAATTTTGGCTTTTCCACCATCCTTTCTCAAGAAGAACAATTATAAGAATCATTACCGTATTTTCCAGCGTATAAGACGACTTTTTAACCCAGGAAAATCTTCTCAAAAGTCGGGGGTCGTCTTATACGCCGGGTGTCGTCTTATAGGGCGGGTGCTGAAACCGGAAGCGCTGATGGCGCACCGCAGGGGTGCAACTTCACTTCCCCGCCGCACAGCTGATCCCCGCCGCACAGCTGATCGGCGCGGAGATTTTTCACCCGGGCCCTCCCCCCCCAGAATACATCGCCAAGCTTTAGCAGAACAAACCGTGAAGGAGGAGGAGGAAGAGGGTGGTGGTGATGATGGGGGGAGGTTTGAAAAAGCAGATCCAAGCACAAAAGTTAGTGAGTCATTTCGGTGGCAGCTGGAACAGTTTTTTTTGACTCTGGCCTCCCTCCCTCTCTCACTCTCTTTCCCTGGCAATGGATCAGTACGGGGGGAGGGAAGGGAGGAGAAGGCAAGGGAGGGAGCGTTCAAGAGAAGTGGATTTAAAAGAGCGGGGGGGGCTTTGTATACAGATGCCCACGTGTTAATTCTTCCGGTGGTGATGCGATTCACGCCCCTGATTTATTTTTAAAGCCACCCCCCCCTTTTAAATCTGCTCCTCTTGAACGCTCCCCCCTCTGGTCCCACCCTCCGCTCCCTCCCTCCCTTGCCGTTTCCTCCCTTCCCCCCCGCACTGATCCATTGCCAGGGAAAGAGAGCGAGAGGGAGGGAGGGAGGCTGGAGTCAATAAAACTGTTCCAGCCGCCGCTGAAATGACTCAGTAACTTTTGCGCTTGGATCTGCTTTTTCAAACTTCCCCCCATCACCCTCCTCCTCCTCCTCCTTCATGGTTTGTTCCGCTAAAGCTTGGAAATGTATTCTTCACCCCTCTGCCTTGCCCAGGTAATTAAAGCTTTCTCACCCCTCCCCCCAATATTCTCCTTCACACACACACCCCGCGCTGCCGCGCTTCGCATTACTATTTGCTTTCTACTCCGCTTCCCTGTTTTCTCCCTGCAGTTTTTTACTTTCTACTCCGCTTCCCAATGCATTGGGAAAGCTTTTTTTTCCCAGTGCGTTGGAAGAGGGGTAGTCTTATACGGCGAGTATATCCCAAACTCTATATTTTAACTGGAAAAGTTGGGGGTCGTCTTATACGCCCAGTCGTCTTATACGCCGGAAAATACGGTAAGAATTATTTGTTCCATCAACTGTTTTCTTGAAGTACTTTTCTTATTCTACTCCCCTGTAATTTGCAATTATCACTCCCAGTATCTGATAAAATCTATTGCAAAAGATTACACATTTATTCTTGCCTCTGCTAATACTCATAATGACAAAATTTGAGATTTCCACTTTATGTCTTCATTTTCCTCAAAGAGTGGTTCCGCAGTTTATCTTTTTTTTTTTTAAGTGCATACATTTTTTTAAGTGCATACAATTTGGAAAGTGAACTTCTATCAGACTGAAAGTTAGGTACCTGTTAGCCAATAGTTGAGATCTTGTACCAGAAGGAGAAGTCAAATAAATTGCCAGATCACCTCTCCGAGGATGCGTAATAGTGATTCGCACTATCACATGTTCCAGATATATTACATGGTGATTGGCATTATCTGCACATCCTGTGGCTTTGTATAGTGAACGAACACCATTATCTGGTCCATTACGAATAGTATCAGGTCGTATTGTTCTGTTTGAAAAATACAAACCAAATTAAATCTCCAGTGAATTAGATATAATAATCCCTGAAACTTCCTTCTTTCTTTCTTTCTTTCTTTCTTTCTTTCTTTCTTTCTTTCTTTCTTTCTTTCTTTCTTTCTTTCTTTCTTTCTTTCTTTCTTTCTTTCTTTCTTTCTGAGAGGTGCTTGGTGAATCTACTGAAGGAAGTCTCTGAACCTGTTACTTGAAGTGTTGATTGTCATCCCCTTGAAAGCTTGGCACAGGTGATTCAAGGGCCCACATCCCCTGAGTATGCATGTACAAAGACAGAAGACAGTTCTGCTAGAATTACCACTAAAATGAAGTTGCTCACTACTTCATAATGTTTCCTAATCATTATCCCTTCCCTTTACATAAAACCTCTTCAGTCTATTTGCCTGAAATTTGACATGGGCATATATCACTACAGAAATTTTCTCTGCAGATTTCACCACATCCTGCCTGAAAACAAAAAGGCTGTGGGTACTTAACTATAAAAAACATAAAATCTTTTATATAGAAAAGTTATATTTGAGAACCAGTTTTTTTGTAGAGCATGTTGCAGTTATTTGCCATCACCTGATCTGAAATGTATAACTGAATTAGGTGTACATGCATAAGCTTTTGGAAACAATACAAAAAATAGGGTCCCTGATAATTCCTTCACAACCTATGTGGGCTGAGAGTTCAGAATTGGATTATGGGTCAAAACCGAGAAAGGTTACCTGAAACAGAATTTTATTAATTGCTATCAGAAGTATATTAGGTTGATGACTGGCCTGGCACTGGTCCAATCCCATTCATAGTTACTTGCTTTCAAACTGAAGTTTAACGAGGAGGTGGTACAATTTCTGCTTCTAGAAGGCTGTAGCCCAGTGTTTCTCACCTTGGCAACTTGAAGATGTGTGGACTTCAATTCTCAGAATTCTGGGAGTTGAAGTCCACACACCTTCAAGTTGCCAAGGTTGAGAAACACTGCTGTAGCCAGTGGTGTGCTGGTAAATGTTTAAAAACGAGCTCTGCTGGCTCCATTGCTGCCACCACACCACACAATTAGCTGCCAAACAGCTGATCAGTGTGCTGGCCATCAGAGCTCAGCTGTGCTCTCAACTGGTTCACAAAATTCCAGAAAATTTATCAATCGGCTCTCATAAGCTATGCCTGATTTGTAGTACACATTTTACACATATGTCATTGACCATAATTTGCATTGGGTTTTTTCAAAAAAGGGCAAGGAAGAAGATCCTGCTTAACACTAACTTATAAGAACATTCATGGAAAAAATATTAGCCACCAATCAGAGTCTCTGTAAATATATTGGCCAACATCTTTAATAAATATTACTTGATTTGTCGATCTGTGTTCTCAACACAGACATGCTGTGGAGGGACTGTTGTCCACTTTTCTGCTTCTATCACCATGGCTTCAGCATCCATCAATCCAAATCCATATAAGTGGCTAACTGCAAAACATAAAATAATATTATTAAAATCACAAAGTAGTTACTTTCACTTTCATACAACACAAGTCACTACAGATAACTTCTATATTCTGTTTAATTCCTTTTCTTCAAAGATACGTTGTTTCATAATATCAGTGGTACCCAGCCTTCCTAAAACTGCTAGTTAGAGCCACAATAATTGGTCTGATAATGTTAATTGTTAATATAGGATGTGGTTTTGATGCCTACATATACTGTATGCTTGGTTTATTTTTCTCCATATGATTTTGCATTCGGGACAAAGATAGTGAAAGATATCAGCATCAACTTAGTAGAGTATGGAGATAGCTGTAGGAAATGAGATAAATGAAGAATTAAAAAAGGGCAATAATTGCTGGAAACAAGGCATGTATGTTTTATGTATCCCGTGCTTTAACAAATACATCCTGAGTTTTGTTGGCTAATTTTATGAGCTACAATTCCCACCAGCCCTCAGTCTTGGTGTTGTTGGCTTTAACTTCTATGACACATAATTTAGCAAATCTGGATCTCTACAGATTTCCTGCTATTGACGTAATAGTTTGTCAAAGCATTAAATATAATTATAGATATCAGTTACATCTTTAATAACTATTACTAATCAATGATATACAAACATCATGGTACAGACTAAAGTGTTGTATCCAAAGCAGGGTAAATTATGCGGTTAAAGAAATACCCCATTAACAATTTACATTGTAAGCTTTAAGAATAGAACTGTGACTTCTGCATATGTTAACATTATGTTAATATGCCCTCCATGCTATGGAAATAAATAACATTACTTTGAGGACTCATATCCTTAATTTTGATGGATTATTTGGAGAAATACACATTCGTTTTTAAAAACCAAGGTCCTTGTTTTATTCTCGTCAAAATATAGCCAGAACTTATTCATACTGTCACTTTTTAAATTTTTTTTTCATTTTTTCATTCCTGAGAAGGGTTATCACTCAGTGTTATAATGCCTAGGTTAATTTACCATGAATGATACTACCCTTAATGTTTCAAACTGTTTTTGGTGATGTATAATGAGTAGGAGTAAGATGTACCCTGCCATTTAAAAAATGCACACATACTGTATATACATTTAAACATAATCCCTCCTCATTCCAAATCAAGAAGCATCACGTTCAGCAGTTATTAAGGTCTCCGTGTGGAAATGTTCCAGACAGCTGATAGCTGTCTGTCTGAAATGCTTTGTACTTCAAAGTCCCTGATCAAATGGGTGGGGCCAAGCAGCTGCAGGCCCATCATTTTCACAGACTAAATAATAACAATTTTAGGAAAACATTACAGAATTGATAAAACTAGCTGATCCTCTACATCTTGAAGGAAGAAAACATCCATTCAATCTCACACTGTAAAAATGTTATCCTTTTATGTATGTATAAATTAAAGCTGTTAGTGTTATTTCAACTGATATTACCCAATTCTAGAGCCTCTTGGAGGTATTATATAATGTCTTAGACATGACTTTTAAGTAATACTTAAGACTGTAATTGCCATGATTTCTGCCTGAAAGACATAATTGTGGGGCATACTATTTTTGGAAAACCCTGACTCCTAGACTGGAAAAGTTGTTCTTGCACATGCACAATCTACACATAAATTGCTAACCTTTTCATATGAATCCCAGTAAAGTTTGTCTCATTAAAGGGCATCATTACTGGTAAAGTGCCATCCAATTCTGTCATGATTTTTTTTTAAAAAAAGAAATAATTATCATTTTGAATTATAATTCAAAAATATCTTCTCCTTTCTTTGTAGCCAATTACTACAAAACAGTCCTTTCTTATCTCCTAAAATTACTCTAGATTTTTCTTTCTTCCATAGAACAACTACCTTTCACCACTCATTCTTTTTATTTCTTAGTTTTTACAGTAGTTTTTCTAGTTGTAGTCCCGCCTTAGGCACAAAGCCAGCTGGGTGACCTTGGGCCGGTCACTCTCTCTCAGCCCTAGGAAGGGGGCAATGGCAAACCATTTCTGAAATCTTGACAGGAAAACAGGGACTTGTCCAGGCAATCGCCAGGAGTCAAGACTGACTCAAAGGCATACACACACAGAGAAATAAAGAATAAAGTACCCCATTTATACAATTAATTGATCACCCATCTGCATATAAGAACCAGTCACACACATATTCCCCTCCCTCCTTCCAAAAGGATCAACAAGAAAGAAATAAGAAAATAACGGAACAGAGATGAGTTAAGGGGAAATAGTACCTGCACTGGGAAGAAAAGAAAACAAAAAGAAGAGAATAAAACTGGATAGAGGTAAGATAATTTGCCCTCCTGCTGTGATGGAGCTCGGAGAGGGGGGAGAGGAGAGCGTGCTCCAAGCTGATAAGAGAAGTCGCAGCTTGCTTAGCGCGGAAAGTGCGGGGGTGCCGAGAAAGAAGGTTCGGCTGGCACCGCCCTAGATTCCCAAGGGGATTTTTCCCTTTAGCGCAGAGCAGGGACCTTTAGTTTGGCAAGATTCTGTGTATGGTAGAAACAATAAAGAAACTAGAGTTAGAACTTGGACTCAGCGTTGTTTCTTCGCCGATTGCCCTGACACCTGCCCATCCGTTTATTTTCAACAGCTGTTTTATTTTTATCAGGGGATATAAGAGACATCATTACCCCTAATTCTCTGGTAATTATTGGGGGGAGGGGGGAATGCGTTCCCATCCAGTAAATGTGAACCTTCTGAGAACACAGATTTTATGCTCCTCTACATTTGAGGCAGAGCATTTCATCGTAATAGTAAAGCAATGTCCCTATGCCAACACTGAAATGGAAATTTAACCACTAAGAAACAAGTCTTGTCAGCATGCATCAGGGGGAAGTCAAAGCTTATAGAAATAGAACAAATTAAAATACCTTCATGCAAAACTATGAGGTATTCCTCTTTTCCAAATATGCCTAGTTAAGACAGATAAATTATCCTCCTCCTCTTCCTCCTCCTCCTCCTCCTCCTCTATGATCATCAACAATCATAGATTGTTGAATAACAGATAGAAAACAATGGGAGAAGGTAACTTATTGCATCCCAGAGAAATACATTTGAGACTAAGAGCATATCCACATTGCCATGTTGCTCCATTTTGAGCATGGACCACTGACAGTTTCTAGAGGGCAGGAGAGGACATTGTCATCATCTCCTTGCCTCCATCCCACCACAAATGCAACCTCTTCCCACATTTTTCTGCTTTGCATTAAAAACTGTGTTTTGACTAGTGCTGGCTCAACTATTGCTGTCTGTTTTATATGCTGCACTTTACAGGTAAAGCAGGGAGAAAAGATAACTACTTCAAGCTGCCTTATCACTTAGATCAGGGGTTGGCAAACTTTTTTTGCCGGGAGCCATTTTGACATGCTCGTGCACGTTTTGAAGTGCTCGAGAGCCAGGGGGCGGGGTTTGCGGGCGGGGGCCAATCGCGTGGAAGGGGGAGGGGTTTGCGGCAGGAGCCAATCGCGTGGAAGGGGGTGGGGTTTGCGGGCGGGGGCCAATCGCGCACACTTAGGGCCTGCTGCCGCCATGCCCGCTGCAGTGCCCGCCGCCGCCATGCCCGCTGCCACGACTGCACAGGCGGAGCTGCCTGCCTGGCACTCGGGCGCTCCAGCTGGGGTGCAGCGGGATGGGAGCATCGCCGGCGGCCCGCGAGGACCGGCCAGGGAAGGCGCGCGGGCGGAGCTCCCGTCCTGCTGCACCCCAGCCGGAGCGCCCGAGTGCCAGGCAGGCAGTTCCGCCCACGCGCCTTCCCTGGCCGGTCAAGATCCCTTCCCCGCCCCCAGCAGAACCAAATATGTTAAAAAGTGGGTAGGTAAAGCACGCTCGCGTAAACATCCTGGTTCCTTCATGATCAGTTGAGCAGCAGCCACGCAGCAGCAGCAAGCGGGCGTCTTCGACAAATTGCTCTGGAAGGGGGCGGGGGAGGTTTGGAAGAAGAAGGGAAAGAGAGGCTCGACTGCTCCAGTCGCTTCTCTTCCGGAGCCGCTCACGCCCCCAGTCCAGGCAAAGTAAAGCTGGTGGGGAATCCAGCGCGGGAGCGGGGTTTGTGGGCGGGAGCCAATTGCGCACACTTAGGGCTGTGGGGTGGAAATGTGCTGCTTTTGCACGGAGAAAAAGAGTAAGCAGAGCAGCAACGAAGAGGTTAAGGCAGGGCTTTCCAAACTTTTGCCGTTGGCGACACACCAACGGCCAGCCCACAAAAACCTGGAAGCACCGGCGGCGGCAACGGCTGCCCCTTCGAAAGGGCAGGCTCCGGGGACCTCGAAAATGCCCTCGGTTCCGGCAGGGAGGCAAAAATCGCGTGTGCAGGCTGCCGGGCTTCTCGATGCACAGCTGATTGGCGCGGTGGGGGGGGAAAGGGGTGGAAATTCTCTGTGCTGATCATCTGTGCGCCGGGAAGCCCCGCGCGCGCGATTTTTGCCTCCCTGCTGGAACCGAGGGCATTTTCGGGGTCCCCAGAGCCTGCTCTTCCAAAGGGGCAGCGACAGCAGCGGCGTCCTGGAACCCGGAAGCACTGATGGCCCACCACCGCCGCTGCCCCTTCGAAAGGGCAGACTCCGGGACCCCGAAAATGCCCTCGGTTCCGGCAGGGAGGCAAAAATCGCGCGTGCAGGCTGCCGGGCTTCCCGACGCACAGCTGATTGGCGCGGAGAATTTCCACTCCGGGTGGCCTGGCAGCGCGCGCGCACGCGATTTTCACCTCCCTGCCAGAACCGAGGGCATTTTCATCAGCGCTTCCGCCTTGTCACGCAACACACTTGGGGGCCCCCGGCGACACAGTATTGTGTCGACACACAGTTTGGAAAGCCCTGGGTTAAGGCGATGGGCAAGTGCCCGTCGTCAAGATGGCTGCCGGAGACAGAGGCTTCCAAACTCTCACGAGACTGTGTGAAGCCCGTACCCGGAGGAAAAAGAGAGGCTGGGCCTAGGCGGTTGCCAGGGGTATGCCCACAGCCATGCACACCATGCCCGCTGCCGCGCCTGCCCCGCCACACTCGCTGCCGCGCCTGCCCCCGCCACACTCGCTGCCGCACCTGCCCCCGCCACGCCCGCCACGCCTGCCTGCGGAAGAGCCACACTCAAGGGGCCAAAGAGCCGCATTTGGCTCGCGAGCCGCCATTTCCGACCCTTGACTTAGATCAACCCCATCTGCTATGAGCTCAGATCTGCTGATATTCTCTGGGTGCGAACCCATGCCATTTCCACCACATTTGCTTAATTCCACAATTATTTATCTTACAAACTTCACAAGGAGACTTGCAAACAACTCCCTCAACCAGCCTTTCTCAACCTTTTGACCCTGGAGGAACCTTTGAAATATTTTTCAGGCCTGGGGGAACCCCTGCAATTCCGGCTCAAATATAGGCCAGAAGTTACAAAATTATTATATTAGTTTCATGTGTAGGCCTGTATATATGCATTAACCGCATTCTTAAAGTAAAAATGAAGAATGAAACTTGCCTCTTTAATGTGAAGTTGCCCAAATTTGAAATAATTTTTTAAATAAATTGTGATCTCCCAGGGAACCCCTAGTGATCTTCCACAGAACCCTGGTTGAGAAGCCCTGCCCTCAACTGACATTTCAATTACAGAATCTATCTCCTGGGATCAGATCTGTCACTACTGTCTTCACTCTGAGATTGGAAGCACTTCTTGCTTAGTTCTGAAGATTCTTTCCAGGCTCCTTTTCTTCTGTGAATGTCTTTCAGCGATTACTGCACAGAGCATCCTCCTCCTCCTCCTCCTCCTCCTCCTCCTCCTCCTCCTCCTCCTCCTCCTTGCTCTCTTCCTACCAAATATTGTAGTGAACTGATAAAGAACATTCTAGAAGAATAGTTCTTTCATAAATAATCTATTATCAGAATTGTGGGTACAAATTTCTATATTCATTAAATATTACAGACTACTGTATAGGTTACAGGTATACTCAGCAAGAATAAGAGCCATTTGTTCTAACGCAGATACAGGACTTGAGTGTTGGGAGACTCAGTTTTAATTTATTTAGACGCCCTTAAATTGTTTCCTTTACTTATGGAAATTCTGGCATTTAGGACATTTCAGCAGTTGCAAAATGCATCTTTTACCATCCTGGTCAGCCAACAGTAGACAGCAGGAACAAAGATTTCTCAAATCAGCCTGACTTTGAGCAACTTTTAGAACTGAACTGATATCTAGCATACATTTGGTTGAAGGCTACTAAATGAATATGGTCTAGTAAGTAGTTGCATTAAATGTCCATTCTTCAACTTTGTGGGTAAGACAAAGGCAAAAAACTTTACTATTCTAACCAATTTATTTTATCCTATCCCTCTGGGGCTACATTTCTATTTTTTGTAATTTCTAACCTAAACTCCATAGTAATGAATATCCTGAAGCTTGGGATTGCCAAACAAACAAGCCAAGGAAACAACATGCTAACCAACTTTCAAGCACCAGTTTTCAGTGAATTTTGAGCAAGAAAGTCATAAACTTTTTCCTATTTTCTCAATGATTTCTGATTTCAAAAGAAATATCTTAATCACCCTGCCATTTTGCTTTTTATTTACATCTCATGGAGGAAAAAGTAAATGAACTTCATTGTCCTCCATGCTGTTTTTGAAAAGTGCAGTTTAACTGTATGTATTAGGTAAATGTGTGTAGGATGGGATTATAGCTTTAGCCAGTAAATGGCTAAATGTGTGTAGGATAAGATTGCAGCCAAGGCCAGTTTTAGAAAACTGCTTGACTTGTTTTTTCATACACCTTATTATGATACTGTCATGGAAGAAATATGTTCCATCCATCAAGAGAATTATAGTACATTTCCAAAGGGATTCTGTCTGATCAGTGTAATTTATTCTATGAAAAACAGGTTTTTAATTATTATTTTTGGCTGCAGCTGGGGACAATAGTGAAATATTACACTAAATAATGCCACGTGCAATAGTAAAATACAGTTCCATTCTTGCCAGAAGCAGTGTACAGTATGCACATATACTCTCGACATCAAATTAAGCATTGGATGTTGTTATTTAATCTAAATCATTTGCTTTTCCTTCATCCAAAACTAACAAGAGGTTGAAAGGGAGTTATAGTTTTATTGAAACCATTTGCTCAGCTTACATTGCCAAAATAATTGACTTAAAACTATTCTTTTTAATTAGGTTAAAGTTGATTCTTCGGTTCCACAGTGAATGGGGTTAATTTTATTCTTTTTTCCCCTTCTTTTTACAATTTCAACATGAGGTATGGCTTTGTCAGCTCACACTAAAGACCTGGTATCAATTCACATATGACATTAAATGAACACTAAGGAAAACACCACCCTAACACATGAAATCCTGTAAGAACATTAAAAAAGAAAAATAAAAGTATTTAAAAGTATAATATTTAAAAATGCTTTTAAAATATTAGTTTAACAGACAGACCTCCTAGGTGTTTTGTCATATTCACATAATGGCTAACATTCCAAGCAATATGGCATGATGATATTTATTAATAATATCCCAGTGGTATTTATCAATTTTTCCTGCTATCTTATGTACTATCTGGTTTCCGTAAGTTGGAAACACAAAGCAGAGATGTAAAACTCTGTCAGAGAAAAATAGCAAATAAATTAAGCCATATAAATGATAAACTAGCATTCAATTATTTTAACAATGTTTTCTGCAATTGTTGTAGGATTTAGAATCACACCCAGCATATACTGTTGTTATTTTGACACTGCGGTGAGAAATATTTGATAGCTAGGATATGCTGTCTTGGATTCCTTAACAGAAGGTGGAATATAAATTGAATAAATAAGTGGGCGTCTGCATTTTTACTCTGTGTGTCATGAATCTTATCAACATATTAAATTGAAATCAGTATCATCCATTTAATGCATATGTACAGTATAAGGTTCATATGTCTCACTGATTTCAAATAATTGACTTCTGTGAAAGAGTTGTTAGGAACATTTTTTTTTAAAAAACCCATCATATTGCAGGTAATATTCAAAAACCTAAACTTTAAACTCACACATAGTTTTGACAGCACATAAGCAAGGAATACTTCTCAGTTTTAATTTTGCTCAATATCTCACTTTTCCAGGAGATGTGTTCCATCATCTCTACATCAGTTTACATGCACATTTATCCCAATATTTCACTTTTATATTCCCTTTCCCCTATGATATTCATGTTTATAAGCACATTTCATAATACATAGTTCTTTTTGCAAGCCATTTCCCCAAATACACATTTTTATGTATGTTTCCGTAATATATATATATATATATTTCTTACTACTATTCCCAATGTTTACATTTATGTACACATTTTATTTAATTGTGAATTTTATCACATAATATAAACGTGCACAGTGTGGTATACAACTGTGTTATAATTCAGGAAGTGCATTTTTTTTAATCCGTTCAATGGTGTCCAATTCTCGGAGACTGCGTGGACAAGGCCCTGCAGTTTTCTTGGCAGAGTTTTTTCAGAAGTGGTTTGCCATTGCCTCCTTCCTAGGGCTGAGAGAAAGTGACTGGCCCAAGGTCACCCAGCTGGCTTTGTTCCTAAGACAGGGCTAGAACTCCCGGTTTCTAGCCTGATGCCTTAACCCAGAGCTTTCCAAACTGTGTGTCGGGACACGTTAGTGTGTCAGCTGCAGTGTCTGGGTGTGTCACGGCTGCTGCTGCCTCCGAGCCCTGCCAGGATTCTGCGCAGGTCCTACTGCCTGCCTTGTGCCTTGCTGCCTCCAAACCTGCCCTGCCAGGATTCCACGCAGGTCCTAGTGCCTGCCTTGGGCCTTGCTGCCTCCAAACCTGCTGTGATTCTGCGCAGGTCCTAGTGCCTGCCTTGTGCCCTGCTGTAAGAGTGTGTCGCGAAATGATGCATGTCTAAAAAGTGTGTCATCAACATGAAAAGTTTGGAAAGCTCTGCCTTAACCACTACACAAAACTGGCTCTCGCATATTGTTTAAGTTTATATTATTTAACTATTAATAATATTTAATTAACAAATCTCTCCCATCAACACCAAAGAGTTGGCTGAGAATAATTTTTATTTCCAAGAATAATATCTTTCTAATGAGGATTCTCTTACTTTACCTAAAACACAGCTATACAAGAGGCATAATTCTTGATCTTGTAACCTTATTTACTTTATTCGTGGAAATAGGAAGAAGCTGCATGAACTATAAGTAAAGGTAAAGGTTCCCCCCGCACATTTGTGCAGTCATGTCCGACTCTAGGGGCTGGTGCTCATCTCCGTTTGTTAGCTGAAGAGCCAGCGTTGTCTGAAGATGCTTCCGCGGTCACGTGGCCAGCATGACGTGCGCGGAACGCTGTTACCCACCCACCGAAGTACCTATTTATCTACTTTCATTTGCATGCTTTCGAATTGCTAGGTTGGCAAGAGCTGGGGCGAGTGCGGGAGCTCACTCTGTCACACGGGGCTAGGGTCTTGAACCTCCAAACTTGCGACCTTCCGATCGACAAGCCTGGCGTCTTAACCGCTGAGCCATCGCACCCCCAACGAACTATATGAACTATATGAACATATATGAACTATATGAACTATATGAACATGAACTATACCTGGCAGGAAAACACTTGGGACTTAGAAATGAATGACCAAATTACTGAATAAGGCCTGTAATGTTAAATATGAGATGATATGCTTACCCTTGTAGCCAGCTGCATTGGTTTTCCAGTCATTAGCAATTAGATGTCCTGCCCGTGAAGTCCTTACAATAATATGTTGTATATCCCTCCATGTTAGTAAACGACTAGGAATAGACAATAAAAATGTGATTTACTAAAAAGAGAGAAGAAGTGTCCTGTAGATCTAGAAGTGGTTATCTTAAAGAGAAAATTCTCAAAATATTCAAAACAAGAATAAATTATGGGTTAAATTAGTCCTTTTTCATAATTGACATTTTCAAGACAATGCCTTAACAAACAGAAACCATTTCACAGTTACAAGAAAAAATAGATACTAGTTAATTATTATGTGATATTTAAGCAATAGCTTCTGCACATGTGTAGAAGTCACTCCCGTTGAAGAGAGGCTGCCTGTCAGTGTGGATAGGCCTCGCCATGACACTCTGAAAGAGAGAATGCATCATTTCCATGCAAAGCAGTAAAGTGGAGTGTGCTGGTTATGTTCATACCTATGCTATGATGAGAAATGTATGTTAAAATAAAATCTCCTTGTAGATAGTGCCTACAATAATGGTTACTTCATGCTTGGCCTGCAAGGGCAGGATGTTACAGCATGGATTATGGTCAGGAGACCTTATTGTTCCTGACCTTGGAGAGAGGACAGCACTGGGAAGGTTTCTGATGCTGACTCTGACCTCTTGTGCTGGTAGAGAGTACAAGATTTGCTAGATTTGGGGAAAGAGAATCTCCCCAGATTTTATTTATTTATTTAAATAATGTACATGGCCATTCATCTCACAACAGTGACTCTGGGCAGCATACAAAGTTTAAAAACCCAACAGTTAAAAACGGTAACCCATGATCCCCAAGGTAAATGATACCTCACAATTATAAAATCATATCAACAGAGCAAAGATGTACGCTTTTGCAGCGTGTCTGTGTGCATACGCATGTGCTTGCAAGGAATCACCCCTCCTAGAAAACAGTAGCAAACAAGATCACCCTAAACTATTTATGACTCGTAATGTTAGAGGCCAGGACAGATTTCTACATAGACAGATAATATAGATACCAATCGAAGAGAATATTTGTAGCTCAGGGTTGAACTGTGGAGTCCATGGTGCTCTCTGAGCCTTGTTGTTTTCTTGCAGACATTTCATTGCCAGGCTAGGCAACATCTTCAGTGCGAAAAGGGAGTGGAACACATATGGGCGTCAAACGCTCCAGATAGCACGCAAATGGGAGAAATTCGCAGGTAGGCAAACCTCCACCAAAGAACAGCTGTTTTTTCTGCATGAATGCCTACGACAGCATTCCCTGCCCGCCAGTGTCAGATACAAACCTCCAATCAACTGCACAGCTGGATGGAAGACTGCGCAACAAAGTGGGTGAAAAATGATACGGCTAATGATCATGGACGCCCACCTCAGATTAAACAAATATCAACACACAATAGCGAGCTTCAAAGAACAACTAGAACAGTCTATGACTCCTGAACAAATCAACATGCTGACTACTACAATCAAGACCACATCACTGAGACAAGCAGAAAAAAGGAAAGCTAAACTCCAAACTAAACTACTTAAATTAAACCCCAGAAACAAAGAAGTACAGGAACAGGAATGGGTGGTCAACATGTCCAGCCGCCCATTATCCACTACAGAACACGGTATCTTACAGAGAGGCCTCAATTATAACACAGAGGATGCAAATAAATTAGAATTCTTTGCAGCTTTCGAAGCAGCATTGAAAACTACAGGACTTACTACAGAAACCCAAGAGAATGTAAGACAGATAATCATACCACAAACCAGAAGGACATGGAAACAGAACCAACTGAAAGCAGAAGACAGAGCAGCCCTCAAAAACCTAAAGATGGACCAAAATATCATCATCCTCCCAGCAGACAAAGGCCGCACCACCGTCATTATGGACAGATCACAATATATACAAAAAGCCAAAGATTTACTTGAGGACAAAGAAACCTACACCCCAGTAAACACCAATCTGATACAGAAACTGGACAACCAGGTCAAAAGAATCCTCAACGACCTAACCAAGAAAGGTCAAATCACTAAAGAACAGAGGCGGATGAAAAGCAGTGGACCCATCATCCCACGCTTCTATGGACGCCCCAAAATACATAAGCCCGACATACCACTCCGTCCAATTGTATCATTACCAGGGACCCCCACATACAACATAGCTAAAGAACTTACAAGAAAACTTGGGCATCTCACAGAGGAGAGTGAATACTCTATCAACTCCCCACTACAGTGCCTCCAGAAAATCAAAGACCTAAAAATAGATGAAGATGAAATTATGGTGTCATTTGATGTCACTGCACTCTTTACATCCATAGACCAAGCACTAGCGATTGAATCCATGGCAGAAGTTCTACGTAACACACCTGACCTAACTAGATACACCAAGATCAAAATACCCAGAATCATGGACCTCATCAACCTCTGCCTCACCACCTACTTTCAGTTTGATGGACAAATATACCAACAAATCAAAGGAACACCTATGGGATCACCACTCTCAGGACTCATAGCAGAGATAGTAATGCAACGTCTAGAAAGGATAGCACTCCCACACATACAACCCAAAGTATGGATCCGGTATGTAGATGACACCTTCATCATAATAAAAAAGGATCAACTGGAGGAAACACATGAAACCATCAACAACATCTTCAAAGGAATAAAACTCACAATGGAAGAAGAAAACAACAACACACTTCCCTTCTTGAACATCCTCATCAGTAGAGGAAATGATGGCATTTTAGAAACACAAGTCTACCGGAAATCTACCCACACTAACCAAGTGCTCCACTACCAAAGCAATAACCCTACCTCCCACAAGAGGAGCTGTGTAAGAACACTATTCAGACAAGCACGAATGCACTGCTGCAACCCAGAACACCAGAAAAAGGAAACAGACCACTTATATAGCATCTTCCAGCAAAATGGATATCCACGCAACTTTATCAAAAAGTGCCTGACCACTCAACCCACCACAGCAAAACCAACAGAAGCTATGAAAAGGATTACACTGCCATACATCAGAAATATCTCAGAAACTACTAATATACTGTTACAACCATACAGCATCACCGTAGCACACAAACCAACCAAAACCCTTCAGAACATCGTAAGTAAACCAAAAGATCCAGTAGCCCAAGAAGAAAAAACAGGAGTTATCTACAACATACAGTGTAAGGACTGTAGCAGCCACTATGTAGGACAGACCGGCAGAAGACTAGCAGAACGCATCCATGAACACCAACTAGCAGTCAGAAGACATGATGAAAACTCCTTAATCTCACAACACATGGACAGACTTAACCATACTTTCAACTGGGAAACTGTGAGGATATTAAACCAAGCCAAATCCAAAAATGCTAGAGAATTCCTGGAAGCTTCGCACTCAGGCAAAGCAGCCATCAACAGACACATAGAGGTAAACAACATTTACATACCATTCTTAAGAGACAATAGAAAAGCCAGAAGACCAGAACATCTCTTTGCCAGCAATCAACAACAAGATAGGCAAAGATTAACAGCAAGATTAGCAGCAGAGGAGCAATCGAACAACACAATAGACCCTAATCTATTAACTATTAACTATTAACACAGCCCGGAAGACCCACAACAACCATATTAACTATTAACTCAGTCATTCAACCAAGCAGCAAACAACAACCCAATCAAGGTACTACCAAGGAGAGTACAACACCCCCACCAACACAGGCAAGACAAGCCAGGGTATATAAACAGAGAACAAGTTCCACTCCCTTTTCACACTGAAGATGTTGCCTAGCCTGGCAATGAAATGTCTGCAAGAAAACAACAAGGCTCAGAGAGCACCATGGACTCCACAGATAATATAGGGTTGGCCTTGAGTACAGCCTAGGCATTACATACGTAGCAGAATTAACACAACCTTTGCGGGCAAAGAAAAATAAGTGGTAGTGGGGGATCAAAGTCCTGGGGAGATAATGCCAGCAATATCAGAAATTTGTGTTGCACGGTATGGTGTAAGGACCTCTCTACTTTTTTAAAAAATTGTTTATGTCCATGTTTTTGAATAAATAAAGTCGTGTTCCAGAGTAATCCAAAATGGGTGTTAATTTTATATTTGTAGCTACAAGGCCCCTATTAAAGTTTCTTTCATTTCTCACAATTCCTTATTTATTCAGTACAATAGATTTAAACAAAGGTTCTGGCATCTCATTGTTCTTCTTTCCTATAGTGCTGTGCTAATATAATTTAATCAATAGCTATTGGTACAATTCATGTCCAGATTATACTTTTCTATCTGAAAGTGCTAGGGCTGTAGTACAGAACCTCTTTACGGGAAGCAGGTTATCAACTAGATCAGGGCTTTCCAAAGTGCCGCCGCTGGTGTGTCGCCAGCGGCGGCGGCGCGGGGTGTGTGTGCGGCGGTACGTGCGCACGGTGGCGGTGCGGGGGGGGCGTGCGGCGGCGTGTGCGCACGGTGGCGGCGCGGGGGGCGTGCGGCGGCGTGCGCACACAGTGGCGGCGCGGGGGGGCGTGTGGCGGCGCGGGGGGCATGCGGCGGCACGCGCGTGCATGGCGGCCGCCGTGCACGCGCGCGGCGGCGCTTCCGGGTGGTGTGGCGACATACCACGCTGTGTGTGGTGACATACTTTTGTGTCGCGACACACAGTTTGGAAAGCTCTGAACTAGATAGTGCTGATGATAACGATAATACAATTTTCTCAAGCAAAATTATTGTCTTGATTCCAGCCATAATTCTAAATGTTCTTATATAGATATAAATCTACTGCATTGAGACAAATGCATTTTCCGATATTTTAATATTCTTCTGAAACTGCAAGCCATACAGGGCTTTTGCTGCTTGCCCTGTGCGTTTGTGTTCCAGGACTACAATTAAGGAAAGAATAAAGAGAATGAACTGCGAAAAATCCAATTCATGTTAAAATTAATGAAGATGGAATTAAACTCTATTTTAATTGCACAGCATCATCTACATACTCTCTAGGTATAATCTGTTGATTCTGTTTCGTTGCTACTCTTGTACAAATGTTTTCAAGCTCCCAATTATAGAAATAATATAACAGTGTAACATTTTTTTAACAGTTTGAAACAAAATAATAAAGAAGTTACATATTCTAACAAAATAAAACCATACAGAAAAATAAAAACAATAAAAGATAAAAGTGAAATAGAATAAAGAGTAAAAACAGATGAAATTTCTTGGAAGTATCTCTAGGAACATACAAATGTTCAAAGAGGTGAACTATAATTGTTCTGGCAAGTATAGGAGAAGTGACCCTTTTACAGTATATAGTATATTATATAGAATCCAAAAGCATAGTTATGCACCAAGTCTTTTTAATATTAAATGTTTTAATGTTGGTTTACTGTTTTATATTTATTGCTTTTATTAATGTTTCTATGATAGTTTTTTTCCCCTTCATGGATCACTGCCTTGTCATGGCGAAGGGGCTTGCGTAACTCAATGAAGTCAGGTCAAGAAGAACAGGTCATGACGGAGAGTTCTGACAAAACGTGGTCCAAAACTGGAGGAGGGAATGGCAAACCACTCCAGTATCCTTGCCAAGAAAACCCATGGACAGTATCAAAAGGCTAAAAGATATGACGCCGGAAGATGAGCCCCTCAGGTCGGAAGGTGTCCAAAATGCTACTGGGGAAGAGCGGAGGGCAATTCCGAGTAGCTCCAGAAAGAGTGAAGCGGCTGGGCCAAAGCCGAAAGGACGCTCAGTTGTGGATGTATCTGAAAGTGGAAGGAAAGTCCGATGCTGTAAAGAACAATATTGCATAGGAACCTGGAATGTAAGATCTATGAATCAAGGTAAGCTGGATGTGGTCAAACATGAGCTGACAAGATTGAACATCGACATCTTGGGAATCAGCAAACTAAAATGGACAGGAATGGGCGAATTTAATTCAGGAGACCATTATATATACTACTGTGGGCAAGAATCCCTTAGAAGAAATGGAGTAGCTCTCATAGTCAATAAAAGAGTGGGAAAGGCAGTACTGGGGTACAACCTCAAAAACGACAGAATGCTTTCAGTTCGAATCCAAGGCAAACCATTCAACATCACAGTGATCCAAGTCTATGCCCCAACCACTGATGCCGAAGAAGCTGAAGTTGACCGGTTCTATGAAGACCTACAACACCTTCTAGAACTAACACCAAAAAAAGATGTCCTTTTCATCATAGGGGACTGGAATGCTAAAGTAGGAAGTCAAAAAATAACCGGAATAACAGGCAAGTTCGGCCTCGGAGTACAAAATGAAGCAGGGCAAAGGCTAATAGAGTTTTGTCAAGAGAACACGCTGGTCATAGCAAACACTCTTTTCCAACAACACAAGAGACGACTCTACACATGGACATCACCAGATGGTCAATACCGAAATCAGATTGATTATATACTTTGCAGGCAAAGATGGAGAAGCTCTATACAATCAGCAAAAACAAGACCTGGAGCTGACTGTGGCTCAGATCATGAGCTTCTTCTCGCAAAATTTAGGCTTAAATTGAAGAAAGTAGAGAAAACCACTAGACCAATCAGGTATGACCTAAATCATATCCCTTATGAATATACAGTGGAGGTGAGGAATAGATTTAAAGGATTAGATCTGGTAGACAGAGTGCCTGAAGAACTATGGATGGAGGTTCGTAACATTGTACAGGAGGCAGCAACTAAAACCATCCCAAAGAAAAAGAAATGCAAGAAAGCAAAGTGGCTGACTGATGAGGCTTTACAAATAGCTGAGGAAAGAAGGGAAGCAAAAGGCAAGGGAGAAAGGGAAAGATATAACCAACTGAATGTAGAATTCCAGAGAATAGCAAGGAGAGATAAGAAGGCCTTCTTAAATGAACAATGCAAAGAAATCGAGGAAAACAATAGAATGGGGAAGACTAGAGATCTCTTCAAGAAAATCGGAGATATCAAGGGAACGTTTTGTGCAAAGATGGGCATGATAAAGGACAAAAAAGGCAGGGACCTAACAGAAGCAGAAGAGATTAAGAAGAGGTGGCAAGAATACACAGAAGAACTATACAAGAAAGATCTTAATATCCCTGATAAATACGATGGTGTGGTCACTGACCTTGAGCCAGACATCCTAGAGAGTGAAGTCAAGTGGGCCTTAGGAAGCATTACTAACAACAAAGCTAGCGGAGAAGACAGTATCCCAGCTGAGCTATTTAAAATCCTAAAAGATGATGCTGTTAAAGTGCTGCACTCAATATGCCAACAAATTTGGAAAACTCAACAGTGGCCACAGGATTGGAAAAGGTCAGTTTACGTTCCAATTCCAAAGAAAGGCAATGCCAAAGAATGTTCAAACTACCGTACAATTGCGCTCATTTCACATGCTAGCAAGGTTATGCTCAAAATCCTACAAGCTAGGCTTCAGCAGTATGTGAACCGAGAACTACCAGAAGTGCAAGCTGGGTTTCGAAGAGGCAGAGGAACTAGAGATCAGATTGCCAACATTTGCTGGATCATGGAAAAAGCAAGAGAGTTCCAGAAAAACATCTACTTCTGCTTCATTGACTACGCTAAAGCCTTTGATTGTGTGGATCACAACAAACTGTGGCAAAGTCTTAAAGAGATGGGAGTTCCAGACCACCTTACCTGTCTCCTGAGAAACCTGTATGCGGGTCAAGAAGCAACAGTTAGAACCGGACATGAAACAACCGACTGGTTCAAAATTGGGAAAGGAGTACGACAAGGCTGTATATTATCACCCTGCTTATTTAACTTACATGCAGAGTACATCATGAGAAATGCCGGGCTGGATGAATCACAAACCGGAGTTAAGATTGCCGGGAGAAATATCAACAACCTCAGATATGCAGACGATACCACCCTAACGGCAGAAAGTGAAGAGGAACTAAAGAGCCTCTTCATGAGGGTGAAAGAGGAGAGTGCAAAAGCTGGCTTGAAACTCAACATTAAAAAAACCCAGATCATGGCATCTGGTCCCATCACTTCCTGGCAAATAGAAGGGGAAGAAATGGAAGCAGTGACAGATTTTATTTTCTTGGGCTCCAAGATCAGCGCAGACGGTGACTGCAGCCATGAAATTAAAAGACGCTTGCTCCTTGGGAGGAAAGCTATGGCAAACCTAGACAGCATATTAAAAAGCAGAGACATCACCTTGCTGACAAAGGTCCGTATAGTTAAAGCTATGGTTTTTCCAGTAGTAATGTATGGCTGTGAGAGTTGGACCATAAGGAAGGCTGAGCGCCGAAGAATTGATGCTTTCGAACTGTGGTGCTGGAGTAGACTCTTGAGAGTCCCTTGGACTGCAAGGAGGTCAAACCAGTCAATCCTAAAGGAAATTAACCCTGACTGCTCATTGGAAGGACAGATGCTGAAGCTGAAGCTCAAATACTTTGGCCACCTAATGCGAAGAGAGGACTCACTGGAAAAGACCCTGATGCTGGGAAAGACTGAAGGCAAAAGGAGAAGGGGACGGCAGAGGATGAGATGGTTAGATAGCATCACCGATGTAATGAACATGAATTTGAGTAAACTCCGAGAGACAGTGGAGGACAGGAAGGCCTGGCGTGCTTTGGTCCATGAGGTCACGAAGAGTCGGACACGACTAAACGACTGAACAACAAATGATAGTTTTTATTGTATTTCTGTAAGCTGCTTACTACCCTTATTAGAATAGGCAAAACAAATGTTTTAGAAACAAATAAATAGAGGGCCATACTTGGCTTCCAATTTGGAACACTGGATGGTATCTAACTGCAATGGAGATACTATCCTGGAAACTGAATTAGTTTTATTGCTCTAACCAGGGGAAATCAATCTATCTATCTATCTATCTATCTATCTATCTATCTATCTATCTATCTATCTATCATCTGACTGTCTGTCTGTCTGTCTGTCTGTCTGTCTTTCTGTCTATCTATCATCACACTTGGCTTTTGAGTGATGTTTAAAGGCTTCACTTTAAAAAGTATAAGTAGTCCTCAACTTACAACCACAATTGGGACTGGAACTTTTGTCACTAAGCAAGGCGGTCATTAAACAAGTCACGCCCAATTTTACTACCTATTTTGCTGTAGCCGTTAAGTAAATCACGTGGTTGTTAAGTGAAGAATTTTGATCATGTGACCACAGGGACAGTGCAACAGTCATAAGTGCGAGGACCAGTTGTAAGTCACTTTTTTTCAGTGCCACCATAACTTTGAATGGTCGCTAAATGAATGGTTGTAAGTTGAGGACTACCTGTAGTGGTGTCGGGATAAAGAAATGAAAGGGGCTAGGACAAAAACTAAATATGATTTAATTTAAATTCAATATTATGCAATTTAAATGAAATACAGTTAATACTTTAAGGTCCTTTATAATTATCTCCTTTTGTAACATAATAATTAAGGATGAGTGGCAAATTTTACAATGGCTGTAGTATCTGACCATGTACAATATATCTGTGGAATGTCAGCTTGTATATCCCTGCTGTAAAGAAACAACATGAATACCAAAAGTTAAAGCAGAGCCTTCAATTTGGTCAAGACTTAATCAGCAAAGAACTGTATATAATATTATGTTTGCCCTAGTGCAAAATTTCTATTGCACAATTCCTTGAATATATCAATATCTGTAGCTCAGGGTTGAACTGTGGAGTCCTTCAATATGTGTTTTCCAATAATTTGATTCAGCTAGATGTTTACTTTGCACAGCCACACGCGTAGTAGGGAAAAATATTTATTTGGCAGGGATTGTTTGCTAACCCAGTGACATGGCCAGGAGATTAAGAGTGAAAAACCCAGTATAACCCTTGTGGGGGGAGATGGGTGGTGATATAAATTGAACAATAAATAAAATAAATAAATAATGATGCAAATCAGATGTGTTAAGCCTTATAGAGACATTGGACTTTGTACCTTTGGAGAAGAGTGAAAGAAAAAAAATCTTGGCTATAAAAATTTGGGAGTGATATCTGGAGGTACAGTGTGAGCCACAGAATGGGGTGGGAGTGGAGCCACACCAGGCTGCCCATCCCTGAATTAATAGGGGAAAAATACCTCTTGACCTTTTTCTCCAAATATATTTTATATGGTACAACTGGATTACATTTAGGAACAAAATAGCCATATAATCACTGAGAATTTATGGAAGAAGTAACAGTTATATTTCTACTTCTCAAAAATTCTGTTGGTCTGCATTTGGTTTTTATTTTAAAGCTATATGGTCATGTTTCCACTTTTCCAAAGTTCAGGTCACAAAGATGTATCTGCTTGTTATTTTGCTTTGAGGTCACTAGGGGACACTGTAGTGCCTATTAATCTTCCACATACTTAAATGTCATGTTTTAATAATTGTTCTTAAAATTAATTAACATGGACATCTTGATTAAAATTTCCAGTATTAACTACCAACTTATAAGATTGTCCCAAGTTTTATTTAATGTTTCTTAATCCAAATATCTAAAATATTTGGTTCTGTGGTTGAGCAAAGGACTAATATAAACTGTGAGCCTAATTTATCAGTCTCTCCTTTGGGTTTTGCCTGTTTTGCATAGTTAACCAATGCAGGATTATTAAATTAAAAGTTTAATTCCCTTCTATTGTTTTGTGTAAGTCTACCGGACAAAGCAGTAGAAGAGAACTGAAAGAGAGAAAGAAAAATAAGATATCAAAATGTTGCTATATGTTATTTTCCCCCCCATTCCGGTTACAACTTCCACATCTATACTTCAGAAAAAGACAAGGTAAACATTCTAAAACCCCATTATTTTAAATTATCAATTCTAATATAAGGGATATTTCAGAACACTTTACAGTACATATGTATCTTGTTTGTACACAAGTTTGTGAAGGAGTGATAATTGAGGTAAAGAAAAGCATGAGCATGTAAAGGGAATTCCGATTCATAATCTATGAATTTTTAGAGTAGTAATGCTTTCCTCTTAGAAATTTCTGTTAGCTGCTAGAATAGACAAGAAGCAGTATTATACTGGCATTGAAAAAGACATGGAAAAACAAGGAATGTCTTCAAAAGATCCCTGAACTTTGAATTGATATGCTAAACTTTGGATTGATATGCTAATGGATGCCAATGAAGAGATAAGAGTCTGGTAGCATCTTTTCTGACTAACAAATTTGATTAAACAACATAAGCTTTCATGAGTTGCCACTCACTACATCAGATGCATAGAGTGGCTGTAGGATTTACAGTGGTGAGGTAAAAGGTAAAGGTTCCCCTGCACAGTCGTGTTGGACTCTAGGGGCTGGTGCTCATCTCCGTTTGTTAGTCGAAGAGCCAGCACTGTCCGAAGACGCTTCCGTGGCCATGTGGCTGGCATGACGCGCGCGGAACCCTGTTACCATCCCACTGAAGTGGTGGTGAGGAACTGTGGTGAGGAAGGAGGGCAAAAGGAGGGGAAGACTGGTTGGTTATGCAGATACAGGTTGTGTGTGAGGCAGATTACCAGTGCCTAATCAATTAACAATTGATGTGTCAAAAACCCACTGTGTTTGTTGAGACCTTCTGATATTGCCTGAAATCTATTGCTGTATGTGAGTTCAGGAATCTGTCACTCAGTGGTGGAGTTAAAGTCAAGTTAAAGACTGTTTCTAAAACAGTCTCTCTGAGGTCTGCTATAGAGTGTCCCGTGAAGTTGAAATGCTTTGATGCCACTTTGTCCTTGTTTTGAGTCCTGATGGGAAATTGTGTCCATTAATTTTTTTGTACAAAGTTTGTTCCATTTGTCTTATGTACAATCCAGAGGAACTTTGCTCTAGATGATATTACATTGGAGGAAGAATGTGTCACAGCAAAACCTACCTTATACCATCAGCACTCCCAGCTACATAAGAACAGACTTCCTAAGAAAATGGAACTTCCTAGACAATCAATACCATTGATCATGGTATCCTTCTGGACCGGCTCCAGGAGTTGTGGGTAGGCAGCACCATGCTGTATTGGTTAATTGGAAAATTATTTCCATATAAGAAGCCGTTTGCCGGCTCTTCATTCCGCTGCAGTAGTCAGCTCTGCTCTCAGTGGAGCCATCTTCAGTTTGCCATTTCTTTCCCAGAAGTCCAACATTATTATTAATGTTAATGACAATATTAATTCAAGAAAGCTGCATGGTTATGTCCATGTAGTGATTAGCCCTTGTATTTGACTTCTCTCTTGTTTGTTTGTTTAAAACAGAGTAGTTTTAAAATGGCATTTTTTTTGGTCTGTGTGAGTCACATATCCAGTAAGCGCTCATTAATTTTAACTGACAGCTTCAGTCTCCCAAGGGATAATTATTACCCTTTTGCTAAGCTTTATCAAGGCTGAAAAAGATATTAAGGCTGGAACCAATACTAAATATATGCCAACAAATTTGGAAAACTCAACAGTGGCCACAGGATTGGAAAAGGTCAGTTTACGTTCCAATTCCAAAGAAAGGCAATGCCAAAGAATGTTCAAACTACCGTACAATTGCGCTCATTTCACATGCCAGCAAGGTTATGCTCAAAATCCTACAAGCTAGGCTTCAGCAGCATGTGAACCGAGAACTACCAGAAGTGCAAGCTGGGTTTCGAAGAGGCAGAGGAACTAGAGATCAGATTGCCAACATTCGCTGGATCATGGAAAAAGCAAGAGAGTTCCAGAAAAACATCTACTTCTGCTTCATTGACTACGCTAAAGCCTTTGATTGTGTGGATCATAACAAACTGTGGCAAAGTCTTAAAGAGATGGGAGTACCAGACCACCTTACCTGTCTCCTGAGAAACCTGTATGTGGGTCAAGAAGCAACAGTTAGAACCGGACATGGAACAACCGACTGGTTCAAAATTGGGAAAGGAGTACGACAAGGCTGTATATTATCACCCTGCTTATTTAACTTATATGCAGAGTACATCATGAGAAATGCCGGGCTGGATGAATCACAAGCCGGAGTTAAGATTGCCGGGAAAAATATCAACAACCTCAGATATGCAGACGATACCACCCTAATGGCAGAAAGTGAAGAGGAACTAAAGAGCCTCTTCATGAGGGTGAAAGAGGAGAGTGCAAAAGCTGGCTTGAAACTCAACATTAAAAAAACCCAGATCATGGCATCTGGTCCCATCACTTCCTGGCAAATAGAAGGGGAAGAAATGGAAGCAGTGACAGATTTTATTTTCTTGGGCTCCAAGATCACCACAGACGGTGACTGCAGCCATGAAATTAAAAGACGCTTGCTCCTTGGAAGGAAAGCTATGGCAAACCTAGACAGCATATTAAAAAGCAGAGACATCACCTTGCCGACAAAGGTCCGTATAGTTAAAGCTATGGTTTTTCCAGTAGCAATGTATGGCTGTGAGAGTTGGACCATAAGGAAGGCTGAGCGCTGAAGAATTGATGCTTTCGAGCTGTGGTGCTGGAGAAGACTCTTGAGAGTCCCTTGGACTGCAAGGAGGTCAAACCAGTCAATCCTAAAGGAAATCAACCCTGACTGCTCATTGGAAGGACAGATACTGAAGCTGAAGCTCAAATACTTTGGCCACCTAATGAGAAGAGAGGACTCACTGGAAAAGACCCTGATGCTGGGAAAGACTGAAGGCAAAAGGAAAAGGGGACGGCAGAGGATGAGATGGTTAGATAGCATCACCGATGTAATGAACATGAATTTGAGTAAACTCCGAGAGACAGTGGAGGACAGGAAGGCCTGGCGTGCTATGGTCCATGAGGTCACGAAGAGTCGGACACGACTGAACGACTGAACAACAACAACAATACTAAATAGAAAATTGGGTACATTTCAAAAACAGAACAAGCTGCTTACAAGAAAAGAACCCACAAAGGACTACCTTACTACATTTTGATTATGCTGGCCAGATAACTTAGAATATAATTTATAATATATATAGCCCCTGAATATGAAATTAAGTGATTGCCAACATAATGAAAGATATGGCATATCTTCTAGATAGGAATAATAGTTTCTCAGTATTCTCTTCTTCTCCAAAAGTAAATCTGAAAAGCTGAAGTGGAAAAAGAAAGCATATAATTACTACACTGTAAAAAATTAGATCTACTAATTAGAAGTGGGGAAAGCTTATAATTAGTGTATAATTATAATTAGTAAATGTGCTTTTATACTGGAGTTAATGGCAAAACTCCAGTTGCTTATCATATTTACTACTTATTTGTAATTGTAAGTGTAGATGTTTTATTCTTCATGCTATATACATATATTTTTAAGATTGATTTAATTTTAAGTCAGTTATATTTGTATTTGTAATCCTGTATTTAGTTACATTTCATCATAGAAAAACTTTCTTCTTTTTGGTATAGATGTATTAAAGATTAACGTCTGCATGAAAACAACAAGGCTCAAAGACACCCCAGTATTAAAGATTTTTTAAAAAGAAGATAAAAGCTAATACAAACTAATATGAAGTGAGAAAAAGAGAAGAAGAAGAAAGAAATAAAAGAAAAAGCTAAAAGTGTAAGAAAGGGAAAAAAGGAAAAGGAAAAGGAAAAGAAAAAGAAAAAAGAAAGAAAGAAAAAAGATACAAAGAAGTAGCTTCCGATTTTCTTTTCAGCAGTTATAAGTACAATTATAAATTTACCTCTTACTCTATGGTTACAACATAACTCTCTTCTTTCTATAATCTGTGTAATCATCAAAATGATAAATCATAAGTTCATTTTTTTCTGTTTTATGCAAAAAGTCCATAAGGGGTTTCCAGTCAGTAATAAATATAGGTATTTTCTTTTCTCTGATCAAAGAAGTCTGTTTGGCCATCTCTGCAAGTTCCATCATATTCACCAACCATTTCCTCATTGTGGGTAGCGCCAAATCTTTCCATCTTTGTGCATACAATAATCTCGCTGCAGTTCTCATGTACAAAAACAAAGTTCTATAACTTTTTTCCAACTGTTTGTCCATCAGTCCCAAAAGAAAAGCCTCTGGTCTCAATTGTATACTAATCTTTAAAATCCTCTGAATCAGCGTGTGTATTTGAATCCAGAATTTTCTAGCTTTTTTACATGTGCACCAAACATGATAAAATGTCCCTTCTTGTTCACATTTCCATCATACATTTGAAATGCCTTTATACATTCTAGACAATTTCTCTGGTGACGTACACCAACGGTACATCATTTTATAAAAATTCTCTTTAAGATTATAACATGGTGTAAACTTCAATCCTTTCAACCACATATTTTCCCATTGTTCCATCTGTATAGTATAATGTCATGTCTAATTTTAAAATCAACATTAACCTTGACTTTATCGTACCACAGATATGTATGCCACCCAAATCTCAGGTCGTGTCCTTCTAACTCCAAGAGCCTTCTATTTCTCAGCAGCACCCACTCTTTCATCCAAACCAAACAGCAAGCTGCAAAATACAATTTCAAATCAGGTAGACCCAATCCTCCTCTTTCCTTTGCATTTTGTTAACACCTTATATTTAACTGGTGGTTTCCCCCCCTGCCACACAAATTTAGATATATTCTTCTGCCACTGTTTAAATGGTGCATCAATAGTCAAAACTACTGAAACAAAAACCTAATTCTAGGCAAGACATTCATTGTTATCACAGAATTTCTCCCCAACAATGGCAGTTGTAGTTTCTCCCATCTTAACATATATTTTTTAAATTTATTCCATGTCTTAACATAGTTATTTTGAAATAACATACAATTCATATTTGTCATATTAAAACCAAGATATTTTACCTTCTTCTCAATCTTAAAACCCATTTTATTCATCAATTCTGTTTGATCTTCTGTTTTCATATTTTTGTTAACATCTTTGTCTTTTGTTAATCTTAAAACCTGCTAATGTGCAAACTTCTTTTAATCTGCCCATTAATATTTCAATTCCCTTTAAAGGATCTTCCAGAACCAACACCAAATCATTTGCACAAGCCCTTAACTTATAAGTCTGTTTTTTAATCCTTACCCCCACAATCCTCTCATCTTGTCTTATATCTCTATTCAGTATTTCAAGAACCAAAATAAACAAGAGAGGAGACAGTGGGCATCCCTGTCTTATTCCTTTTTTTAAATCTCACATGGTTTTATTAGATCTCCATTAACAATTATTTGTGCTTTCTGTGAAGTGTAAATCGATCTAACCCATTTTATAAAGTTCTCTCCAAAGTTTGTATCTTCCAAAACCTTGAACAAGAAGCCCAATTCAAATTGTCAAAGGCCTTCTCTGCATCTAAGAAAATCAATGCGGCTTGTTTTCATTGCATTGTTCCAAATATTCCAAAATGTCCAACACATTTCTAATATTGTCCTTTAACTGTCTTTTAGGTAAAAACCCACATTGATCCTCATGAATAAATTCTTGAAAAATTATTTTGAGTCTATCAGCTAAAATGGTTGTGAACAACTTGTAGTCATTATTCAATAATGATATTGGCTTATAGTTTCTTGTTAAAGTCAAATCTTGTCCCTCTTTAAGTATTAGTGCTATATTGGCCTCTTTCCAACTCTCTGGCATCTTTCCTCCCTATAGGATAGAGTTCATTGTGTTTTGTAAAGGTTGTAAAAGTTCATCGTCAAAACATTTATAATAAGAACCTGATAATCCATCTGGTCCAGGCACCTTTCCTGGTTTAATCTTTTTTATAGCTTCAGAAACTTCCCTTATAGTTATAGGTCCATTCATAATCTATCTCTGTCCCTCTGTAATCCTTGGTAAATTTTGATTCTTTAGATATTAATCTATTTTCTCTATTGAGATGTCACTTCCTTTATATAAATTGGAATAGTATTGATGGAATGCTTTTGTATGGCTGCATTGTCCATTAATACAGTACCTCCCTCTTGTAATTTCAATATCATTTTCTTTTCTTTTTTTTTCACATTTTATATGCTAGCCACTTCCTTGGTTTATTTGCAAACTCAAAAATTGTTTGCTTTACATAATTCATTTTTATTTCCATTTCTCTTACTGTTGACATAGATAATTGTTTTAAAAGCTTAATTTGTTGAGAAATACTTATCTTCTCTGGATATTTCTTTTATTCTTCTTCTTTTCTCTTTATTTCATCCAAAATAGCTTGTGTTTCACTATTATGTTGTATAGAATACCTTGTAATAAAAGCTTTACTTGCATCCTAAACCATTCTTAAATCAATGCCTTTACCTACATTATTTTCAAAAAAATATTTTCTTTTTGCAGTTCTCCACTATTGCCTCTTTCTGTAGCAACCTTTCGTTCAGTCTCCATCTAAAAGAATTAGATTTTCTTTTATAAACCAAACTCACAAGATTATGATCCAAAAAAGTGTTTGGTAATATTTCTACTTTAGAAACCTTAGTAGCCACGTTCTTTGAAATCCAGATCATGTTTATTCTTGAAAAGGATCTATGTCTTTCAGAAAAGTAGGTCTATTCTCTTGAATTGCCATTTTTCTGTCTCCATATATCAACCAGCCCTAAATTGCCCATCAAATCAAATAAAACTTTTGGTAATTTGCCTTGAGTGATTTTAATATTTTTCTCAGAAGTTCTGTCTAATTGTGGGGAGATCACTCCATTCCAATCCCTCATCAAACACCAGTTTTCATAAGAAAAACCTATTAGTCCCTCCATAAGTTGTTTATAAAGCAATACTTTGTCTTCATTTGGGGCATAAATTCCCAGTATCAAAGTCTTAGTCCCATGCAAATTAACTTCCACCCCAACAAATCTACCATGCTCATCAGTCAATACACATTCTGGTTTTAGTTGGGGATTTATATACAAAACAACTCCTTTTCTTTTCTTTTCTTTTCTTTTCTTTTCTTTTCTTTTCTTTTCTTTTCTTTTCTTTTCTTTTTTCTTTTCTTCCTGCTGAAATAAATTCTTCACTCAAATTTTTATAGATCAAATATTTTATGTTTTTTTTTCTAATATGTGTCTCTTGTAGGCAAATTATATCTTGTTTTAATTTTTTCAAACAGTCAATTTTTTTCTCTTTTGAGGGGTGTTTTCTCCATTTGTATTCAATGTTAAACATTTGTAATCCATAGTCAAGCCAAAAATTTAGAAAAATCAATACCTGTAGTGCCTAGTTCAGTATCATCCCTTTTAGTTTCATGTTGAACCTGTTGAAGTTTTTGTGTAGTCTCCTCTGATACCTCCATTTGAATCTCCTCCAATTCTTTGAATTTTTCTAGAAATTCCCTTGCCTTCTGGACAGAATTCAATCAAAACCTCTGCTGTTTAAAAGCAATATATACACCTTCCAATTTGTCCTATTGAAATGGGATCTTTTTCTGCTTTAATCACTCAATCAAAAAAACACACCCTCTTTTCTCTTACGTAAAATTCTGATAGGAATTTCTTTAAGGACAATTATATGTGTATTATCAATCTTCAGCCTTGTATTAAAATGCTGCTACAAAACTTGATTTCTTGTCTTTTTCCTGACACTGCACCAAAACATCCCTTGGAACATTTCTTGTTCTCGTAAATCTTGTATTTATTCTATATACTTTATCAATTTCTATCTCTGTATCCTCCTCTTCCTAATCCAAGACTTTAATAATCTTTTCTCTAATATCTTCACTGGACTCCTCTGGGATTGCTCTAAGTCTCAAACAAAATTCCTTCTCTCTGAATTCCAATAGAGCCAGATTATCTATTTCTCTTTCCAACTCTCTGTCTATAACTTCTGTCTTACTCTCCAGAATTTCCACTTTGTCATTAATTTGTTTTACCTCTCTTGAAACCTGTTTTACAGAGCTTCCCATCTTCTTAACTTCTTCTTTCATCTCCTCTTTCATCTTTACAAGTCTTTCATCCACCCTTTTTTCAAAAGCTGTCAATTTAGTGTCAAGTGATTTTAACTTATTGCCCATTTGCTCAAATAATTTCTGAAGCAGATCTGGTGTAATTCCTCTTTCTGCAGGTTGCTCTAATGATCCTCTCCTCCCCTCCATTCTTGCCGCTTTTCTGGTGATTGCCATTATGATATTATAATCCAAAACTAAAAGTGTCTCAAACAAGGGAAAAAGAAAAGGTGAGCTTCCCTCCCCCTCTTTTTTTTCTCTTTTGTCTTCCTGTGCCATTTATTTATTTATTTATTATTTAGATTTATATTACCGCCCATCTCCTCCAATGGAGGACTCTGGGCAGTTCACAATAAAAACCATGATAAAACACAATAGTAGTCAGAACATCAATAAATAAATATAAAATCGACTCCAAGCCTGGCTGGCAACTCGACAAGTCAGAGTTTCTCAGAGCTCTGAGCTCTGAGACCTGGCTAACTTTCTATCTTGTTTGCAGGGGTCTATAGACCACTGAAGTTTCCCCCTGGAGAAGGGGGAACCAGAAGATTGCTCACAGAGCCATTGTAATTGCCCACTCCTGTTTTTCTTTGTTGTTTCCACCGCGGAGAAGAACGGGGTGAATGCAATGAAATGGCCGAAGGAGGATCCTAGCTCTGCAGAGAACGTAAGTCTCTTGGGAGACACAAGAGTGACAGCCAGCTTTTAGACCACTTTATATTAGTTTTCTTTTTTAGATTAGCACATTTTTTATTATCTAAAATTTATCTTTGGACTTCGTTCAAAATGTGGGCTAATTTTGTGTTTTCTTTGCTATAATTAATTTTGGTGGAAGTTTGATAGATTTTATTTTGGCAACATAGTGAACAAGTTTTGTATTTTTCTGCCTTTCTTTTGTATCAGAGAAATTGGGATTTAAGAGACTTTGTTGGTATTTCTTACTCGACAAACTAACTGACTTTTGAGAAATTGTTTGTTTGGGTTAAGCAGCTTGCAGCCTGAAGAATAAAGAAGAATAAAGAATAAAGTATAGAGAATGTGTGCCTCTCTACCTTTTTTTTTTCTACTTTTTTTTAGAAAGGACTATCTTTCATTTGGAATATATCTTCATCTTTCCTTTTACAAACTGTTTGAAATACTGCTCTGTGGAATTTTTTCATCTCTTACTTTAAAAGCTTTTCTTACTTAAAGAAATATACATTATTGATAAATAATAGAACAGCTGTTCCCTGCTCCCCTGAGAAAATTTTTTGTTTTGGCTACGGCAGCTGATTACGATTTGAACATGGCATTTCTCACAGCACTTCAGGATTTTAAGGAAGAAACCAGCAAAAATTTTTTGCAAATTAAGAAATCCATAGAACGTATATTAATAGTTTTGATGGCTCAGGAACAGAAGATACAAGGGACAGATTTAGAAACAGAGGAAAGACCTTTTGAACCAGTAGAGAAACAGGGAAAGAGGACTTTGAATGTATTGGTACAGAAGAAGATTATGATATTTTACAGGAAGTGGTCTATTAAATGTTTGGGCATAAATACATTGTGGCAGCTGAGACAGGAAGATTTTAATATGCAAATTGATAGATATGGCAAAATAAACATTTTGATATCCCACATGAGTTACAGAAATAAACAAGTTGCATATTGTGATATTGGCATAACCTAAACAGGAGATTTATTGATATTGATTTGGAATGCAAGGTGAATGAAAATGCGGATTTGGTATTGTACACAGAGTAAGCACAGATATGAGAAACTTACAGATGCATAAAAACATGATATTTTAAGTGTAAGATACAAGATTATAAATAAATATGTTGATATTATATATTACTCTTTCTGGAGACACATTTATGAGAAGACAATGAGATGATGAGATGGAATTAGAATGTAGGTTATTACAAGAATATGTTGTATGTATTAGGTTATATGTTATGTTAGGTTTTGTATTTTTGCTATATTATGTATTATGTTATGTAATATGTTAGATTATGTATTAATGGAATATATAGTCATAACATGAATAGAATATACTGTATTTTATTAGACGTAGATAAGGCCTTTATTTGTTATACTAATTGGACTTTATTGAAGATATAAATATAGATGTAAAAGTGGAAAGAGCAAATGGAAAACATTTAATTGATGCAACAATGAACATTTGATTACTATTCTAAGGAGTAGAAACCAGAGATGGATTGTTGGAAGATATCAAGAAAGGCGAAATCTATATGAAGAACAGAAGATTGGATTATAGAAATCAAAGGGTATATGACAAAGAAAAGTTTCTGTGTATTGTATAAAGGACTAACATTTAAAGTTAATTGTTGTCTTAAAGTTCAAGGATAAATTGGAGGACATCTATTTTCTATATTTTCTTTGTTTGTTATTTTTTGACTTCACTTTTTCTTTTCCTTTTTCTTACTTTGTATTTCTATTTCTTTTCTTTTGTATTACCTCTTAATATGTATTTTAAAATTTAATAAAACTTATGGATAAAAATAAATAAATAAATAAATATAAAATCCAAGTGCAAAGATGTTAATACTAAAAAGGGTTTCATGGGATCAACCAGCCCCAGGAGGAACTGTTAGCATTCCCCTCCCATGCAAGGCGGCAGAACCAGGTCTTTAAATTTTTCCGGAAGGTCTGGAGTGAGGAGACCTTCCTTAGCTCCAGGGGCAAGATGTTCCAAAGGGCGGGCGCTGTTGCAGAGAAGGCTCGCCTTCTGGACCCCGTTAGATGGAATTCTTTGATCGATGGGGACCGTAGCATGCTCTCTCTGCATGACCGGGTGGGGTGGGTCGATGTTCTGGGGATGAGACGTTCCCTCAGGTAACCTGGTCCCATGCCATGTAGGGCTTTAAAGGTGATAACCAACACCTTGAATTGGACCCGGAAGCAAACTGGTACCCAATGCAGCTCGCGCAGCAGAGGTGTTACATGGGCCGATCTTACAGCACCCATAACTGTCCGCGTGGCCACATTCTGGACCAGCTGAAGCTTCCGGATACTCTTCAAGGGTAGCCCCATGTAGAGCACATTGCAGTAGTCTATATGGGAGATGACAAGGGCATGAGTGACTGTTCGGAGGGCATCTCGATCCAGGAATGGGCGCAACTGGCGCACAACCCGAAGTTGTGCAAAGGCCCTCCTGGCCACGGCTACCACCTGCTCTTCAAGCAGTTCAAGGAGTTGTGAGTCCAGGAGGACCCCCAGATCCCGCACTGGCTCCAAATGGGGCAGTGCCACCCCATCCAGGACCAAAGATGACAACTTCTTGGATTCTGAGAGGCCATCAATCCACAGCCACTCCGTCTTACCAGGGTTCAGCTGAAGCCTGTTGTTCCCCATCCAGACCCCTACAGCTCCCAGGCACTGAGACAGGGTGGCGACCGCATCACTTACTTCACCCAGGATGGCGATGTATAATTGAGTATCATCAGCATATTGATGATACCTCATCCCATGGTGACGGATGATCTCACCCAGCGGCTTCATGTACATGTTAAATTAATACTATTAATAATGGTAGATGCCATTAATTTTATTAAGTTTTACAATACATGTTAAAAGTTAGAATAAAGAAAAAAAATAGAATAGAAATACAAAATAAGAAAAAAGGGTAAAGAAAAAGTGAAGTTAAAAAATAATAAACAAAGAAAGTATAGAAAATAGATGTCCTCCAATCTATCTTTGAACTTAAGGTACAATAATTAATTTTAAATGTTAGTCCTTCATATAATACACAGGAACTTTTCTTTGTCATATGTCTTTTAATTTCTATAATCCAATCTTCTGATCTTCATATGGGTTTCACCTTTCTTACTGTCTCCCAATAATCCATCTTTGGCTTCCACTCTTTGAAATAGTAATTAAGTATTGAATGTTCATTAGTGCATTTTTATCTCTTCCATAAAGTCCAATTAGTATAACAAATAAAAGCCTTATGTACTTCTACTTAACTACAATATATTCTATTCATATTATGATTATATATTCCATTAGTACATAACCTAACATAATACTTAACTTAATACATAATATATCAATGGCAAATTCGCAATATACACCATCTCATCATATCATTATCTTAAACAATAATCTATAATATCAGCTTATATTTGTGTTTAGCCTTATATCTTATATTTATCACTTATACTCAATGGCAAATTCGCAAGTATATAATCCAAATCCATTTTCTCCATTAACCTTATATCCCAATCATAATACTGAATCTTCTGTTTAGGTTATGCCAAGTTCATAATATGCAAAGTCAAGTTTACAATATACAGCCTGCTTTTTTCTATGTCTCATATAGAGTATCAGAGCAATTTGTATTTCACAGTATCTATCCAATTGCATACTCAGATTTTCTCCCTGTCTCCACAACCATAACATTTTTATATCAAAATTATAATGTATAGCCTTCCGAATGTTTTTCTGAGCCAATACATCCAATATTCCCTCCTCCTGTTTCTCTTCTATTTCAAAAACGTTTTTCTTTCCTGTTTCAGATTCTAATTTTTGTTTTTCTTTCTCTTGGTCTTGCAAAGATATCAATAATAATTCCAGTGACCTTCTAATCCCTGAAAGACGTAGAATTTCAGCTGCAAAAACCATCTCACTTCTATGACCTTCAGATTTTTCTAGTCAAAACAAAAGTTGGTCTGTTCATGGAATATTACCAACAAAGTCTATCAAATGAAATTAAAAAAAAACATTCCAATAATCCAAAGTACAGGAGGGAGCAATATTTCAAACAGTTTATAAAAGGGGAAATAAAATATAAATTCCAAGTAGAACAAAATCCACTCTATAGAAATATAGAAAGAAAAAGGAAAAAAGAATTTACAGACGTTCCCCTGTGCTTTTGTTCTTCAAACTGCAGGCTGCTTAATCCAGACAGACAGTTTCTCAAAAAGTAGATTGTCAATTAGTTTATCAAGCAAAGAATTACAAACAAAGTCTCTTAAATCCCTCTAATACAAAAGAAAGGTAAAAAAAAAATCAGACGTTTCATATGTTGCAAATATAGAATCCATCAAACTTCCACCAGAATCAGTTATAGCAAAGAAAGCACAAAATTAGCCAACATTTTCAACAAAGTCCAAAAGATAGATCTTAGATTTCAAAAATATTCTAATCTAAAAAAAACATTCCTAAAGTGATCTAAAAGCGGCTGGACGCTCTTGTGTCTCTTCAAAGAGACTTGTTTTCCCTGCGAGAGCCAGATATCTCTCAGCCATTTCCCTTGCCCTTGCCCTGTTCTTTCCGCGGCGGAAAACTACAGAAAAAACAAGGGTAGGCAATTCCAATGGCCCCACGAGTAATCTTCTGGTTTCCCCTTCTCCAGGGGAAAAAACTTAAGTGGCCACAACTTCTGCAATCCACTGCAAGCAAGGAAAATTCAGTCAGTACTCAGCTTCTCTGAGAAACCTGACTGGTCGAGCTGGCAGCCAAGCCTGGAGTGGTGAATGGTAGATGCCATTAATACTTTCATCTCTAATGGCACTCCGTAGTCTTAGTCAGCATTACAATCAACATCTCCATTGTTACAGTCAACATCACAGTCTGCCTCACATTATCTTTATCTTTTGTTTTGTAAAATCCACCAATTGTCTGTATTAATAATAATAATAATAATGATGATGATGATGAAAGAAATAAAGAAATAAAGAACATTCATTGGGTGTAGAGTAATTTAGCTGCATTTTTTATCTAGACAGAAATATTGATTTCAAAGTAATTAAAGGCAAACTGATAAAACAATTAGTAAATACTATGATCACAGATGCACAGAAGATGGCCTTAACATAACAGCTGATTGTTAACTATTATAACTATTGTTTTACACTTGAAACTGTTCCATATGGAACAGTTTCAACACATATGGAATTTAATCTTGTAATTCATTACAAATGGTAATGCTATAAATACCTACCATTATTTCTGATGTACTACACAAATCCGGAATACTGATTTAGGATTAACCTCTAAATACACTTTAAGAAAGGGAAATGCGACTGCAATGTAGCTATGATCTATATCTAGGTTAAATTAATACATGAATATGGACAGCTGCACAAGTATTTTTAGGGGAAAGTAACATTTTGTGGCAATAAGGGAACGAATGCATAGAACCTTATGTCTTAATGACTTTTCATTAAAAAACAAAACTTGGTTCTTACTTCGCTTCCAGTGCCAGAGCAATGATTCCTGCAGCCATGGGTGCAGAAGCTGATGTCCCTGTATGACTGTCTGTACAACGCTGTCTGAGGTCTGTAGTGATCTGGGGGGAAAAGTGTATAATTAAGAATAATGCTGCTGCAGTCAAAAAATGTTTATTTTGTTGAAATGACTTATAGGCATGTGAAACTCTATTATTATTCAGTGGGATAACTTTTTTTTAATGCCAGTTTCAGCTCTCTAAAGCATGTGGATATCCAAAAATCATTAGCCTCCCAGAATACAGTAGTAAGGAAATTTCTGGCAACCAGTGAAACCCAAACCCATATTACATTAATGAGGAGTTTTAACAGACACTTTGTTAGATGATTTGACAGTTCAGTATTTTATGGTAGTGCTGCAAGCAAAATTAAACTCCTCATCCTAATATAAATTTTATACCTTCAATGGCAAGAGTAGCAGCTCATATTGTCCCTTTGAATAACAGAAGCAGACACTCTGAATAAACTTCTGCCTCTACTAAGGCTGCTCATATGACAGCAGCTCCTGCAGACACTCACAATTGAGTACAAATGTACAAGTGTATATGCATTGGCTCCCACTTGAGCTAACATAATCAGGGCTCCTTCCTCACCTAGGAGCCCTTACAGCTTCTGTCCTGTGGATGTTCATGCTGTAGGCAAGAGTGTCTGCAGGAAGCAAGTTACATATGCAATGTCAATGGGGCATCTGGATATCTGAAATTTGACTTGGGTTACTATGTCAAGAAAATCCTGTGCTCCATATAAATAACTGTTGTGGGAATGGGGTCATACCTAGCCTTTCCAAGTTATGCCAGAAACCCCATTCTAAAAGTGGACAGGGCAAGGATAAATATTTGGGTCAGGCCAGGAGAAACAAAAAGATTTAAGTTTAAATTAAATACATTTACTATGATTACTCCCCATTATTTATTTTCCAAAATTTCCCCTGTCTATCATATTAAAAAGTACAATTCATTATCTTATATGAAGGTTTTGAAAGCCACAAAAATGCACCCCATTTTAAAATATTAGTTTTGAACACAAATGTAATTGTGTGTTCAACATAAATACTGCTACAACTACATAATAGAAAGTATTAATATATACATTAGAAATAAATTCTATTAAAGGAGGCTTACTCCCAGATTAAGCATGCATAGCATTGGAAATGAAATATTAATTGGAAATTAGGTGTGAAAGATTGAAATTTTATATAAGCCACTTTCTATCCAGTTTAAATGAAAATATAACCTGACAATGTAAGGCTTTGTACTCATGCCCAAAATATTTATATCCATTAAACAATAAATATCAAATTACAGTTATCAAAATATAATTAATAAAAGAAGCATATGCTGCATACATTAGAACTGAATGTATGTAAGTCATATATTGTGCATCAGTTATCAATATAAGTAAAAGTATAATGACTTTTTGTGAAGTATAGCCTCAGGACACAATCTACAAAGCTGCTAAAACAATGACGTGGAATACAAATGGAAACAATGAAGGCAATTGCCAGTAAACAATAAACGTAAAGGTAAAGGTTCCCCCCGCACATTTGTGCAGTCGTGTCCGACTCTAGGGGGCGGTGCTCATCTCCGTTTGTTAGCCGAAGAGCCAGCGTTGTCCGAAGACGCTTCCACGGTCATGTGGCCGCATGACACGCACGGAACGCTGTTACCTACCCACCGAAGTGGCCCCTATTCATCTACTCGCATTTGCATGCTTTCGAATTGCTAGGTTGGCAAGAGCTGGGACAAGTGCGGGAGCTCACTCCGCACGCAGGGCTAGGGATTCGAAACTCCGAACTTGCGATCTTCCGATCGACAAGCCTGGCGTCTTACCCGCTGAGCCACCACCAGTAAAAGAGTTAACAGAAAGCCAAAAAGGTGACCTGCCCTAGGCACTTAGTTAAGTTCATGCTATAACTTGGAAACCTATAACAGTATTTGGGGTAGAGGGTGGGGAGGGGAAGATGGGAAATGATGAAAATTCCTGCTTTCCTAACAATTGTCAAATATAAAGCATTTATCATGTGCCAAACTTAATAATTTTGTATTCAGGTCTATACAAGGTGTAATTCAAATATAACTTCCGTATAAGAAGTAAGAATATAACTTCCGTAAACTTCTCAGTGACTTGGCATTAAATAGTACATGTTAAAACATTGTCAGTTCATCTGCATCAGTGTTTCTTAAAGTTTGGTCCTAGGACCCCTGGGCATCCCCCAAGACCCTCTCAGAGGTCCACAAAATCAAAATTATTTGCCAGCCTATGTTGAAAAATAATACAATATTAAAATCCCATCAAACAATTGTGAGAAGCAGTAGCAGCAGCGAATACTTCAATTTTAATTTTTAATGTGGTAAATATCAATAAATATAACCCATATGAACAAAAGCTCCTTTGGGGTCCTCCATAATTTTTAAAAGTTGGAAGGAGTCCTGAGAGAAAAAAGTTTAAGAAACACTGGTCTACGTGTTAAACAATTAAATGGTTAAGGATTTATAGGTCCACAACCTAGATTCAGAATGTTATAGTGCCTGAATTTGAGTCCATATGGCAAATAGACCACTAGGAAAGTAGGAAGACTTGCTGGTCATTTCTGATCTTCATTAAACTGGCTTTAGTGGCAACGTCTGGCAGCATACAAGCAAAATCAATCAGTCAATCAATCAATCAGTCAGTCAGTCAGTCAGTCAGTCAGTCAGTCAATCAATCTAGGTTATATCCCCTCCTGCTCCTCCCTTAAAGCAGCATGAAGGAGATTGTTTCATTCCAGTGTGTGGCTGGATAGGCTCTGACAAATGTTAATTTTAAAATCAATGCAAAACAACAAAACACCAACATGTTTCTATTACACTTATATAATTGATTAATTACATTTCATTTTTTTTCCAAATTAAATATAAAATAATGTCAAGTATTTTTCAGTCATTTAATTCATACAAAGCAGGTTTAGAGCCACTACTTAAAAATGTAAAAAGGAAAAAAAATTGAAACTTGTAGAAGCAATGTCTTGCTTTTGAGTTATCAATGTTTTGTCACTGGAGAATTCCCAATATTTCACCTAACAAAGCAATATAATGCTATGGTAGCGTAGAAACAAACATAAGATCAGTAGAAGACACCCACCAACCAAACTTCACATCAATCTGTTGTATCACTTAAGCTCCACCCAAGGAAGTCTTTAATGGAAGTCTTGCAGAAGCAAAAAATATCTCCCAGACTTATAACTCCTCTGAACCAAGCAGAAGGGTATTGTATCTCTCCTTATGAAGACCCAGAAACTACACCTGGGACAGAATGTAGTTGCCTGCCTGCTGACAGGAGAAGCCAGTATAGTAGAGTGATGGCATTGTTTGTCTATGAAGGTTCTCAGTCATCCAGGTGGAATTGTCTGTAGCTTGAATCATGTCAACTGGATTTCTATTTTCTCAGTGGAAACGTTTCGCTCCTTATCCAAGGAGCTTCTTCAGTCTGAGCAAAGTTGGTAAGGGAATCCTAAATATGTTTCTAGGTAGCTGTGTGACCTTACACCTAGCCCCAGGTGTAAGGTCACACAGCTACCTAGAAACATATTTAGGATTCCCTTACCAACTTTGCTCAGACTGAAGAAGCTCCTTGGATAAGGAGCGAAACGTTTCCACTGAGAAAATAGAAATCCAGTTGACATGATGGCATTGTTTGTTGCAGTGTTGCTTTGGAACAGTGTGCCCACTGAGGTCAGTTAAAACTGTGCTTTTCCACGGACTTTGAAGAGGAGAGCTTCACACTGGGCTAACAGCAGTACTAGGGGCTATTTTATTATTTTATTATCCTAGTCTGATGTTGGTTATGCTTTTATGTTGGTTTTATTTATTGTCTTAATATGTTCTGATTGTAAGTCTCCTGTGTGAGAAAAATAAGTTTTCAGATGAATGGTCCCATTTAAATAGGCTGACCAAACGTCCCATTTTGAACAGGACAGTCCCGATTTTTAAGCATTTTTCAACCATCCCATCGTTTTGATAAAAATCTCAATTTTGTCCCGTTTCTTAAACCCGGCGGTAATGGCTCGGAAGGAGGATCCGAGCTGCAGCTGCCAATTGGAGGCAGCCCAGAAGAGGAAGCCCTCCCGCCTATCACCGCGTGGCAAAGGAGGGACCGGGGGCGGGGTTTGCAGGTGGGAGCCAATCGGGGTTTGCAGGTGGGAGCCAATCGTGCAGACTGAGGGGCAGGGTTTGCAGCTGGGAGCCAATCGTGCCCACCAGGGGGTGGGGACCCCTGTCTTTTTCATGAATACGGAATATTACATAAGACCCCATCCCGTTTTGCCATCCCAATGTCCCGTTTTTGTCTCAAGGAAATATGGTCAGCCTACGTTTAAACCAAATTGAAACAAAGGAATGTGGCAACAATCTTGGAAGCTATCTCATACCATCTTCTGCAGCTTTTGTTAACTTTTATCAGGACAGTCCCATAGCAACCCATGAATCTCTATATTCAAGAAGTTTGCTCCTTCCCTTCTTCCCACTAAGTCAATGGCTTTCTTCAGAGTAGATAAGTAGGGCAGAAAGTAACTTGAGATCTATTGCTTATGAATATGTATGCATGCCTGAATCATCATATGAATATTTACTGTATGCTTACATCATTTCCTTTTCCTGTTATGTATAAATATCAGTGCATTCCTTCAGCCTGCAGGGGAGGCACCCACCATCATGGTTATGCATGGTTTAATAAACCCTCCAGTGTGCATGGTTTAATAAATACTGCAGTTCAGCCTTGATTATTTTCTATGGGTCCTGCATTTGATTCCACAGAATGGAATCTGTAGAATTATATAATAAAGAAATGTAGGCAGGAATATATGTACTGGCTTGAGATACCCATATTTATATTATGCAGATTAATAAAATTAATCTAGTCCTGCCTTAGGCATGAAAGCCGGCTGGGTGACTCTGGGCCAGTCACTCTCTCTCAGCCCAACTCACCTCACAGGGTTGATGTTGTAAGGCAAATAGGAGGAGGAAGCAGTATTAGCTATGTTCCCCGCCTTGAGTTATTTATAAAAATAATAAAGGTGGGATAAAAAAAAATCTAGTGGTTATGGTGCTGGGCTAGAAACCAGGAGTCTGTGAGTTCTAGTCTTAGGCATGAAAGCCGACTGGGTGACCTTGGGCCAGTCACTCTCTCTCAGCCCAACTCACCTCACAGGGTTGTTGTTGTGGAGAAAATAGGAGGAGGAAGGAGTATTAGGTATGTTCCCCGCCTTGAGTTATTTATAAAAATAATAAAGGCGGGATAAAAATTAAATAAATAAATAAAGCCCAAACAATATATTCAAGCCTTTTTAAAGTTGCCAAATCCTCAGGAGAGGTGTTTTGGACTATAGAGGGTTGAACAAGCAGAAAGGACAAGAAAGTCTTAGTGAGTCAACAGATTTTATTATATAAACTCTGGATTCAAATTATATTGCTTGTGGGATAGTTTGTTTTAGCTCAAGGCATGATAACTACATTATTAATAAAGTTATGATCATAAGATTAGGCATAATTAGATTTGTGTTGGATTATGGCCATAGAGACTGAATTATTATTCATCATATTAATCCCATCACCAGTCTTATTTCAACTATTTAAAAAGAGATTTGATTCAGAAAAGGGTAACAAAAATGCTCTGAGTGGGAAATTCTATTTGAGCCAACAGCACTTAAAATATTTAGATGTAAGCAGGCTGCACTGATTCTCCATCTTTAAAGCAAAGTTGATTAAATGTATCTGCTTTGTATATTATCCCAATTGCCATGTCAAATATAAACTTTTTCATACATACATACATACATGGAAGTGATTTTACTGCTTGAATTCAGACAACAGTCTCGTGTTATATAACACTGCCATTCTGTTCATTCAGAAAGAGTCAGCAGGCTCTGGGTCCCATCCATTAAGCAATATCATCTGATGAGAACCCAGAAGAAGTGTGCCTTCTCTGACTCATCACCTGCTCTCTCCCCTAGTATTTGGATGTCCTCTACCCTGCTCTCCTTCAAGAGCCTTGAAGACCTTCCCCCAGCCCTTGCTTGATAGCTCCTTTGGAATTATTTATAGGTGAGGTTGGTTATGGGTTGTTCCCTCCAGATTAACCATTCTGATTGTTTTTATACTTGGTTTTATTGTTGTTAACCATCCATAGCCATCTGTAGTCAAACGGCTTTATACAGTAATTAGGGATTCTGGAATCAGATGGCCTTATTATTAGGGGTATGCAAAACATTCTGCCCTTTTTTCAACCTGAAATGGCAATTCCAAGTATTCTAAGTGTGAAACAAAACATGAAAGTTTTCTTGTGAGATCAAGCCTCAAAACAAATAAGACTATTTTGAGCAGTATCCTGTCAAGTGTTTTGACTATTCCAAGTGCTGTGGTTTTGTAGGTTGTGACTGGATTGCTTTTCCCCCCAAAATCTTTTCCAGTCTAGATTGGATGAAGTAGAGTGGAGTGGAATATTGAGAAGAATTTTGAAAGATTAGGGAAGCTGCAAGAATTTGGGTAGGATCATTAAACTACATTATCTCAAATTCCACAGAAATAATCTGGAGAGATTACATAGTGGCTCCAATTCTGTTATTGCATGGAGCTTAGCCACTGTTGTGTCCCTAACTATGCTTCCTTGCATGTATGGGGTGCCTCTCAATTGAGCAGGGATGCTTTGGAAGATGCTATTTCTTTGAGGCAGACCTTCTTGGCTGATGGGTGGCTGCCTGCAGACAGATCCAGTTATAAATTATAACTGCCAGATTTCTTCTGGAAGCAAAATTAGGATTATGCCTTGATGCTGCTGCCACTCCATCACTAAGTTGCAATTTGAGATTGTCAAGATTTCAAGAAATCTTTAAAGTAAAATTGTACCTACAGTTGCTTGCATGGTTTTGAATCCCTCTTCATTTATCAAGTAGATAGGATGGGGTTACTGGACAGGTTGAAATGCATGGTGCTACTTAACTCCCCATTCTAGCCCCACTGCTTGGGATCAAGAGAAATTTATTTATTTATTTATTTGTTTATTTTTCAATTTCTATTACTGCACCATCTCCCCCGAAGGCAGTTCACAAAATACAATCCTGCAGAATTATGTTTTTGCTATTGTTGCTCTAATATCAGAGAAATGTGAAGGTTGATAAGGCATCATGCTCTTCTTGAACACTAGAAATCAAAATAATTTTTATACATTTCATGTGTAACATGCTGTAATCTGTGACTGAAGTCCACTGCAAAGTTGGGTTCTGAATCCTTGCTTTTTTAGAAGTCATTAATTATATTTCAAGTGCATGATTCTTTAGTTTTATTTTATTTAATTAATTTAAAACACAGAAATGATCCTAGGTTGAATTATTTAGGGCTTCAGTATGGAATGTTTAAAAAAATCTTATCTAGAAATATTTGAACCAATGTGTGTTAAACTATATCATGTTTATGAGGGAATGGGAATTAAAGAATTATACAAGAGTAGATTATCAAATATTTTGTCATAAAACCAACTTTACCAAAATACTCCTGAATTCATGATGGAAAATTTCATCACGGGAATATTTTTTGCTAGAAAAATGAATGACTTCTTCCTTCTTTTACCATTTATTGAGGAGATTATAGGAAAAAAAGCCAAATATATAAAATTTATCAAAAGAAAAATAAGTAGAAGAAAGCAGATGATAATAGAATAATTACTGGAATGAAGAGTTACCTCAGAATTTGTCTTTAAAATTAATCATCTGAAAACAGCAAGGTTTCCAGGAGGAACGATTATTAGAGGAACGATATATTTTGAAAAATAGCCGATCTTAACTCCTTATTAGCAGCAAGAGACTGAAAAGGAGAAAACATTAAACAAATTTGTATTCATGATGGAAAACTAGGATTGAGAGAGAACAAATGTGTTTTCCCCTCCCTTCAGTTGGAAGATTTCCTGTATGTTTGTTTGTTTCTTGTGCAAATCAGTTTTTGGTTGCACATAGAGGATGAAAGAGAGATTTTTTTAGGAGCAAATACTTTTTTTTTCCAATATAAAAAAATGTCAAGTGACTTTAGGGATAAATAAAACCTAGATAATATTTACAAAAAGAATTTGTCAATAATTTTATTTTCAATTGCACTTCAATCATGGTGAAAAAACCACATACTATTTTCCTGTCATAGGATTCTCCGCTGCTGTAGGTTGTGGCTAATGTTGATGCACATTCTTCTAGATACCAAGGTTTCCTCCCACTTTCAGCTGTGCTACTGATGGAGATGGTATAGATGCTATTGGTGTAGCCATCACAGGAGCAATGATCCTTACTTCTTCCACCATTTCCAGATGCCCACACATAAATGGAACCCAAGTTGTTTCTGCCCTATTTGAAATAAATAAAAAAAATATTGAAATTAGAAGTAGATAATAAGTGGTAATAGCCTCTTTTGGTAATTTATCTCGCATAAAATATTTTACTTGTAATTTGAATCCATAATATAAAGTAGTAAATATAGATTATACTAACCTACCTTTTCAAGTACTTGTTGCTAATGTAAGATACTAGGTGTCCCAAAAACTTTGTGGAACTACTAGTGAATAAATTAAGTACTTTTCCTGAAAGTGCTGATAGCTCCCAGCTATTACGCAACACTTGGGTTTCTTTTTTCTTATTTAATCTTGTAAAAAGAATATTCAATTCTGTTAGCATCAGAAAATTAATTTATAGAGATAAATGAACTTTTGTTAAATATAATATTGCTTTTGATTAACTATTTTATTTTTTAGATTGTGCATGCAGTGTATTGGAGCAAGATGTATGTTTAAGCAGAATGAAGAACTTAACTGCTTATAAAGCCTAATTAGATTAGGTTTATCATTATTATCCATAATATTTCATGGACTATATGTATTATACCATTAATAATTCAATATCATCCAAATGTCTAATTAATCATTTCTTCTAAAGACTATCCATTTAAATATAATTATGGATTTTAATTGATTAAGATGAGATATAACAGGAAGTTTTTGAAATTTACACCAACTTAGCATGCCGCACTGAGGGCCACCTGGTTATCAGGCATTTAGTAGGATGGTCCTTGAACAGCCTTTCTTTGGGTATCAATCTGGAGAGACATCTGGAGCAGTGCTGGCAGGAGGTGAGGAATGGCAATAGCCAGAGATGAGTACATGATTCCATGTTTGGGCCAACAGCGTGGCAGTAAGGGCAGTGAAGCATCAATACTTCTCCCTACTCGCTGCATCTGTAGAATGCAGACCAACAGTCTGCACCAATGTGGATGCTCTAGTACTCAGCTGTCTTTCCCCCTCTTTTTTATATAAAACCATGGTGGGCAATCATCCATTGATTGAGGGTTAGATATCATCAACATGCCGAGGATATCGTTTTACATCTTGACCCCAGGGCAAACAGGGGATGTGGTGGAAATCCTAAACCAGTGCTTAGAGGCTGTGAGGGATAGAATGGGATTGTGAAGGATTCCCAGCAAGATGGGATTACTATTGGCTCAGAAGTCTTAGGGTACCATGGAAGTTCCATCTATAGCTCCTGATGGGTAGCATTTCCCCTGAAGGAGCGATTATGCTACCTCCTAGAATCATAGTTCCTCCCAAAACAACAGGTGGAAGCCATGGCAGGAGAGCCTTTGGCCAATTTTGGCAGCTTTGCCAGTTACACCCTTTCCTGAACCAGGAGGCACTGAAGGCCGTGACTCACTCCATCTCTTTTTTATGTGGGGCTTTATTTAGCATGAGGCTGCCCTTGAAGATGACTCAGAAACAGCAGCTTTTACAAAATGCAGCAGCCTGTGTCTGTTCAGCAGAATGATACCTGTCAGGGTGGTTAGGACCCAGATAATCATATTCTCAGCTGCAGCTCCCTCTTTCTGGAACAGGCTGCCCTCTGAGGTCAGATGTGCTTCTACCTTTATGTCTTTTAGAAAAATGATTATGATTTAGTGAGTTATGTAGACAATATATGTACTTCACGGAGACTGGATATACTATAGTGCAATTGGATCATTTAGGTCTATCTAGAAGTATTTTTCATTAATGCATTTCACGTCAATACAATAACAACAAAATAGATTTCTAGTTCAACACTCATTAACTGAACTTGGAAACTCAATACTCTACTCTAAAGGCAAATTTCTCTACCAATAAGGCTTATGTTTCCATAAAGAATGTACATCTAAAATGCCATTTCTTGTTTGACTTTTTCTCTTTTTACCAAATAGAAAATAGTGTTGTTTTTAAGTTAAAAGTATCTTGAGTATGTTAGTACACTACCAATACCTCCTTGTTGATGAGATATAAGCAATAGTATGTTGATTTGCCGAGTAGCCATTTGTCTAGAGTCTAGCCTGTGTAGATGAGAAGAACACGCCTGGGGTAAAACTGCCCAAGATGTGCTTAAACCAACCTTATCAATAGCAGAGAATGCTGCATATGGCATCAGGGCATAAATAGAGCTCTCTGGCCCCCAAGGGAAATCTCTCATACGAGGCTAGACAAGCTCAAGCACTGAACCCCTGAATCGCCTGCCGTTGAGGGTGAGCAGGGAAAAGAGAAGCGGAGGGTCACACGGACCCCTTCTTCCCTGCTGTTGTCACAACAGTAACCCCAAGCCACCCAAGGGTCTCCTTTCACCTCCTCAGTCACCATGGGTTTCTTTCTTTCCTGACTGATAGCAGACAGAAGAGACTGCCATATATATATGCATGTTTGAATTAAACCAACACCCGCAGCTATATGGATTCAGGCATGGGCCTGGGATAGAACCCAAACTGGCAGCTCTCATGGACAACCTGTAGCTGCATTTGTTTTAAAATTATTATTCTTGTTTATTCTGTGTGTCTTACTGTTTTGTCTTCAGGGCTAAAAGTTTCAAGTTCCTCCAGTGTCTCCTGTCAGGACTTGATTTCCAGTTCCCTGATCATCCTTTTGCCCTTCTTTGAACCCATGAATTCTTTTTGAAGTGGAGTGCTGGCATTATCAATGCTTGTGTATCAAAGAATATAGCTTCTATGATGTTAGCCTGGTAATCTACTTTATATTCTGTTTGCAACATATGCAACACAAAGCTGATCATAATCCTCATTTCCCTTTTAAGTATTATGTCCATTATCTACTTTATAGAACTGGTTCTGTTCTCTTACATTTTCTGTGCAATCATTACAGCAATAGATTTCAAATGGTAAAATTAATATTCAGTCCTTTTAACATTCTTACTCTAAGCATTTGATACTTTAAATTTCAGATATGTTAATCACTAAAACACGTGAGAGGTAGGGTGAGAAAAAAATTAGCAGACCTAGCATGAGTACAAATTCTATCTAAAAAGAGAAGTTAACTCTGTTGAAACATCTTGTATATTTTGATTGTATAAACATACATAATGTTTATGAAGTGAGGGTGGGAATCGAACGTCAGTTACTAAACGTAAATCCCATCATAATATTGTTTTATATAAAATTAATGGAACTTAATTACAGTGGAAAGGAAGAAGTGGTCAGCTGTCTTGCCTTCCACAAATATGAAACTTCAAGAAGCATTTGTTTTGAGTCATCACAACACTAGTGTTCTGACTATTATAGTATTATGTAATATAACCTAAGTTGGTAGACATACTTTACTTAAAGCTCTTTCCAAATGCATCTCTGGCTTTACAAATATGGATAGCCTGTTTTGCATTATCTACTTTTCCCCTTATTTTTTGATAGTTTGAGTGATGGAAATATACTTTGCAGTTTTTCCTTTATAAATTTATTCTTCCAGGAGATAGATAGATAGATAGATAGATAGATAGATAGATAGATAGATAGATAGATAGATAAATTTTCTTCCACTAAGGCTGAATTGAAATTGAAATTTTTGAAATTGCTATGATTTTTGTTGAAGCCAGTATCAAATCCAGGTTTGTGGAGTCAGTGGGCAAAATTATCTCAGTGCTGTTTCCTCTTCTACCCTCCATTGTCCACTTGCCCTCCAACAATGTGCACAAACATGCAAATGCGCATGCAGAAGCAGCTATTCCTTCTCCTCTCTCTTTTTTTTTTTTTTGCTTGCCTATGCTCTTCTTTGAGATTAAAGGTAAAAAATGGCAAGCAAGAGCAAAAGCTAAAGAACAGAGGTAATTATTGGTAGGCATATTGCCATGGTATAAATTTTGGCATGTACACAATAGTGCTAGCCCAATACCAACGGTGGTGTAAGTATCACTGATACTAACATAGCCTATCATAGCATCTAGTTTGTTGTTTATTCGTTCAGTCGTCTCCAACTCCTCGTGACCTCATGGACCAGCCCACGCCAGAGCTTCCTGTCGGCCGTCACCATCCCCAGCTCCCCCATGGTTGAGTCCGTCACCTCTAGCTCACCAATAACCACATCCAATTTGCCCTGGCTCATAGATCTTACATTCCAGGTTCCTATGGTGTGTTGATCTTTAGAACATCGGATTCGTCATTCACCACCAGCACAGTCGGCCGCTAGCCGTCCTTTCGGCTTTGAGCTAGCTGCGTCATCACATCTGGGGCTAGTTGAACTTATCCTCTGTTCCTCCCCAGTAGCATTTTGACCATCTAGTACATAAAGCTAAAAAGGGACTTTCTTGTTACTAAATCCATCCTCATTCTACATATGATAGAGGTGTTGCAACAGCATTGTTTGTTGTACTCATCTGAAGTATAGAAACTGAGGCTCCTGGGCTACTTATCCCTCCACTCCAAAAGCCTTGAGTGTACCCCCACACCAACTACCAAAAGTTGTTACTAAGTTATAATTTTTACTATGATTAAAATGTGAAAGTTATTAAACACTATATTTAATGGACTTAATTCAACTTTTGGTATCCCTATCCAAAAGCAGGTGTGTGTGTTTGTGTGTCTGTGCATGCATGTGTAGCAATCACACTAAACAGTGATATATTAGTTGAATTGGGCATTTAATAATATATAAATAAATGTTCAGAGTCACAAATTCATTGAAAAGAATAATCTTGCTGTGGATTCTGCCTGTAACTGGACTAATAGTTGAAATATTTCAATTGCTCACTGAAAAACCATTAAATAACTTTAATTTATTAAAGTTAAATTGAAACATGCTTCCAGGACGGTTTACAAAAATAAGATAAAATAAAATTAAGTGCTGATTTT